>JAWNNU010001659.1:1200000-1704840 GCA_035044585.1 Scaptomyza polygonia | reverse complement strand
CGTTATAAAAGGCGGCAAAGCAACAATACGGCTGCACTTTGGTAAGCGTAATCAAATATTTAGCCCAACGATAATATATGTACACATACATACTTACATAGAAACAATTTGCGCAACAGCGTGTTTATGTTGATAATGAATAAGAACACACCGAGAAAAGCAGCATGCGAATTAATAGAACTATATACATACAAGAACGTAAAACGAAAAAAACAAAAAAAATCAAATCTTACATACTTAGTACATATGTACATCATGTTGAGTGCAAAATATGCAATCCAGCTAATTGACGAAGAAATCAAAAAAAATATAAAATAAAAAAATCTAAAAGTATTACTTTATCATGTAGAAGAAAAAGAAAAATATAAAATAAAAAAAAACAGCAACTGGATACATAGTTTACAAATACATTGAAGAATTTAATAATTAAAAATTTATCACATAAAGAAATACATATAAAGAAAGAAAAAACAATGAATAAAAACGAAGCCTGCGCGAGGCAAAAGCTAAAAAGCAGAGCAACCTCATTAGCTTTGTGTTTGACATGCGCCTACTAAGGGACTTGTGGTGGATTCGAAAAGCAAACAGTTGACTACACTCAAACAAAAAAAAAATATATATATATATACAAATATGGAAATATAAGTAAATACTAATGAAGGCAAACAGCAAACAGTTATAAGTTGTACATTTTGAGCTGCAAAACGAGATTTTACCAAAATGCAAATTGAAGCATAATAAATTCAAGACTAAGTAAATATGAATTACACATATGCATACTATATATATATATGTACTTATGTATACATATGGTAGCATACGTGTATAACTAAATGCGCTCGTGTATGTATAAGTTTTTGTTGTGTAACACGCTCGCTCGAAGCTGAAACCCACGCATACTTCATTACTAACATACTAAGTATATTGTATGTACTAATTGTAATTGTAGCTATAAATCTATGCATAATTGTACTGACGAAACAAATATGTGGAAAGAGCGTATTACCTACAACGGATCTGGAGATGAGTTCGAATATGTTTTGCTTAAAAGTTAACTCGAATCACATGCGCAACATACTTACTTATACATGCATACATACATATACATATAACATCAACAGAAACATATCAACAATATTTGTCATATGAGTACGAGTAGTTGATTTTTATTGCATACAAAACTCAACCCCGCCCCATTTTTGTTCTGAGCAGTCAAACACACAACAGCAACCCGATCCACACAGCTTTTGATGAGATAGAAAACAGAGTATATAAATCAATTGAACGTTCTTAATAGCGTTAAAGTCAAGCTTTTGAAATTAAGCGACAGCATTAGAAATAAGTTGAATCAGAAATGCAAATGGAAATCGCAAGTGTTACAAAATTAAAGCAAAACAAAATTATTTTAAGCAAACGGACTGGAACCGAGTGCGTAGCAGATATCGTCGTCATAGACAGTGAGTCATAGAAGAAAGCATAGAGAATTTGTTAAATATTTTGCCAACGGAGAAAGACAAAACGATTTATTATCAATTTTATATAGTTACAGTATACTTTTTTAAAAAAGTTTATTTCAAGTGTTTTTGGTACAATATTTTATAGATTTTATAGATTTGTGTGCTCATTATCAAGTATTTTTAGTAGCATAAATTTTATGTGTGTGGTTTTTAGCATGGAATTCAAAATGAAAACAAAGTTGTTGTTGCGTTTGTTTTGTAAAAGAAGTTATTTTCTTGTTTACCTTTGGCAGTTACACAAACGCATACAACTTTCAATATAACAAAAATGAAAAAATGAAAATAATTATATATATATAATTATATAAAAAAAAGATACATACATAGTATATAGCTAGCGAAATCTGTGTATTACTTGCTTCTTTGATATTGAATTGTTTTTTGTACATTTGAGTTTAGTTTCAAAAATTTAAACACACTACACGGAAAAAACAAAGCAACAAGCGTAAAAAAGTTTAAAACAGAAGACAGAAGTTCCTACTTTTTAGTGAAATGATAAACAAAAGCTAAAAACAGAAACTAACAAGACAATTTGCAACAGTGAATTAAAAGAAAGAAAAAAACAAAACAAAATATACGATTACACATACAAACATGAATAATAATGATCACATTTTAATTCGATTACCTTAACAGTTGACTACTTTGCTTTTACTTTTCATTCTTATCCTTGGTATGTCTATAAACTTTGTGTGCGGATGTTAAAAAAATTATGGCAAAATTGAACTAGGGTCCAAGTTTTAAATATAACCAATTATCTTAAAGAGAACCTACACTTATATTGAAAAGAACTCCAACAATATAGGCTTGTGATCTGCCAATTTTATTGATCTATTGGTACCCAATATTCGAGATCGAAATATCTAAAAACAAAACAGAAGAAATTTAAATTAAACTCTGTAAAACCAAAACAAAAATAAATGCACTCTCTCGCTATTTCTCAGGCACTCGCTCATATACTTAT
This sequence comes from Scaptomyza polygonia, assembly GCA_035044585.1. NCBI lineage: Eukaryota > Metazoa > Arthropoda > Insecta > Diptera > Drosophilidae > Scaptomyza > Scaptomyza polygonia. The sequence goes on along the minus strand of JAWNNU010001659.1, from coordinate 1,702,359 downwards.
ATACTGCATACATCCCAGATTTTACTGATATTGCCAAGAAGCTAAAAACATGTATCCTTGATTCTATATTGCTTAAAAACTAACCAAATCTTCGAACAAAAATAAATAAATAAATCACGCGAAACAATCAAAATCGAACTTGAAACATTTGTTAAAAGAAATTTTTAAATTTACACCAAGATAAACATTCTTAAACATTTGTGCTCTCTAATTGTACAACTTACTCGTAAAGATAAATCAATAAAAATAATCATTTTATGCTATAAATGCAAGTAAACAAAATGTTTATGTAACGCAAGATTTTCCTCACCAAATTTTACTAGAAATCTATTATGTGTATTGTATATAAAAACAAAACAAAAAAAAAAAATGCAAAAGTTTATTGATACTATATATTTGAATGCAATGCGGTTGCGACAATGAACGAAACCAACAGCAAAAAGCAAATCCAATTAAACAAAATAAATAATAAACTACAAAATATACATTTTCGATTTTCACGTGAATTTAAAGGCACACAGCGAAGTTGAACATGCTGCTTGATACAAATTTAAGAAAGTTACTTCAGCCACAATCAAAGGTGTGACAAGACGTGAAAAACACTTAAATAAATAATAAAAAATACAGATCAGAAATGAAGACATACTATAGAGCATGTGGTAAACTGAAATTAAAGAATTGTGCGCAGAAGGAAAATTTCAAACAATGAAATGAGATGAATATTTGTTATGTTACAAGCATTAATTAATTATTATAACATTAATTATTATTAAAAATATTTGAGAAATAAATAAAAAATGATTTAAATCATTAAAAACTATACATCTTTGTGTGTGGTGTATTTAACTTATTATTTTTAGGCGCTGGAAAGAAAACTGTCAGTTACTATAACAATAGGTTTTTTTTTTATTTTATTGTTAAGTTTTAAATCACATTATTAGTTGTATTATTAATAAATATAAGAAATGAATTGTTAAAAAAAAGAATCGAAAAACAAAAATGAAACAGTTTTAAACACATCGAAATCTTTTTCGCTATCAACATTTAAAAACTTATATTTTACTTATATTAACTTTAAGTACTTTTATAATTTCTAATTTTAAGATCTTAATTTTATAACACATCAAACATGTTACATGTATTACTTCTTTGTTATTTTTAATTTTGTACTCATGACTTATTTTATCTTTTGAGCTTATGTTTAATTTTTGACAAAAACAAAACAAATAGAAAATGTCAACAAATTTTCTATGTTCTTTTATTATCCGTTTATGACAACAACTAGCAATAGGCATACCCTTTGCCACTTAACATTCTTAAAGTCATTGGTAAGTATTGCTGCCATAAGAGTTACTGCTAGTTTTTTTTCTAATTTCAATTACTTCCCTGGGGAACCCCTGCATGTATCTGTTCCAGGCAGGACCGAGAATCTCGTACTGCAACGTCAAAGGTCCGATCAGCAATAAAGGATCTCAGGATGGTGTAATGGGGTGCAGGGAGGAAATCTTGCATCTTGTGTAAAAGACCCTCATGCCACACCCTATCAAACGCCTGTTTCACGTCTAAGAAGACACCAACATTGTAAAGCTTATGCATAAATAAAATAGATACTCTTAACGAAAACAATAAACGTATTTAACCAAAACAACTGCATTCAAGGTTTATGGTTTCATCGGAACGCAAAGTAATTTGAGATAAAATCACAAAATCCTTGTTTTCTCGACAACGGCAAGAGCGATTTGGATGTCCTTTGAACAGTTGATAGCCCTAAAATAATACACATTTTTTGACATAGGTCTCGGCAGGATCTGCAAGGATATAGCTGAGTAAAACATGACTTTCTTTTTTAATAGAAGTCTTTATATTTCAGCTGTTTGAAGGACTTTCATGCTTACATAAAAACAGAAGAAGAGGACATTATGGTTCGCTCCGGAATGAGTTTAAAGTTGAACTCGCATCAAAGTCAGGCTCAATAATATTGGAGTGCATTTTGATTTTAGCGCCAATTAAAATTTAACTCAAATTGCTGCAGCATTCATCTGCTGATTCTGTTCGCCTGGTACTTCAGCCAGAATTTCTTCTGGTTTTGGCCCATTTTCCCTCGCCCAAGCACACACACATACATACAAACATACGTACAAACAAGCACACATACATACATTCATACATGCTTACATACATTCATACATGCTTACATACAAACAGAAGAAGAGGACATTATGCTTCGCTCCGGAATGAGTTTAAAGTTGAACTCGCATCAAAGTCAGGCTCAATAATATTGGAGTGCATTTTACTTTCAGCGCCAATTAAAATTTTACTCAAATTGCTGCAGCATTCATCTGCCGATTCTGTTCGCCTGGTACTTCAGCCAGAATTTCTGCTGATTTTGGCCCATTTTCCCTCGCCCAAGCACACACACATACATACAAACATACGTACAAACAAGCACACATACATACATTCATACATGCTTACATACAAACAGAGAAAGAGGACATTATGCCTCGCTCCGGAATGAGCTTAACGTTGAGCTCGCATCAAAGTCAGGCTCAATAATATTGGAGTCCATTTTGCTTTCAGCGCTAGTTAAAATTTAATTCTAATTGCTGCAGCATTCATCTGCTGATTCTGTTCGCCTGGTACTTCAGCCAGAATTTCAACTGGTTTTAGCCCATTTTACCTTACCCAAAAACCCAATTAAAACTCGAAGGCACATCCTTTACGTACCCGTACATATACAAAATTGCGTTTATTAAAAAATGTATTTTTTTATTGGGTACAACAAGCGACAACTGAAAGATATCATTCTTCGATCTCCATTGATGAAAGTCCACAGCAGTTGACGCATCATTGCAGTATTTGTATAATTGTTATTGTTTTAGTATATTTGTTTTGTTATTATTATATTACTTTTTTATGTCAGATGTGGTGAAGCAACGTCCTCGATTAGGACTATCAGAGCTGGAGTGCCTCAAGGCAGTGTACTTGGTCCTATTTTATATACCTTGTACACAGCCGACATGCCCGTCTACCGTAACGCGAACCTGACCGTCGCCACATACGCTGATGACACCGCCTTCCTTTCCACCGCTTCTATTCCCCAACATGCCTCCGATTTGGTACAACAGCAGTTAAATCTGCTAGACGATTGGCTGAAAAGGTGGAACATTGCCGTCAACCAGGACAAATCAACACAAACCACGTTCGCTCTGCGCCTGGGTAATTGTCCGCCTGTCTTTTTAGACGGATCAGTGATTCCTGAGGAGGCAACTCCAAAATACCTCGGTATCACTCTGGATAGGAGGCTCACTTGGCGTACGCACCTCGCTCGCAAACGTAAGCAGGCTGACAGTAGGATGAAACAACTCTACTGGCTTATCGGTAGGCAGTCAAAAATGAAACTTAGTGTTAAGTTACAAGTTTACAAGCCCATTCTCAGGCCCATCTGGTCTTATGGCATCCAGCTGTGGGGGACCGCGAGCATGAGCAATCGGATGTTGATCCAGCGGTTTCAGAACAAAGCACTCCGAGTTATATCAGGTGCCCACGTGTACCATGACAACGCCACTATTCACGGCCAACTACGCATGCCAATGGTCAAGGAGGTCATCTCAAAGTTAAGTGTCAGCTACATTGCCAGACTACACAATCACCCCAGCAATCTAGCTCTTTCACTCCTTGACAATAGTCTTACCACCAGAAGACTCCAGAGGACCCACCCGCTTGACCTCCCACACCTGGTTGACGTCTGATCCTCCCCCCACACTAGCTCCTAATTCCCCCAATGATTCCTTAACTTAAACTTAATTACTGCCAAGTTTCAAGCCATATAATTTAATTATTGCCCACACGGGCAGATCTTAAATAAAATCAAACTGAACCCCAAAAAAAAAAAAAAAAAAATTATATTAATATATATATATATTATATTATATTATCCCACCCGCTTGACCTTCCACACCTGGTTGACGTCTGATCCTCCCCCCACACTAGCTCCTAACTCCCCCAATGATTCCTTAACTTAAACTTAATTACTGCCAAGTTTCAAGCCACATAATTTAATTATTGCCCACACGGGCAGATCTTAAATAAAATCAAACCCCAAAAAAAAAAAAAAATATTATATTATATATATTTATATATATATTATAAATATACATTATTATATTATTATTGTCGATTTTTTTTTGTTTTCCTCTTCGAGCAGATTTGCAATTTGCGGTTGGTTTTCAGCCTTAAGTACCAGGCGAACAGAAGTCAAAAGCAAGCAGCTGAATGTTGATTCAAAAAAAGTAACAGCATAATTTTACTCCGGCAAAATTTTTTTTTTTTTTTTTATTATATATTTTTATTTACAATCTATCTTATAGATAATAAGTAAATTTTATAAGGAAACATTTACAGGGGAATTTTTCATTTATGGGGATAGTTATAATATCTTAATGTTACCATGCTTTAGGCGGCCTAAAAGGAAGGTCCAAAGGGTGGTGCCTCTTGAGTCGGCGAGTCTGGGTGCTGTTATCTAGCAGGTTAATAGCTAGGTGGTTGCAGTGAGACTCGAGCCTGTCTATGTATCTTTGGCTGTAACGGCTTACCTCCGGCAAAATATCAGAACAATCTATTATACAGAGCATACTTTTACGGCTAAGCGCTAATTAAAATATCATTGCTTACTTTTAAGCTGCGCACAAGAATTCCAAACGCGTTCATACAGACGGACGGACAGACGGACATGGCCATATCGACTCGGCTATTGATACTGATCAAGAATATATATACTTTATGGGGTCAGAGATGCTTCCTTCTGCCTGTTACATAGTTTTGCACAAAACCAATATACCCTGATTTACCCATTTTATGGGTTAACATACAATAAACGAAAAATGGCTTTTTTAGATGTTGTAAATTTAAAATTGTATAGCATACTTTTAAGATGAAAATTGAATTGGTAGGATGTTGAAAATTTGAAATTTTATAGCATACCTTTAGGATGGAACTTAAATTTGGACAAATGAATTAACAACAGGCATACACTATGCCACATAGCATTCTTCAAGTCATGGGAAAGTATTGCTGCCATAAGAGTTACTGCTAGAATCTTTTTAAGTATCAGCCTGTATGCTACTAAAACTATACCTAAATGTTTTGCGCTTGTTGCACTTTTCTCGTAATATATAAAATGTTGGTGAGGAAAGAGCAATATATCAATTTACAAAATTTATATAAAAATGTTTTCGATTTTAATGATCACATTTATACTGAAGTACTTCATGTCTGCCTACGAGATTGCAAGTTTAACTCGCCACAGTCGCTGCCATGTGTCTGATTTGCCATATTTTTTACATCTTCCATGACGAGCTTGATGGTAGCGAACGGGATTAGCGTTTGTCCAGCGACTCATCGTGGACATATCTCTCGAAGGCGTTCAACTAATAAAGCAATGATCTTATTCTTTATGTGTGTTAAAGCCATACACTAATCGACGTTGCTCATGTGTACCGGCAACGAAATAATGTTTTTTGGTATAGATGTTTGCTTTGCGATTCCAGCGTCGCGTAATAATATTGCCCTGAAGAGGGTGCGTCACAAATAATGTACTTATAGAGTATGCGCCGGGTAGTGCATTTTTTGGACCGAGCCCTCGGTAGAAGAAGAGGTTTCAAACCCCAACGTTAAGTCGCAATTGCCAGTTAATGTGATGGCCTCATCGTTGATCCACCAGTCGCTGACAAGTGTGCGAACGTCTTTGTGTTTAAAGCTTAGGTTGATCATGCCAAGAACCTGCCGATGAAACATTAATATCCAGTTTATAAATACAATTCGGGACATCGGACTATCTTTACCTTGACGACTTGCCATATACCAAATTTTTTATACTGCCAAAAAAGGTCTTCAATAAATGGTATACGTTTTGGCACGCTATCTTCTTCGCACATCATCGGCTGGTTGCATTTTTAAGCTGTCAACATAGTGAAGCCTTAAATTAATGCAATATTTTGACTGTGGCATGAATAAACTTACACCTGGGACATACTGTTTGAGTAATTACTGCCAGAACAGAAGACATGCTTCAATAATCTCGGTGTCAGTCCGATCAAACGCTCGCGCAAGGACTGGTTGAGCTCGTTACGCTGATGCTTCTGCGATATCACATTGTGGCTGGCATGCCCATTCAAACATGCATCAGACGAAGAGGAGCTTTTTGTTCCAAAGCGCACTGCATCTAAGTAGAGCATATGAGATAATGTGAAAAACTTTCAATATATAATATGTTAATTTGTACCTCGGTTTGCTGCCGCGTTTGTTGTTGTGGCCTTTAACGTATTGCATTGTTGATCTTACGTTTTACCGCTGAAGTGGTCCACAGACTGTAGTTTGATAGATATGTAGATAGCGTGCCAGAATTTATACAAGAAAAATATAATGAGCTGATCTGTGGTTCTAGCTAAGTGCTTGTCAGTTCAGCCTCAGCATTACACGAAATGACATTCGCTCGCTTGTTAGCAACTGCTGGATCAATGAGGCCATAAACTTTTGCTTGAATCGATCCCTCGGAGCGCAAAGATACTCTACCCAGTGTTTATTCTATGAATACATTGTTTGTGATGCACACACTCCAGGGCTATGTACGACACGGGATTTGCAGGTTGACATCTTTAGCACACATAATTTTTGTAGCCGTGCATTTAAGCAAGGTTCATTGGTGCATAGCCATTATACAAATCAAGAACAACACTTTTGTATTGCCTGCTGAACACTGTCGAAAGATGTGCGCTGGAGTAAATGCTGGAAACACGCCATTCCCATTTGATACCCGCAAGTTCGTCATTGAAAATGCCAAAAATGTGACACGTCAGACACGTCGCATCGACTCTTGCATGTTTTCTGAACACATAAAAACCGCTCGTTGGCGGACTTACATACATACATAGTAAAATGTGTATAGTTTTATTATCAAAACGAAAAAATTTAAAGAAAATACAAAAAAAAAAAAAAAAACTCAATTTTATAATTAAATATTACATGTTACTGAATGCTTGCTGTTACTGTAATGATATTTTGCTATTCGGTATTTGCTGTAATGAGCAGCTTGTCAATACAAATTTGACTTCCGGTTGCCAAAACTTATTTTGACATAGACTTCTAAACTTAACATAGACGAGAAATGTGTTATGGCATGTTAAAATGCTGTTAACATAATAGCTTGAAAACTAGCGTATTGGAGAAAAATGTAGCAGCCGTTCTTCGTCAACGCCTCTCAGGTGCAAATAGCTCGGGGTAATATTATTTGCATAGAATTAACAGCGTTTTTCCCCGTCTATGACATGTTTGTCATAAAGTAAGTATTAGTTAAAGCTATAAGTCTATGATGATTGTTTGTTCATGATGGAGCCTTGATAAATTTTAGGCAAACTATTTTTTGTCGAATTTAAAAAATCCTTGAACGCCGAATGTAAGACCATTCTTCAGTGAGCGCATAAATGTGTATCATCTTTATATCATTAAGGATATGACTGCGTTATGGACAAAAAACGGCTGTCTTTATAAGGAAATTAGCCAAATGCTTGCTGATTTTGAAAGGACATTGTGCATTGGCATTGCAAGGACTAAATTTATCAAACTGCATTCAAGGATTAAAGTGTTTTGAGTAAGTTATTACATAAGGCCCACGCAATTTAAGCTCGAAAGCACATCCTTTGTGTACGTATGCAACTTATACATATATATTGTACATTTAAAGGGACAATACGAGAAATATACATAAACATAAAAGTCTACCGTAATATATAAAATGTTGGTGAGGAAAGAGCAATATATCAATTTACAAAATTTATATAAAAATGTTTTCGATTTTAATGATCACATTTATACTGAAGTACTTCATGTCTGCCTACGAGATTGCAAGTTTAACTCGCCACAGTCGCTGCCATGTGTCTGATTTGCCATATTTTTTACATCTTCCATGACGAGCTTGATGGTAGCGAACGGGATTAGCGTTTGTCCAGCGACTCATCGTGGACATATCTCTCGAAGGCGTTCAACTAATAAAGCAATGATCTTATTCTTTATGTGTGTTAAAGCCATACACTAATCGACGTTGCTCATGTGTACCGGCAACGAAATAATGTTTCTTGGTATAGATGTTTGCTTTGCGATTCCAGCGTCGCGTAATAATATTGCCCTGAAGAGGGTGCGTCACAAATAATGTACTTATAGAGTATGCGCCGGGTAGTGCATTTTTTGGACCGAGCCCTCGGTAGAAGAAGAGGTTTCAAACCCCAACGTTAAGTCGCAATTGCCAGTTAATGTGATGGCCTCATCGTTGATCCACCAGTCGCTGACAAGTGTGCGAACGTCTTTGTGTTTAAAGCTTAGGTTGATCATGCCAAGAACCTGCCGATGAAACATTAATATCCAGTTTATAAATACAATTCGGGACATGGATATTTTACCTTGACGACTTGCCATATACCAAATTTTTTATACTGCCAAAAAAGGTCTTCAATAAATGGTATACGTTTTGGCACGCTATCTTCTTCGCACATCATCGGCTGGTTGCATTTTTAAGCTGTCAACATAGTGAAGCCTTAAATTAATGCAATATTTTGACTGTGGCATGAATAAACTTACACCTGGGACATACTGTTTGAGTAATTACTGCCAGAACAGAAGACATGCTTCAATAATCTCGGTGTCAGTCCGATCAAACGCTCGCGCAAGGACTGGTTGAGCTCGTTACGCTGATGCTTCTGCGATATCACATTGTGGCTGGCATGCCCATTCAAACATGCATCAGACGAAGAGGAGCTTTTTGTTCCAAAGCGCACTGCATCTAAGTAGAGCATATGAGATAATGTGAAAAACTTTCAATATATAATATGTTAATTTGTACCTCGGTTTGCTGCCGCGTTTGTTGTTGTGGCCTTTAACGTATTGCATTGTTGATCTTACGTTTTACCGCTGAAGTGGTCCACAGACTGTAGTTTGATAGATATGTAGATAGCGTGCCAGAATTTATACAAGAAAAATATAATGAGCTGATCTGTGGTTCTAGCTAAGTGCTTGTCAGTTCAGCCTCAGCATTACACGAAATGACATTCGCTCGCTTGTTAGCAACTGCTGGATCAATGAGGCCATAAACTTTTGCTTGAATCGATCCCTCGGAGCGCAAAGATACTCTACCCAGTGTTTATTCTATGAATACATTGTTTGTGATGCACACACTCCAGGGCTATGTACGACACGGGATTTGCAGGTTGACATCTTTAGCACACATAATTTTTGTAGCCGTGCATTTAAGCAAGGTTCATTGGTGCATAGCCATTATACAAATCAAGAACAACACTTTTGTATTGCCTGCTGAACACTGTCGAAAGATGTGCGCTGGAGTAAATGCTGGAAACACGCCATTCCCATTTGATACCCGCAAGTTCGTCATTGAAAATGCCAAAAATGTGACACGTCAGACACGTCGCATCGACTCTTGCATGTTTTCTGAACACATAAAAACCGCTCGTTGGCGGACTTACATACATACATAGTAAAATGTGTATAGTTTTATTATCAAAACGAAAAAATTTAAAGAAAATACAAAAAAAAAAAAAAAACTCAATTTTATAATTAAATATTACATGTTACTGAATGCTTGCTGTTACTGTAATGATATTTTGCTATTCGGTATTTGCTGTAATGAGCAGCTTGTCAATACAAATTTGACTTCCGGTTGCCAAAACTTATTTTGACATAGACTTCTAAACTTAACATAGACGAGAAATGTGTTATGGCATGTTAAAATGCTGTTAACATAATAGCTTGAAAACTAGCGTATTGGAGAAAAATGTAGCAGCCGTTCTTCGTCAACGCCTCTCAGGTGCAAATAGCTCGGGGTAATATTATTTGCATAGAATTAACAGCGTTTTTCCCCGTCTATGACATGTTTGTCATAAAGTAAGTATTAGTTAAAGCTATAAGTCTATGATGATTGTTTGTTCATGATGGAGCCTTGATAAATTTTAGGCAAACTATTTTTTGTCGAATTTAAAAAATCCTTGAACGCCGAATGTAAGACCATTCTTCAGTGAGCGCATAAATGTGTATCATCTTTATATCATTAAGGATATGACTGCGTTATGGACAAAAAACGGCTGTCTTTATAAGGAAATTAGCCAAATGCTTGCTGATTTTGAAAGGACATTGTGCATTGGCATTGCAAGGACTAAATTTATCAAACTGCATTCAAGGATTAAAGTGTTTTGAGTAAGTTATTACATAAGGCCCACGCAATTTAAGCTCGAAAGCACATCCTTTGTGTACGTATGCAACTTATACATATATATTGTACATTTAAAGGGACAATACGAGAAATATACATAAACATAAAAGTCTACCGTAATATATAAAATGTTGGTGAGGAAAGAGCAATATATCAATTTACAAAATTTATATAAAAATGTTTTCGATTTTAATGATCACATTTATACTGAAGTACTTCATGTCTGCCTACGAGATTGCAAGTTTAACTCGCCACAGTCGCTGCCATGTGTCTGATTTGCCATATTTTTTACATCTTCCATGACGAGCTTGATGGTAGCGAACGGGATTAGCGTTTGTCCAGCGACTCATCGTGGACATATCTCTCGAAGGCGTTCAACTAATAAAGCAATGATCTTATTCTTTATGTGTGTTAAAGCCATACACTAATCGACGTTGCTCATGTGTACCGGCAACGAAATAATGTTTCTTGGTATAGATGTTTGCTTTGCGATTCCAGCGTCGCGTAATAATATTGCCCTGAAGAGGGTGCGTCACAAATAATGTACTTATAGAGTATGCGCCGGGTAGTGCATTTTTTGGACCGAGCCCTCGGTAGAAGAAGAGGTTTCAAACCCCAACGTTAAGTCGCAATTGCCAGTTAATGTGATGGCCTCATCGTTGATCCACCAGTCGCTGACAAGTGTGCGAACGTCTTTGTGTTTAAAGCTTAGGTTGATCATGCCAAGAACCTGCCGATGAAACATTAATATCCAGTTTATAAATACAATTCGGGACATGGATATTTTACCTTGACGACTTGCCATATACCAAATTTTTTATACTGCCAAAAAAGGTCTTCAATAAATGGTATACGTTTTGGCACGCTATCTTCTTCGCACATCATCGGCTGGTTGCATTTTTAAGCTGTCAACATAGTGAAGCCTTAAATTAATGCAATATTTTGACTGTGGCATGAATAAACTTACACCTGGGACATACTGTTTGAGTAATTACTGCCAGAACAGAAGACATGCTTCAATAATCTCGGTGTCAGTCCGATCAAACGCTCGCGCAAGGACTGGTTGAGCTCGTTACGCTGATGCTTCTGCGATATCACATTGTGGCTGGCATGCCCATTCAAACATGCATCAGACGAAGAGGAGCTTTTTGTTCCAAAGCGCACTGCATCTAAGTAGAGCATATGAGATAATGTGAAAAACTTTCAATATATAATATGTTAATTTGTACCTCGGTTTGCTGCCGCGTTTGTTGTTGTGGCCTTTAACGTATTGCATTGTTGATCTTACGTTTTACCGCTGAAGTGGTCCACAGACTGTAGTTTGATAGATATGTAGATAGCGTGCCAGAATTTATACAAGAAAAATATAATGAGCTGATCTGTGGTTCTAGCTAAGTGCTTGTCAGTTCAGCCTCAGCATTACACGAAATGACATTCGCTCGCTTGTTAGCAACTGCTGGATCAATGAGGCCATAAACTTTTGCTTGAATCGATCCCTCGGAGCGCAAAGATACTCTACCCAGTGTTTATTCTATGAATACATTGTTTGTGATGCACACACTCCAGGGCTATGTACGACACGGGATTTGCAGGTTGACATCTTTAGCACACATAATTTTTGTAGCCGTGCATTTAAGCAAGGTTCATTGGTGCATAGCCATTATACAAATCAAGAACAACACTTTTGTATTGCCTGCTGAACACTGTCGAAAGATGTGCGCTGGAGTAAATGCTGGAAACACGCCATTCCCATTTGATACCCGCAAGTTCGTCATTGAAAATGCCAAAAATGTGACACGTCAGACACGTCGCATCGACTCTTGCATGTTTTCTGAACACATAAAAACCGCTCGTTGGCGGACTTACATACATACATAGTAAAATGTGTATAGTTTTATTATCAAAACGAAAAAATTTAAAGAAAATACAAAAAAAAAAAAAAAAACTCAATTTTATAATTAAATATTACATGTTACTGAATGCTTGCTGTTACTGTAATGATATTTTGCTATTCGGTATTTGCTGTAATGAGCAGCTTGTCAATACAAATTTGACTTCCGGTTGCCAAAACTTATTTTGACATAGACTTCTAAACTTAACATAGACGAGAAATGTGTTATGGCATGTTAAAATGCTGTTAACATAATAGCTTGAAAACTAGCGTATTGGAGAAAAATGTAGCAGCCGTTCTTCGTCAACGCCTCTCAGGTGCAAATAGCTCGGGGTAATATTATTTGCATAGAATTAACAGCGTTTTTCCCCGTCTATGACATGTTTGTCATAAAGTAAGTATTAGTTAAAGCTATAAGTCTATGATGATTGTTTGTTCATGATGGAGCCTTGATAAATTTTAGGCAAACTATTTTTTGTCGAATTTAAAAAATCCTTGAACGCCGAATGTAAGACCATTCTTCAGTGAGCGCATAAAGGACCCGGTAGCGCGGGCCGGCTGTCTTTATAAGGAAATTAGCCAAATGCTTGCTGATTTTGAAAGGACATTGTGCATTGGCATTGCAAGGACTAAATTTATCAAACTGCATTCAAGGATTAAAGTGTTTTGAGTAAGTTATTACATAAGGCCCACGCAATTTAAGCTCGAAAGCACATCCTTTGTGTACGTATGCAACTTATACATATATATTGTACATTTAAAGGGACAATACGAGAAATATACATAAACATAAAAGTCTACCGTAATATATAAAATGTTGGTGAGGAAAGAGCAATATATCAATTTACAAAATTTATATAAAAATGTTTTCGATTTTAATGATCACATTTATACTGAAGTACTTCATGTCTGCCTACGAGATTGCAAGTTTAACTCGCCACAGTCGCTGCCATGTGTCTGATTTGCCATATTTTTTACATCTTCCATGACGAGCTTGATGGTAGCGAACGGGATTAGCGTTTGTCCAGCGACTCATCGTGGACATATCTCTCGAAGGCGTTCAACTAATAAAGCAATGATCTTATTCTTTATGTGTGTTAAAGCCATACACTAATCGACGTTGCTCATGTGTACCGGCAACGAAATAATGTTTCTTGGTATAGATGTTTGCTTTGCGATTCCAGCGTCGCGTAATAATATTGCCCTGAAGAGGGTGCGTCACAAATAATGTACTTATAGAGTATGCGCCGGGTAGTGCATTTTTTGGACCGAGCCCTCGGTAGAAGAAGAGGTTTCAAACCCCAACGTTAAGTCGCAATTGCCAGTTAATGTGATGGCCTCATCGTTGATCCACCAGTCGCTGACAAGTGTGCGAACGTCTTTGTGTTTAAAGCTTAGGTTGATCATGCCAAGAACCTGCCGATGAAACATTAATATCCAGTTTATAAATACAATTCGGGACATGGATATTTTACCTTGACGACTTGCCATATACCAAATTTTTTATACTGCCAAAAAAGGTCTTCAATAAATGGTATACGTTTTGGCACGCTATCTTCTTCGCACATCATCGGCTGGTTGCATTTTTAAGCTGTCAACATAGTGAAGCCTTAAATTAATGCAATATTTTGACTGTGGCATGAATAAACTTACACCTGGGACATACTGTTTGAGTAATTACTGCCAGAACAGAAGACATGCTTCAATAATCTCGGTGTCAGTCCGATCAAACGCTCGCGCAAGGACTGGTTGAGCTCGTTACGCTGATGCTTCTGCGATATCACATTGTGGCTGGCATGCCCATTCAAACATGCATCAGACGAAGAGGAGCTTTTTGTTCCAAAGCGCACTGCATCTAAGTAGAGCATATGAGATAATGTGAAAAACTTTCAATATATAATATGTTAATTTGTACCTCGGTTTGCTGCCGCGTTTGTTGTTGTGGCCTTTAACGTATTGCATTGTTGATCTTACGTTTTACCGCTGAAGTGGTCCACAGACTGTAGTTTGATAGATATGTAGATAGCGTGCCAGAATTTGTACAAGAAAAATATAATGAGCTGATCTGTGGTTCTAGCTAAGTGCTTGTCAGTTCAGCCTCAGCATTACACGAAATGACATTCGCTCGCTTGTTAGCAACTGCTGGATCAATGAGGCCATAAACTTTTGCTTGAATCGATCCCTCGGAGCGCAAAGATACTCTACCCAGTGTTTATTCTATGAATACATTGTTTGTGATGCACACACTCCAGGGCTATGTACGACACGGGATTTGCAGGTTGACATCTTTAGCACACATAATTTTTGTAGCCGTGCATTTAAGCAAGGTTCATTGGTGCATAGCCATTATACAAATCAAGAACAACACTTTTGTATTGCCTGCTGAACACTGTCGAAAGATGTGCGCTGGAGTAAATGCTGGAAACACGCCATTCCCATTTGATACCCGCAAGTTCGTCATTGAAAATGCCAAAAATGTGACACGTCAGACACGTCGCATCGACTCTTGCATGTTTTCTGAACACATAAAAACCGCTCGTTGGCGGACTTACATACATACATAGTAAAATGTGTATAGTTTTATTATCAAAACGAAAAAATTTAAAGAAAATACAAAAAAAAAAAAAAAAACTCAATTTTATAATTAAATATTACATGTTACTGAATGCTTGCTGTTACTGTAATGATATTTTGCTATTCGGTATTTGCTGTAATGAGCAGCTTGTCAATACAAATTTGACTTCCGGTTGCCAAAACTTATTTTGACATAGACTTCTAAACTTAACATAGACGAGAAATGTGTTATGGCATGTTAAAATGCTGTTAACATAATAGCTTGAAAACTAGCGTATTGGAGAAAAATGTAGCAGCCGTTCTTCGTCAACGCCTCTCAGGTGCAAATAGCTCGGGGTAATATTATTTGCATAGAATTAACAGCGTTTTTCCCCGTCTATGACATGTTTGTCATAAAGTAAGTATTAGTTAAAGCTATAAGTCTATGATGATTGTTTGTTCATGATGGAGCCTTGATAAATTTTAGGCAAACTATTTTTTGTCGAATTTAAAAAATCCTTGAACGCCGAATGTAAGACCATTCTTCAGTGAGCGCATAAATGTGTATCATCTTTATATCATTAAGGATATGACTGCGTTATGGACAAAAAACGGCTGTCTTTATAAGGAAATTAGCCAAATGCTTGCTGATTTTGAAAGGACATTGTGCATTGGCATTGCAAGGACTAAATTTATCAAACTGCATTCAAGGATTAAAGTGTTTTGAGTAAGTTATTACATAAGGCCCACGCAATTTAAGCTCGAAAGCACATCCTTTGTGTACGTATGCAACTTATACATATATATTGTACATTTAAAGGGACAATACGAGAAATATACATAAACATAAAAGTCTACCGTAATATATAAAATGTTGGTGAGGAAAGAGCAATATATCAATTTACAAAATTTATATAAAAATGTTTTCGATTTTAATGATCACATTTATACTGAAGTACTTCATGTCTGCCTACGAGATTGCAAGTTTAACTCGCCACAGTCGCTGCCATGTGTCTGATTTGCCATATTTTTTACATCTTCCATGACGAGCTTGATGGTAGCGAACGGGATTAGCGTTTGTCCAGCGACTCATCGTGGACATATCTCTCGAAGGCGTTCAACTAATAAAGCAATGATCTTATTCTTTATGTGTGTTAAAGCCATACACTAATCGACGTTGCTCATGTGTACCGGCAACGAAATAATGTTTCTTGGTATAGATGTTTGCTTTGCGATTCCAGCGTCGCGTAATAATATTGCCCTGAAGAGGGTGCGTCACAAATAATGTACTTATAGAGTATGCGCCGGGTAGTGCATTTTTTGGACCGAGCCCTCGGTAGAAGAAGAGGTTTCAAACCCCAACGTTAAGTCGCAATTGCCAGTTAATGTGATGGCCTCATCGTTGATCCACCAGTCGCTGACAAGTGTGCGAACGTCTTTGTGTTTAAAGCTTAGGTTGATCATGCCAAGAACCTGCCGATGAAACATTAATATCCAGTTTATAAATACAATTCGGGACATGGATATTTTACCTTGACGACTTGCCATATACCAAATTTTTTATACTGCCAAAAAAGGTCTTCAATAAATGGTATACGTTTTGGCACGCTATCTTCTTCGCACATCATCGGCTGGTTGCATTTTTAAGCTGTCAACATAGTGAAGCCTTAAATTAATGCAATATTTTGACTGTGGCATGAATAAACTTACACCTGGGACATACTGTTTGAGTAATTACTGCCAGAACAGAAGACATGCTTCAATAATCTCGGTGTCAGTCCGATCAAACGCTCGCGCAAGGACTGGTTGAGCTCGTTACGCTGATGCTTCTGCGATATCACATTGTGGCTGGCATGCCCATTCAAACATGCATCAGACGAAGAGGAGCTTTTTGTTCCAAAGCGCACTGCATCTAAGTAGAGCATATGAGATAATGTGAAAAACTTTCAATATATAATATGTTAATTTGTACCTCGGTTTGCTGCCGCGTTTGTTGTTGTGGCCTTTAACGTATTGCATTGTTGATCTTACGTTTTACCGCTGAAGTGGTCCACAGACTGTAGTTTGATAGATATGTAGATAGCGTGCCAGAATTTATACAAGAAAAATATAATGAGCTGATCTGTGGTTCTAGCTAAGTGCTTGTCAGTTCAGCCTCAGCATTACACGAAATGACATTCGCTCGCTTGTTAGCAACTGCTGGATCAATGAGGCCATAAACTTTTGCTTGAATCGATCCCTCGGAGCGCAAAGATACTCTACCCAGTGTTTATTCTATGAATACATTGTTTGTGATGCACACACTCCAGGGCTATGTACGACACGGGATTTGCAGGTTGACATCTTTAGCACACATAATTTTTGTAGCCGTGCATTTAAGCAAGGTTCATTGGTGCATAGCCATTATACAAATCAAGAACAACACTTTTGTATTGCCTGCTGAACACTGTCGAAAGATGTGCGCTGGAGTAAATGCTGGAAACACGCCATTCCCATTTGATACCCGCAAGTTCGTCATTGAAAATGCCAAAAATGTGACACGTCAGACACGTCGCATCGACTCTTGCATGTTTTCTGAACACATAAAAACCGCTCGTTGGCGGACTTACATACATACATAGTAAAATGTGTATAGTTTTATTATCAAAACGAAAAAATTTAAAGAAAATACAAAAAAAAAAAAAAAACTCAATTTTATAATTAAATATTACATGTTACTGAATGCTTGCTGTTACTGTAATGATATTTTGCTATTCGGTATTTGCTGTAATGAGCAGCTTGTCAATACAAATTTGACTTCCGGTTGCCAAAACTTATTTTGACATAGACTTCTAAACTTAACATAGACGAGAAATGTGTTATGGCATGTTAAAATGCTGTTAACATAATAGCTTGAAAACTAGCGTATTGGAGAAAAATGTAGCAGCCGTTCTTCGTCAACGCCTCTCAGGTGCAAATAGCTCGGGGTAATATTATTTGCATAGAATTAACAGCGTTTTTCCCCGTCTATGACATGTTTGTCATAAAGTAAGTATTAGTTAAAGCTATAAGTCTATGATGATTGTTTGTTCATGATGGAGCCTTGATAAATTTTAGGCAAACTATTTTTTGTCGAATTTAAAAAATCCTTGAACGCCGAATGTAAGACCATTCTTCAGTGAGCGCATAAATGTGTATCATCTTTATATCATTAAGGATATGACTGCGTTATGGACAAAAAACGGCTGTCTTTATAAGGAAATTAGCCAAATGCTTGCTGATTTTGAAAGGACATTGTGCATTGGCATTGCAAGGACTAAATTTATCAAACTGCATTCAAGGATTAAAGTGTTTTGAGTAAGTTATTACATAAGGCCCACGCAATTTAAGCTCGAAAGCACATCCTTTGTGTACGTATGCAACTTATACATATATATTGTACATTTAAAGGGACAATACGAGAAATATACATAAACATAAAAGTCTACCGTAATATATAAAATGTTGGTGAGGAAAGAGCAATATATCAATTTACAAAATTTATATAAAAATGTTTTCGATTTTAATGATCACATTTATACTGAAGTACTTCATGTCTGCCTACGAGATTGCAAGTTTAACTCGCCACAGTCGCTGCCATGTGTCTGATTTGCCATATTTTTTACATCTTCCATGACGAGCTTGATGGTAGCGAACGGGATTAGCGTTTGTCCAGCGACTCATCGTGGACATATCTCTCGAAGGCGTTCAACTAATAAAGCAATGATCTTATTCTTTATGTGTGTTAAAGCCATACACTAATCGACGTTGCTCATGTGTACCGGCAACGAAATAATGTTTCTTGGTATAGATGTTTGCTTTGCGATTCCAGCGTCGCGTAATAATATTGCCCTGAAGAGGGTGCGTCACAAATAATGTACTTATAGAGTATGCGCCGGGTAGTGCATTTTTTGGACCGAGCCCTCGGTAGAAGAAGAGGTTTCAAACCCCAACGTTAAGTCGCAATTGCCAGTTAATGTGATGGCCTCATCGTTGATCCACCAGTCGCTGACAAGTGTGCGAACGTCTTTGTGTTTAAAGCTTAGGTTGATCATGCCAAGAACCTGCCGATGAAACATTAATATCCAGTTTATAAATACAATTCGGGACATGGATATTTTACCTTGACGACTTGCCATATACCAAATTTTTTATACTGCCAAAAAAGGTCTTCAATAAATGGTATACGTTTTGGCACGCTATCTTCTTCGCACATCATCGGCTGGTTGCATTTTTAAGCTGTCAACATAGTGAAGCCTTAAATTAATGCAATATTTTGACTGTGGCATGAATAAACTTACACCTGGGACATACTGTTTGAGTAATTACTGCCAGAACAGAAGACATGCTTCAATAATCTCGGTGTCAGTCCGATCAAACGCTCGCGCAAGGACTGGTTGAGCTCGTTACGCTGATGCTTCTGCGATATCACATTGTGGCTGGCATGCCCATTCAAACATGCATCAGACGAAGAGGAGCTTTTTGTTCCAAAGCGCACTGCATCTAAGTAGAGCATATGAGATAATGTGAAAAACTTTCAATATATAATATGTTAATTTGTACCTCGGTTTGCTGCCGCGTTTGTTGTTGTGGCCTTTAACGTATTGCATTGTTGATCTTACGTTTTACCGCTGAAGTGGTCCACAGACTGTAGTTTGATAGATATGTAGATAGCGTGCCAGAATTTGTACAAGAAAAATATAATGAGCTGATCTGTGGTTCTAGCTAAGTGCTTGTCAGTTCAGCCTCAGCATTACACGAAATGACATTCGCTCGCTTGTTAGCAACTGCTGGATCAATGAGGCCATAAACTTTTGCTTGAATCGATCCCTCGGAGCGCAAAGATACTCTACCCAGTGTTTATTCTATGAATACATTGTTTGTGATGCACACACTCCAGGGCTATGTACGACACGGGATTTGCAGGTTGACATCTTTAGCACACATAATTTTTGTAGCCGTGCATTTAAGCAAGGTTCATTGGTGCATAGCCATTATACAAATCAAGAACAACACTTTTGTATTGCCTGCTGAACACTGTCGAAAGATGTGCGCTGGAGTAAATGCTGGAAACACGCCATTCCCATTTTTGATACCCGCAAGTTCGTCATTGAAAATGCCAAAAATGTGACACGTCAGACACGTCGCATCGACTCTTGCATGTTTTCTGAACACATAAAAACCGCTCGTTGGCGGACTTACATACATACATAGTAAAATGTGTATAGTTTTATTATCAAAACGAAAAAATTTAAAGAAAATACAAAAAAAAAAAAAAAACTCAATTTTATAATTAAATATTACATGTTACTGAATGCTTGCTGTTACTGTAATGATATTTTGCTATTCGGTATTTGCTGTAATGAGCAGCTTGTCAATACAAATTTGACTTCCGGTTGCCAAAACTTATTTTGACATAGACTTCTAAACTTAACATAGACGAGAAATGTGTTATGGCATGTTAAAATGCTGTTAACATAATAGCTTGAAAACTAGCGTATTGGAGAAAAATGTAGCAGCCGTTCTTCGTCAACGCCTCTCAGGTGCAAATAGCTCGGGGTAATATTATTTGCATAGAATTAACAGCGTTTTTCCCCGTCTATGACATGTTTGTCATAAAGTAAGTATTAGTTAAAGCTATAAGTCTATGATGATTGTTTGTTCATGATGGAGCCTTGATAAATTTTAGGCAAACTATTTTTTGTCGAATTTAAAAAATCCTTGAACGCCGAATGTAAGACCATTCTTCAGTGAGCGCATAAATGTGTATCATCTTTATATCATTAAGGATATGACTGCGTTATGGACAAAAAACGGCTGTCTTTATAAGGAAATTAGCCAAATGCTTGCTGATTTTGAAAGGACATTGTGCATTGGCATTGCAAGGACTAAATTTATCAAACTGCATTCAAGGATTAAAGTGTTTTGAGTAAGTTATTACATAAGGCCCACGCAATTTAAGCTCGAAAGCACATCCTTTGTGTACGTATGCAACTTATACATATATATTGTACATTTAAAGGGACAATACGAGAAATATACATAAACATAAAAGTCTACCGTAATATATAAAATGTTGGTGAGGAAAGAGCAATATATCAATTTACAAAATTTATATAAAAATGTTTTCGATTTTAATGATCACATTTATACTGAAGTACTTCATGTCTGCCTACGAGATTGCAAGTTTAACTCGCCACAGTCGCTGCCATGTGTCTGATTTGCCATATTTTTTACATCTTCCATGACGAGCTTGATGGTAGCGAACGGGATTAGCGTTTGTCCAGCGACTCATCGTGGACATATCTCTCGAAGGCGTTCAACTAATAAAGCAATGATCTTATTCTTTATGTGTGTTAAAGCCATACACTAATCGACGTTGCTCATGTGTACCGGCAACGAAATAATGTTTCTTGGTATAGATGTTTGCTTTGCGATTCCAGCGTCGCGTAATAATATTGCCCTGAAGAGGGTGCGTCACAAATAATGTACTTATAGAGTATGCGCCGGGTAGTGCATTTTTTGGACCGAGCCCTCGGTAGAAGAAGAGGTTTCAAGCCCCAACGTTAAGTCGCAATTGCCAGTTAATGTGATGGCCTCATCGTTGATCCACCAGTCGCTGACAAGTGTGCGAACGTCTTTGTGTTTAAAGCTTAGGTTGATCATGCCAAGAACCTGCCGATGAAACATTAATATCCAGTTTATAAATACAATTCGGGACATGGATATTTTACCTTGACGACTTGCCATATACCAAATTTTTTATACTGCCAAAAAAGGTCTTCAATAAATGGTATACGTTTTGGCACGCTATCTTCTTCGCACATCATCGGCTGGTTGCATTTTTAAGCTGTCAACATAGTGAAGCCTTAAATTAATGCAATATTTTGACTGTGGCATGAATAAACTTACACCTGGGACATACTGTTTGAGTAATTACTGCCAGAACAGAAGACATGCTTCAATAATCTCGGTGTCAGTCCGATCAAACGCTCGCGCAAGGACTGGTTGAGCTCGTTACGCTGATGCTTCTGCGATATCACATTGTGGCTGGCATGCCCATTCAAACATGCATCAGACGAAGAGGAGCTTTTTGTTCCAAAGCGCACTGCATCTAAGTAGAGCATATGAGATAATGTGAAAAACTTTCAATATATAATATGTTAATTTGTACCTCGGATTGCTGCCGCGTTTGCTGTTGTGGCCTTTAACGTATTGCACTGTTGATCTTACGTTTCACCACTGTAGTGGTCCTCAGACTGTAGTTTGATAGATATGTAGATAGCGTGCCAGAAGTTATTCAAGAAAAACATATAATGAGCTGATGTATGGCTCTAGCTAGGTGCTTGTCAGTTCAGCCTCAGCATAACACGAAAAGACTCGCTCGCTTGTTAGCAACTGCTGGATCAATGAGGCCATAAGCTTTTGCTTGAATCGATCCCTCGGAGCGCAAAGATACTCTACCCAGTGTTTATTCTATGAATACATTGTTTGTGAAGCACATACTGCAGGGCTAGGTACGACACGGGACTTGCAGGTTGACATCTTTAGCACACATAATTTTTGTAGCCGTGCATTGAAGCAAGGTTCATTGGTGCATAGCCATTATACAAATCAAGAACAACACTTTTGTATTGTCTGCTGAACACTGTCGAATGATATGCGCTGGAGTAAATGCTGGAAACACGCCATTCCCATTTGATACCCGCAAGTTCGTCATTGAAAATGCCAAAAATGTGACACGTCAGACACGTCGCATCGACTCTTGCATGTTTTCTGAACACATAAAAAGCGCTCGTAGGCGGACTTACATAGTAAAATGTGTATAGTTTTATTATCAAAACCAAAAATTTAAAGAAAATACAAAAAAAAAAAACTCAATTTTATAATTAAATATTACATGTTACTGAATGCGTGCTCTTACTGTAATGATATTTTGCTATTCGGTATTTGCTGTAATGAGCAGCTTGTCAATACAAATTTGACTTCCGGTTGCCAAAACTTATTTTGACATAGACTTCTAAACTTAACATAGACGAGAAATGTGTTATGGCATGTTAAAATGCTGTTAACATAATAGCTTGAAAACTAGCGCATTGGAGAAAAATGTAGCAGCCGTTCTTCCTCAACGCCGCTCAGGTGCAAATAGCTCGGGGTAAAATTATTTGCATAGAATAAACAGCGTTTTTCCCCGTCTATGACATGTTTGTCATAAAGTAAGTATTAGTTAAAGCTATAAGTCTATGATGATTGTTTGTTCATGATGGAGCCTTGATAAATTTTAGGCAAACTATTTTTTGTCGAATTTAAAAAGTCCTTGAACGCCGATTGTAAGACCATTCTTCAGTGAGCGCATAAATGTGTATAATCTTTATATCATTAAGGATATGACTGCGTTATGGACAAAAAACGGCTGTCTTTATAAGGAAATTAGCCAAATGCTTGCTGATTTTGAAAGGACATTGTGCATTGGCATTGCAAGGACTAAATCTATCAAACTGCATTCAAGGATTAAAGTGTTTTGAGTAAGTTATTACATAAGGCCCACGCAATTTAAGCTCGAAAGCACATCCTTTGTGTACGTATACAACTTTACAATTATTATACATATATATTGTCACCTGTTTCACACTAAAAAGGCTAGTGATGAATACCCCTGCCATCCAGCTCGAGGGAGTTACCCTTGACCAGCCATCTCAAGCTAAATATCTTGGCATCACCCTCGACAAGCGCCTTACTTTCGGGCCACATCTTAAGGCCACAGTGAAAAAATGTGGACACCGAATACAGCAACTGCATTGGCTAATTAATAGAAGGAGCACCATGCCGCTTAGGTGCAAAAGAGCTGTGTATGCCCACTGTATTGTTCCAATATGGTTCTATGGAATACAGATTTGGTCGATCGCAGCCAAATCGAATTATAAACGTATACAGGTGCTGCAAAATCGGGTACTAAGACAGATAACAGGCTGTCCCTGGTACGTACGCGGTTCTACACTTCACAGAGACCTTAATCTGCACACAGTGGAAGAGCAGATTTGTAGACACACGAGCAGATACAGTGACAGGTTGCTAAGACACCGCAGCCTACTTGCAAGACAACTACTCCCTGCTCGCCCTCTAAGGCGACTTAAACGGCTTGGCTTTGCTAAGACAATTGGACGTCAATAGACTCCAATACCTAGTAATCCTCATACAACTTTGGGGTTTGGTTTTATTTTTCAGTTACCTCCATGTGTTGTTAAGGTACTTTTATGTTGTACAGGTTCTACACTTAATAAATCATCAAAAGAAAGAAATATATTGTACATTTAAAGGGACAATACGAGAAATATACATAAACATAAAAGTCTACCGTAGTATATAAAATGTTGGTGAGGGAAGAGCAATATATCAATTTACAAAATTTATATAAAAATGTTTTCGATTTTAATGATCACATTTATACTGAAGTACTTCATGTCTGCCTACGAGATTGCAAGTTTAACTCGCCACAGTCGCTGCCATGTGTCTGATTTGCCATATTTTTTACATCTTCCATGACGAGCTTGATGGTAGCGAACGGGATTAGCGTTTGTCCAGCGACTCATCGTGGACATATCTCTCGAAGGCGTTCAACTAATAAAGCAATAATCTTATTCTTTATGTGTGTTAAAGCCATACACTAATCGACGTTGCTCATGTGTACCGGCAACGAAATAATGTTTTTTGGTATAGATGTTTGCTTTGCGATTCCAGCGTCGCGCAATAATATTGCCCTGAAGAAGGTGCGTCACAAATAATGTACTTATAGAGTATGCGCCGGGTAGTGTATTTTTTGGACCGAGCACTCGGTAGAAGAAGAGGTTTCAAACCCCAACGTTGAGTCGCAGTTGCCAGTTAATGTGATGGGCTCATCGTTGATCCACCTGCCGATGAAGCATTAATATCCAGTTTATAAATACAATTCGGAACATGGATATTTCAGCTAGAGGACTTGCCATATACCAAATTTTTATACTGCCAAAAAATGTCTTCAATAAATAGTATAAGTTTTGGCACGCTATCTTCTTCGCACATCATCGGCTGGTTGCATTTTTAAGCTGTCAACATAGTGAAGCCTTAAATTAATGCAATATTTTGACTGTGGCATGAATAAACTTACACCTGGGACATACTGTTAGAGTAATTACTGTCAGAACTGAAGACACGCTTCAATAATCTCGGTGGCAATCCTATCAAACGCTCGCGCAAGGACTGGTTGAGCTCGTTACGCTGATGCTTCTGCGATATCACATTGTGGCTGGCATGCCCATTCAAACATGCATCAGATGAAGAGGAGCTTTTTGTTCCAAAGCACACTGCATCTAAGTAGAGCATATGAGATAATGTGAAAAACTTTCAATATATAATATGTTAATTTGTACCTCGGATTGCTGCCGCGTTTGCTGTTGTGGCCTTTAACGTATTGCATTGTTGATCTTACGTTTCACCACTGTAGTGGTCCTCAGACTGTAGTTTGATAGATATGTAGATAGCGTGCCAGAAGTTATTCAAGAAAAACATATAATGAGCTGATGTATGGTTCTAGCTAAGTGCTTGTCAGTTCAGCCTCAGCATTACACGAAATGACATTCGCTCGCTTGTTAGCAACTGCTGGATCAATGAGGCCATAAACTTTTGCTTGAATCGATCCCTCGGAGCGCAAAGATACTCTACCCAGTGTTTATTCTATGAATACATTGTTTGTGATGCACACACTCCAGGGCTATGTACGACACGGGATTTGCAGGTTGACATCTTTAGCACACATAATTTTTGTAGCCGTGCATTTAAGCAAGGTTCATTGGTGCATAGCCATTATACAAATCAAGAACAACACTTTTGTATTGCCTGCTGAACACTGTCGAAAGATGTGCGCTGGAGTAAATGCTGGAAACACGCCATTCCCATTTGATACCCGCAAGTTCGTCATTGAAAATGCCAAAAATGTGACACGTCAGACACGTCGCATCGACTCTTGCATGTTTTCTGAACACATAAAAACCGCTCGTTGGCGGACTTACATACATGCATAGTAAAATGTGTATAGTTTTATTATCAAAACGAAAAAATTTAAAGAAAATACAAAAAAAAAAAAAAAACTCAATTTTATAATTAAATATTACATGTTACTGAATGCTTGCTGTTACTGTAATGATATTTTGCTATTCGGTATTTGCTGTAATGAGCAGCTTGTCAATACAAATTTGATTTGCTGTAATGAGCAGCTTGTCAATACAAATTTGACTTCCGGTTGCCAAAACTTATTTTGACATAGACTTCTAAACTTAACATAGACGAGAAATGTGTTATGGCATGTTAAAATGCTGTTAACATAATAGCTTGAAAACTAGCGTATTGGAGAAAAATGTAGCAGCCGTTCTTCGTCAACGCCTCTCAGGTGCAAATAGCTCGGGGTAATATTATTTGCATAGAATTAACAGCGTTTTTCCCCGTCTATGACATGTTTGTCATAAAGTAAGTATTAGTTAAAGCTATAAGTCTATGATGATTGTTTGTTCATGATGGAGCCTTGATAAATTTTAGGCAAACTATTTTTTGTCGAATTTAAAAAATCCTTGAACGCCGAATGTAAGACCATTCTTCAGTGAGCGCATAAAAACGGCTGTCTTTATAAGGAAATTAGCCAAATGCTTGCTGATTTTGAAAGGACATTGTGCATTGGCATTGCAAGGACTAAATTTATCAAACTGCATTCAAGGATTAAAGTGTTTTGAGTAAGTTATTACATAAGGCCCACGCAATTTAAGCTCGAAAGCACATCCTTTGTGTACGTATGCAACTTATACATATATATTGTACATTTAAAGGGACAATACGAGAAATATACATAAACATAAAAGTCTACCGTAGTATATAAAATGTTGGTGAGGGAAGAGCAATATATCAATTTACAAAATTTATATAAAAATGTTTTCGATTTTAATGATCACATTTATACTGAAGTACTTCATGTCTGCCTACGAGATTGCAAGTTTAACTCGCCACAGTCGCTGCCATGTGTCTGATTTGCCATATTTTTTACATCTTCCATGACGAGCTTGATGGTAGCGAACGGGATTAGCGTTTGTCCAGCGACTCATCGTGGACATATCTCTCGAAGGCGTTCAACTAATAAAGCAATAATCTTATTCTTTATGTGTGTTAAAGCCATACACTAATCGACGTTGCTCATGTGTACCGGCAACGAAATAATGTTTCTTGGTATAGATGTTTGCTTTGCGATTCCAGCGTCGCGTAATAATATTGCCCTGAAGAGGGTGCGTCACAAATAATGTACTTATAGAGTATGCGCCGGGTAGTGCATTTTTTGGACCGAGCCCTCGGTAGAAGAAGAGGTTTCAAACCCCAACGTTAAGTCGCAATTGCCAGTTAATGTGATGGCCTCATCGTTGATCCACCAGTCGCTGACAAGTGTGCGAACGTCTTTGTGTTTAAAGCTTAGGTTGATCATGCCAAGAACCTGCCGATGAAACATTAATATCCAGTTTATAAATACAATTCGGGACATGGATATTTTACCTTGACGACTTGCCATATACCAAATTTTTTATACTGCCAAAAAAGGTCTTCAATAAATGGTATACGTTTTGGCACGCTATCTTCTTCGCACATCATCGGCTGGTTGCATTTTTAAGCTGTCAACATAGTGAAGCCTTAAATTAATGCAATATTTTGACTGTGGCATGAATAAACTTACACCTGGGACATACTGTTTGAGTAATTACTGCCAGAACAGAAGACATGCTTCAATAATCTCGGTGTCAGTCCGATCAAACGCTCGCGCAAGGACTGGTCGAGCTCGTTACGCTGATGCTTCTGCGATATCACATTGTGGCTGGCATGCCCATTCAAACATGCATCAGACGAAGAGGAGCTTTTTGTTCCAAAGCGCACTGCATCTAAGTAGAGCATATGAGATAATGTGAAAAACTTTCAATATATAATATGTTAATTTGTACCTCGGTTTGCTGCCGCGTTTGTTGTTGTGGCCTTTAACGTATTGCATTGTTGATCTTACGTTTTACCGCTGAAGTGGTCCACAGACTGTAGTTTGATAGATATGTAGATAGCGTGCCAGAATTTATACAAGAAAAACATATAATGAGCTGATCTGTGGTTCTAGCTAAGTGCTTGTCAGTTCAGCCTCAGCATTACACGAAATGACATTCGCTCGCTTGTTAGCAACTGCTGGATCAATGAGGCCATAAACTTTTGCTTGAATCGATCCCTCGGAGCGCAAAGATACTCTACCCAGTGTTTATTCTATGAATACATTGTTTGTGATGCACACACTCCAGGGCTATGTACGACACGGGATTTGCAGGTTGACATCTTTAGCACACATAATTTTTGTAGCCGTGCATTTAAGCAAGGTTCATTGGTGCATAGCCATTATACAAATCAAGAACAACACTTTTGTATTGCCTGCTGAACACTGTCGAAAGATGTGCGCTGGAGTAAATGCTGGAAACACGCCATTCCCATTTGATACCCGCAAGTTCGTCATTGAAAATGCCAAAAATGTGACACGTCAGACACGTCGCATCGACTCTTGCATGTTTTCTGAACACATAAAAACCGCTCGTTGGCGGACTTACATACATACATAGTAAAATGTGTATAGTTTTATTATCAAAACGAAAAAATTTAAAGAAAATACAAAAAAAAAAAAAAAAACTCAATTTTATAATTAAATATTACATGTTACTGAATGCTTGCTGTTACTGTAATGATATTTTGCTATTCGGTATTTGCTGTAATGAGCAGCTTGTCAATACAAATTTGACTTCCGGTTGCCAAAACTTATTTTGACATAGACTTCTAAACTTAACATAGACGAGAAATGTGTTATGGCAATGAGAATGTTAAACATATAGAGGTTCCAAACAGGCATATTCCAACCAACCTAACATTTCTGGAGCGTGGTTATTTTTCTCTCTCGCGGGACTGCCGTATGTTGCTTCGTAAATTGTGGGCGAATTCGATGTCATTCGGCTGGCTGGTTTCGCTACGACATGAGCTGCCGTAGCACACAGCCAGCCCAGCCGTGCTGTGTGTGTGAGCGCGATCGCTGCCAATTTCAGAAACTACTGCGCGCAGCGATCGCGCTCACACACACAGCACGGCTGGGCTGGCTGTGCTACGGCAGCTCATGTCGTAGCGAAACCAGCCAGCCGAATGACATCGAATTCGCCCACAATTTACGAAGCAACATACGGCAGTCCCGCGAGAGAGAAAAATAACCACGCTCCAGAAATGTTAGGTTGGTTGGAATATGCCTGTTTGGAACCTCTATATGTTTAACATTCTCATTGGTTATGGCAATGAGAATGTTAAACATATAGAGGTTCCAAACAGGCATATTCCAACCAACCTAACATTTCTGGAGCGTGGTTATTTTTCTCTCTCGCGGGACTGCCGTATGTTGCTTCGTAAATTGTGGGCGAATTCGATGTCATTCGGCTGGCTGGTTTCGCTACGACATGAGCTGCCGTAGCACAGCCAGCCCAGCCGTGCTGTGTGTGTGAGCGCGATCGCTGCGCGCAGTAGTTTCTGAAATTGGCAGCGATCGCGCTCACACACACAGCACGGCTTGGGCTGGCTGTGCTACGGCAGCTCATGTCGTAGCGAAACCAGCCAGCCGAATGACATCGAATTCGCCCACAATTTACGAAGCAACATACGGCAGTCCCGCGAGAGAGAAAAATAACCACGCTCCAGAAATGTTAGGTTGGTTGGAATATGCCTGTTTGGAACCTCTATATGTTTAACATTCTCATTGGTTATGGCATGTTAAAATGCTGTTAACATAATAGCTTGAAAACTAGCGTATTGGAGAAAAATGTAGCAGCCGTTCTTCGTCAACGCCTCTCAGGTGCAAATAGCTCGGGGTAATATTATTTGCATAGAATTAACAGCGTTTTTCCCCGTCTATGACATGTTTGTCATAAAAAAAGTATCAGCTATAAGTTTATGATGATTGTTTGTTCATGATGGAGCCAGACATAGAACACTTATTGCTAGTGCTATTTGTGCTAGTCTCGCACTGCTTGGCGGAATGGAATCTGTTGTTTTTAGCGCGCTTGTGCAAAAACATATGCCAATAACGGAGATTTTCTATAAGAAAGTATTTATAACTTGCAATATTTTATCAAAAGGAGAAAAAAGAATTGCTTAAAATCTAAGTTAAACAAGAGAGATATATCCAGTCAGAAACAGCTCGGCTAGCAGACCTGAACCCTACACATATCTTGTGCAGACATTGTGTATTGTCACAATACTATTTTGTATTCATTCTCAGTTACCAAAACATAACTTATTTTAACTTGATGTTAGAAAACAGCTGATCTGGTCAACTTAACGTTATTCACTGAACTTGACTTGATAACCTGCAGAAAACATAATTACACGTTCATGTTCATGTAAAGTGCAAGTTCACGTTTAGTTGAACAGCTGATTTAAAATGGACGTGCACAGGTTAATTTGCTTGGTGCACGAGAAAGATTTTTTATACAACAAAGCTGCCAATCGTTTTAAAGATCCGACAGAAAAAAGGCTGCTTGGATATTAAAAAATATCAAACCAATGACAAACAGCTGTTCGATAAATTCATTTTCAGAGTAATCGCTTCAATTTCAGTTCACGTTTTGGTAATCGCTTGAGTTTCCAAATCAAGTTGACGTTCATGTACAAGCTAAGCTAAGTTGATTTCGGGTAACTGAGCCTTTATGCTCATAAATCAAAATGTTACAGCGATATTTACTCAAATAGCTAAAATCTACTTGTGGAAATTAAACTCAATAGTTGCATATAGTTTTATTTATATGTATATATTTTCATTAAATAATGTAACATCGCTTTATTCTTACGCAAAGAACTATTTTGGATTTAGTTAATGCTTTTAAAAGATAATTTTTGTTGTTATCTTTGTAATAATTGGGAATAAATAATAAGTTTAAGTTGTCTTATATATTTATATGTATTATTATTAATAATGCTGTTAAGCAAACATATGCGGTAGCTTGTTGCTCGGTTTCGTAAAACGCATAGTTTGTATGTAATTTTAATGAATTTCCATGTCATTATTTCATACTTGCAAAGTATATTTGAATATGTTTGTATGTTAGTAAGAACATACTTATGTGTAAGTATATTTTTCATGTTTATGTCTATATATAATAACGATAATATTTTATTTTTCGTTTACTTTGTGGCAGTGGTGTATATCCGAGTATTATCTGTTGCTCTTTTATCTTCAGCTGTTGTTTCGCGCAAGTTGCTTGATCCGTACCGGACTCAAGATATCCTTGTGCTTAGAAATTATTGCTTGGAATTGAACTGGTTAAGCATTGTGTCTGCGCATATGTACATATGTGTCAGTATGTGTGTACGAACGTATTTTATTTAACATTGAAATATTGCTGCTGCGAATTCGATTTGTAAACATGTTAATTTGGAATTGTGGCCTCAAATAAATTAAACGAAGAAAAAAAAAATAAAAGCGACGTTCTGTTATTAGCAATCGTTTATATATTTCAGTTTGTTTGTTCAGTTTTCGTTTTTTTATTTTATGGTGGGTTTCAAAAATCTTTTCCAAATTCAATGCTTTAGGTGTCGCTTCGATTTTAGTGATTTCATAAATATGTTCGGTTATTCATTGTATACGTTAGTTTTCTACTATAAAAATGTCCGCTAAAGTTCAATGCCAGCTGCGTTGCCTTAATACGTTAATACGTTTTTCAACTACATTGTAGGCTATTTTGTATTATTGCATTTAAGTTATAGTTAGTTTAGTTAAGTAGCAAAATGCTGGTGGTAATATTTGAATTATTTTCGATATATTTGACTATTCATTAGGGATTTTGTAATGATTTGTGGATAATGGACACGCTAGAAAATGTTTGAACATTAAATAATGTACATTTAAATATTGATAACATAAAAAAAAATTCTCGTTTTGGGGATATTAGAAAAAACGTCTAAGCCATTTGATATGAAAACTCCAGTTGCTTAGGGAGTTTGGTTGTTGGTTTCTCATTCAGTCTTTATAACAAAATTGATTGCTTGAATTTGTAAATTTGTTTGTTGGATTGTTCATGTTTTATCTGTGTTTTTGTTGATTTTTATGTTAATTGTTGCTACAATTGCATTACATGATAATAACGCAAAATATGCAACTGAAATGGTTTGTAATTGTTAACTTTTAATGGAGCATGCTCATGATGTGTTACAATTAGTTCTTAAATACGATTTGCCATTTATATTTTCTGTTTTTTTTTTCTGTATGTTGTTGTATATAAATGTATACAACAACTCGCTAAGCCCTGAGCATTTGGTCTCCATTTGCTTGTTAAGTTCGACAAAAGTAATCGTTGCACCAAAAGTGCTGCGAATCATTTAACTTGAATCCCCGAAAATGTCTCAAAAGGTTGTTAGAAGGAAAAAATTATATCTTTTAGGCACATTTAATACATACACTCACTTAAATTCACACATTTATATACTTACGCATAGATTTATTATCGAACTTATGCAAACTGAGCCACAAAAGAAATATACATATTATATAATTAATAGCAACATTTTCACGCACACTGTCTGGGAAACAATTGTTTTGGGGTACAGATTAAAAAAAAAACACAAAAACAAAAACCAATTATAGTTTTTCAAAACATTACTTGGTTCTAA
The DNA here is from genome assembly GCA_035044585.1 of Scaptomyza polygonia. NCBI lineage: Eukaryota > Metazoa > Arthropoda > Insecta > Diptera > Drosophilidae > Scaptomyza > Scaptomyza polygonia. The sequence continues at coordinate 1,669,891 of JAWNNU010001659.1, read as the reverse complement.
ATATTTATACATACCACTATAGTTAGAATATATTTTTTCGCTAGCGCAGCTGCCTTCCTATTCGTTTCTATTAAGTTTTAGTTACGTTTTTTCTAATATTTATAAGTTTACAATATTGTGCAATACATTTCAATAAATTAGTTCGTTTTTTACCGGTAACTAAAATTAATTTCATGTTGTGTATTCGTTTTATATCAATTCATATTTGCTCTCTAAATGCCATTAACATATTTGCTTGGTGTTTATCCAGCTAACGCTTATTGTTTTTATATCTATTATTATTTTTTTATATTTTGCTTAGGCTAAATTAAATGCATATACAATTTGTAGCTGTGTGTTGCTTGCCAATCATTTCCGTTATTTTACTATAGTTGCTGCTTTAAATTTAGTTACATTATTTTTTGTTTTTCTTTATGTAAATACTTTTGTTTTAACAATTTATCGCTTCTTACTCGCCAAACTTGGTATCCATTACTTGTATAAATGTACGATATGACGCAGTGATATATTCCATAACATAGTTTTTTAGAAGTACAAGTATAATTATGAGGAAAGTTCAAGCCTCAAAGCATGTTCCCAAACTGTAAGCACACACGCAGCAGATCAAGCGTTAAGGACACATAACAGCCAATACTTTCACCACCAACAGCACCACCATCTTATTCACCACTACCACCATCACCACCATAACCATCACAAACACACCACAATTAACTAACACTAACTAGGTCAGCTGGCAACTGTTGTAGTCTTATCTTAAGCTCAGCTATAACTATGAAGCCACAACAATTTGCAAATTAATTGAATCTTTGCTTCAACTGTAACTTCTTTTCATTTCCATGTCTGACAGAATCCGATTATTCTATTAAAGATATAACCTTTGAGTCGTTCAACGATTAAAGCTTTAGTGAATAAATCAATACTATAAGTACATAGTATATGTATCTGAAATGCTTTGGATAAAATGGTTAAAGGCTTTAAATGCAACGATTCTGTATAAATCAAGGCAAAAGCATAATTAACAAAGTCATATAAAATCATTTTTAAAACGAACAAATCGCTTGCAGGTCCCCATTGAAATGCAATTGCATCATAACGGATTGACAGCTCGCAATGTTGGCAAATTGTTGTAAGCTAAGTTGATGCTTTTAAAAACCACTACGCGCTATTTTTAATAATCAACAATTTACTAAACTTGTCTATAAAAATTAATTAGCTTCAACTAGGTTTCTTGTTCTTGTTTCTTTTTTTTTTTTTGTTATATAAATTTTTTAACTCTTTGGTTTGTATTTCATGTTTAACACTTAAAATTTTTTGGTTTACTTCATCGTTTCGTATAAAATAAATATGACAACAATTAACCGAATAATTTGCTATTTAAAATCTCATCTCAACGCATTTCTCATTCATAGTACATTTACTTAAATCTTGTATAATATCAAATAACGCACTGATTTGGCAATACGTCTAAGTAAGTATATTTTGTTTAAATTTTTATTTTGGTAATTGATGCAAATTTGAATCTGAACTGGAATTGTATAGTACTGTATATCTTGTAAGTTAATGCTGTTGTTGCTGTTGCTAGAAAGTTGTACTTTGATGAAGACGAATGATTATGCTGGTGTTTCATTTAGTTACTAACTTAAATCTTGCTAACTGGTACATACATATTATTTATAGACTTACACATACATATGTCTAGGGTATGCTTCTGTTTTTTTTATTGTTGTTTAATGTTTTTTTTTTTTTTGTTTTTTTTTGTTTTTTGTATTATCCATTATTTAATTTGTTATATTTCGGTGTCTCTAACTTGTGGGTATATGTAAATATTTATTGCTTAATATGCTCCCTGGCTTCCTAAATAAAATAATATATAATTCACTTTGTTGCACTACTCGTTAGCAGAAGTCTAACTAAAGTAGGTTACTATGCCTATCACTAGAAACTAACTAATATCTGAACTTGCAAACATTGACTGACTAGCTGATAGCTAGCTTCATAGTCGATCGACCTTATGGATTTGGGTCCATCGACTAACACATAAGCACAAAAGTTTTAAAGTACGTTGTGGGTATTTACAGTTTAATAGGATTTGTTATCAGATATACTTTATTATAGTTTTGAGTTAGTTATGTATTTATATATATATGTATATATATTCGTTTATAAAAAGCTGTAGCTAAAGTATTGAAACAAAATGGCTGTTAAAATTTGTAGACTCCTCTTTTTCTCATAGTCGGCAAAGCGTGTTTTAGTTTTGTCACTGTATATGTATGTGTATATTTTTATATATATATATTCTTGTAGCAATATATATATGTAGATTTATGTATATATTTTTTTTTTTTTGCTTTCTTGTATATTTTTGTTTAAGAATATTAAATACCGTATTCTTGTATATTAGTGTGTATATCAGACTTTGTTTCATACAAAAAACTAAGCACATCGATTTGTCAATAAATTCATGTATTGTATGTGGTATGTTTGTGTAAGTATTTGTGTGAATGAATGCGTTCTAAACGAATATAAAACCTTTAGCAACTAACTTAACATAACCACTGTGAAAGTTGTACATATTATAATGTATGCGGCCGATGTTGTTGTTGTTTAGTTAGTGTTGCATTTGTTTCTTGATACATTTATATACTATATGTGAATGCATATTCATATAAAGATTATACATATACACGCATTTGTGGTATATATGCATGTATTGTATGTAAGTTATATGTATTAGTATTTATATATAAGAGGCTTAGAGAAACATTTCAGGCAAATATATTGCTCGAAAAATTGTCCAATATTTATCAAATGGTTATCATCTTTAATAGTTAAGAGTTTTGGTCGCCTTAAAATAAGCTAACATACGCATACAAAATCTTAGGAGGGTTTTATTTTGAGGGAGAAAATTGTTATATATATACGAGGATAAAGAATCTCTTGGTTGAGTGGCTGCGAAAATATGTATGTTTGTATGTTTTTCAGCAAATCTGTATGTTTGTATTAGTTATCTATTTGTATGTTAGTTACGAAATAAAACAACGATTAAATGCATGCTCAACCTTTTGTTTAACTGTTAAATGGTTTTTTTTTTTTTTGTTTACGATGCGTATGAATTGGTTTTAGTTTTTGTTGGAATACTGTTTGTAAAGGTTATGCCGATAAACTCAAAATGGCTGCCAACTCATGCATATATTTAAATGCATAAACGCAAAGCTTTAAGCATAGCACACCACATACACGCACACACAAACACCTTAAGCTTGGCAGCCATTTTGTTTATTTCGTTTTGTTTTGCGTACTAGGTTTCCTGCTGTCTCTGTCTTTGTGGATTGCCATTAACATGTAATTTGATGTGATCTTTAAAATTCGTTTATCTTTAGTTGCCATTTGCATTCTTTGATTTTTAAGTATAGCTTTAAATTATTGTATATCTATTTTTTCGCTTCTTTTTTGTCTATTTGATGAATAATTTCTTGTTGTAAATTTGTAAACTGTAAATACTCCAAAAGAACACTTTCAGCAATTGATAGCGTTAACGATCAAATCATGTTCCCTAATACTTCGACAACTACTCGATCCCACTCACACAAGACCAGCGCGCACCGCGGGCCACTCACTTAAGATCATCGTATTCATCGCTGCCATTCTTTGAGTCGCCCGAGGATTGGAAAGCCGCCACCATTGAGGCACGTTGGTGGCTCTTGTCTGGGTTCGGTACGTGCTTATTTTCGGCAGAGTTGTGACTGCTGCCATGCCCATTGTTGCCCCCATTGCTGCTGGGCTTCTCATCGAAGGCATCGAGGAAAGGATTGGTGGCCGCGTATTGAGCGCGATAGGTGCCTAGCGTATGATAGTTGTTGCCACCATTGGCATAAGGCCGCGAACTACTGCCGCTACCGCCGCCGCCGCCTGAGCTGCTGCTCGAATAGAAATCATAGCTATTGGTGGAGCCCGTCATGGAACTAACACCACTGCTGCTCGCCGTACCGCTACCCGAGTGATACGAGGAACTGGCGCTGGCACCAAAGAGAGTGGCACCCGCGCTGCTGCTGCTCCCGCTGCCATTGCCATTCTTTGGCAATGTGCCATAGAGATTCATGGCACTGTGATTGCCATTGGCATTGCCATTGGTGCTGGCAAAGGGACTGTTGCTAGAGTGGGTATGTGTATGGGCATTGCCATTGCCATTGCCGATGGCACTGCTGCCAAAAAGTGCACTACCAAAACTTCTGTGCTCTGAGCTGGAAGCTACTTTATTGCTGCTACTGTTACTACTACTGCTGTTGCTGTTGGCTTTCGATTCGTTTGTGTAGGTTGTGGTGGTGCTGGCTGCGCTGGCAACTGTGGTGCCGCCGATGTAAGTCTTTGTCTCCGTCTCCGAGGACGATGAGGAGGCCAAGCTGTCAAACAGCCGCCTGCCGCTCGACACCAGCGAAGAGGAGCTACTTACCGCGCCACTCGGCTTGCCATCCTTGGCCTGCCGAGCTGGCGACAACGACGACGACAACAGCTTGTTGCTGCTGGTTGGATTTGTTTTGGTGTCTGCTGAACTGGGCGAAGATGTTGATGTCGTATATTTGCTTATCGCACCCGTTGTGGCACTGGGCTTTGCCAAGTTGGTGGAACTGGAGCTGGGTGTGACAAGCTGATAGGTGCCCTTGGGTAGACCATCGCCACCACCGGGCGGCGAAGGTGAATCCGGCGACTTGATTGGTGTAAACTGAACACGTGGCTCGCGCTTTAAGTATTTTGACATCAGTTGGCTGGTGGTCATTGCCTGAGACTGTGCCAACAGCGCATTAGTAGAGGCTGACGACTTGTACGAAAGCAAATCATCGGAGTCATCGGAGGACGTTGTGGGCGCCGAAGTAGCTGTGGAGCCAGCGCTTAACACCGTCGCTTGAGATGAACTGGAGCTTGAGGTGGCGCTCGATTTGTTGCGCATGGCTTTGTAGTCGTCGGTGTTGCTGGCAGTGGCGGTGGTGGAGTTGCCACTACTTAACGATTTGCCGGGCGTATAGCTGCTGCTGCTGTAGCTGCTCTTTTTGGTGTCCAAAGTGCTGCTCGAATACTTAGATGTGTACGATTCCTCGCCCGTTAAGCTCTTTGATTGCGGTTTGTGGGGTTCGTAGAAGTCGACGCCTTTACGGATGTTCATACTTGCACTTGCTTCCGGGGGAGTAGTTTCTTCTATGGGCGCATCCTTTTGCAGCGGTGGCTTTTTCTGCACGACAGAGTATGGGCTGGGCGTGTCAACTATTTTCACTTGCTTGACGGAGGCGGGTGAAGCACCTCGTTTAATGGTATCAGTGCCTTAAATAAATTAATCAGAATTTAAACCAAACTCTTACGTTGAAAACTTTTAGTTATTTACTTTTGCCAGATCCCGATCCCGAGCCCGAGCCCGACCCCGATCCGGAGCCCGTTGATGCTGAGCTACTGCCGGGGGAGGGTGTGCCTGGAAGTGGCAGTGGCGATTGGTCGGGAATTGCTGAGACCGCTGAGCCCGCCAATTGATAGGGCTGCAAAAAATTACAAAAAACAAACAAAGCAAACACAAAACATTGGCATTCGTTATTGCATAGACAACACAATTATATAATTAGTGGAAGACAAACGCTATACTGTTTGTACTCATTAGAGGCGATATCTGGGTGGTGCATGGAGTTTTTTTTATCAATTTTGAATTTTGATTTTATGTGTTGTGGAAAGTGCGTGTGTGGGTTGTGGGCGTGGCAAACATACAATAGACATACACTTTGTAAACAATTCGAAATTGAGGATGGCCAATTGATAAACCAATCAAATCTTAGTTTTTCAGATGAGGTGTTCTGATCAGTGTTGTAAAGTAATGGCGAATGGTGAGTGACATGCAAACAAGGTGCTTCGGAAAATGTGCAGTTAACAGAGCAAGGTTAAAGTGATGGTTAGGTTGACAAAGATCGAGAAGTATGACAGTTTACACTTTTTTAAGTTTAGTGAAGATATCCCTATGTTGGCTGTACATTTTGTTTACTTTTGTTTGGAAACAAAATGTCGAGCAAACACAAAAGTATCTTTGTTATAATTTATTTAACCATATACCCTAGCATCATTACTATTTACATTTAAACAAACAACAATTCAGTTTGTGCTCATGGATTCTTGAAGGGGTTGATCTACATTCTGCATTGAAGACTTTTGCAAAGGGGAAACGTAGGTTAGTCTGAAGGATAGTAGATTAGTACAGGTGATGATTGATGGAACTTTTTACAATGGAATTGTATATGAAGCGTTTTTATACATGGTGTATGGGCGAGTATCAACATAAATACAGTTAGTTGTATTATAGTAGATAAGTACATATGTATATACGTTATGTTATGTTTTTACCAGTAGTGGGCCAATCATGCTTAACACGCCGTTAACATTTATCACATCGCTCATATCATCATCATTATTACCCTTATCATTATAATCAATATTATTATTTTTATAGTTATGTTTTATACATATATCACAATTACAACGTCGAACAAAGCTTGACAGCAAATCATGAATTACTTGTATCACAAATTATGTTAATGTTTTGTTTCAAAAAGCAAATGTTAAATGAACAACAGAGAGATAATGCTTAATATATATATATATACTAGAGATTATATAATTGTTCAGTTATTTTATGTATATATATATATCCATATATGTCTATGTATATCATTGAAAGAAATTAAGCTTTTACAAACGGTCAACAGGAAAAGTTTTGAAGAACAAGAAAGATTTGTTGAAAATGTTTCATGTATAGATGTATGTATTTATGTTTGTATATTGTACTAGTTGTAAATGTCTATTGAAGATTTTGAAAACGAGTTATGCTTCTTTGCATGTTCAAAGAACATCGAAAAGGGTTCTTAAGAGAAATTAAGCTAGTCGGACATAGATTAGAGACAGTGTCGTTACAACTAGAAAAAGCAACAATTTATAAAATTGAGCAAAGTGTTTCCCTTATCAAAAAAAATTATTGTTGTTGTGAGTATTTGTGTATGTAACTGTTCTTTTGATGTTAATTTGTTAGTATTCAAGACTCGACTATAATTGTATTTTCCAAAATTTGTTAGTTTTTTGTTATTGTTAGTTTCTTCTTGGTTTGTGTTGTTCTTGTTGCTATTGTTGTAACTGTTTGTTTACCTGTTGCACCGCTTGTTGCAAGGCTCGATGCGATTGAGCTAACTGACCCACTACTGATTGATACAGATGATTGTTGGCTGTGGCTGAGAGCTGATGATGGCCTTGGGAGAGTATGTTGGTTACCGAAGTGGACGAGCGGAGTAGGTTGCCCGCCGCCATGAGCTGCTGCTGCTGCTGCAGTAGTAATTGCTGTCTGTCCACTTGCAACGCACTGACTTTGCTTCCACGCTGCCCTGTTGACTCGCCGCGCCGACCTGTCTACATAGGACTCTGTATTAATCAATATTAATGTGATCGGTCGTTTTGTGGCTGGGGCTTTGGGGCTGATCAAGTGTATGTCTTTGTATCTTTTTGTCTCTTATGTGTGTTTGAATGTGTGTGTATGTGTGCTTGTGTGTGTGTGTGTGAGTGACGGGACCAAAATGCAAAAAAACGTTTCATGTGCCGTCTTATAAGAAAAAGAATGGAATAAAAACTTGCAGTGGGGCTGCTGTTGCTGCTGCACACATTCAAAAGCAGATACAAAAAAAAATCTCTTGCAAGGTGTTTGTTTGTTTATTATTGTGCCACTAGAGTTAAACACGCGTCTTGTCTTTGTGTTTGTGTGTGTGTGTCTGTGTGTGTCTTGTCGTTGTTCACGGGTGGTTGGTACTGGACAGTGTGATGCATAATTGACACAGTGATTACGTTACCTGAAGCAACACCTGCCATATTGCTCATGCTGCTAGCAGCGGCCATGCTGCCCATGTGTTGAGCCAGCTGCTGCACCTGTTGTTGATGTTGTTGTTGCTGATGCTGCTGATGCTGCTGCTGTTGATGGTGCTGCTGTTGATGGTGCTGCTGCTGCTGCTGATGTGGCTGTTGCTGCTGCTGTTGCGGCTGCGGCCAGATCTGCAGCAGATACTTGAGTACAGCAATTGGCTGTGCATGATCAATATCCGCCCCAGGCTGCACACTAGCCGAGTGCAGCATTAGCGGTGGACCCATAACAGTTGCAAGCGCCTGAGCGGACATCTTGTTGCGCTCCGCATTGGACACAACCAGCGACAAATGGTCGAGCAGGAAAACAAGGGTGGCCTGTTTATCAAAAAAAAAAAACTAGCGTTAAATCTCTCAAAAATCATAGTTTAAGAAATGTTTGAAAATACAATACGCAAAGTCTTATGTTAAAAATGTATATCATAAATAAGCTGTACCAATTTTTGCTGCAGATTGCATGCGCTGTACCAAAACATTATACGCATTTCTCTTGCAAGAAATAGTATGGTCACTCTAAGGTGTTTTCGCTGAAGGTTTGTGTCTTTGATTCAACGTGAAGCATTACGAATTATGTTGGTGCATTGACTAAATTTCCCTTAAGTTAACAAAATAAAAAGGTGGCTTTTGAGACATATTTGTACCGTATTGCATCTTACACCTTTTAAAACGGGGCATTTGAAAGCAAATGTATACGAGTCGTTATCAGTATACGTATACATGTTTTTCGAGACATTAAGATTGAACTGATATTTTACCTTCTAAGAATCTGAAAACAAGTTAACTTAATATGCATTTGAGATGTTGTACTTACCCTATTCGCCCTGGGCAAACAGTCCAATATGCTAAGCATCAGTTTCGCATTGCCCTCTGGATCATCTGGCAGGCAGACGGCTGTGGGTTGAATTAAAAAGTAATAAAATTAGAATTAAATTAAATGTAGAGCTATACTGGCTACATTACCCAATGCATCGACTGTCATCTGGAAAAGACAGCGTGTGAACAGTGGCTCGGGCAGCTCTCTGAGATAGTCCTTGAGCACGCCGGTAATTACATTAATATCAGGAACGTGTTCCGGGCTCAATTCCACAGCGCGACTGTTGCGCTCGAATGCCTCGCGTAGCAGACGCTTCTTCGTCGCCGATCCGCACAGCCGATATAGTCCGATTATATCGAGACCACGCCGCTCGACCTCCTCAACGCAACGTCGAAGCACAATTGGCACTGGCGCACATCCAGGCACATTCTTTGACTCCCGATTAACCACAGTTTCCAAATCAGCGCCAAACAGTGTCGGATAGCCGGCTCGCAAGCTAGGCAACCCACGACGCTTGTACAGGGCGAGAGGATCTGTATGCCGCATGCGAATATAGACGGTGCCACGTGGCTCCACTTTGAGCGCCAGCTGATGCAGTGGCGACTGTCGGAGTACCGCTGAAAGCGAGATGGCACCCCGATAGCACAGCTTGTGCCTGTGCTGCGGATCCCATGAGTAGACAAGCACATCCAGCTGTTTGTTGCCCACCAGATCCAGTTCAAACGACTCATCCCAGTCGAATTGCAGATCACCGGAGCGCACTACTGTGCGCGCCTTATGTACGCGATCACACTCAATGACACAGTAAAGATCTCGAGTCAGTGGTGGCGGTGCTCCACCACTTGTATGCTGTGCACCCATATCGGGCGATGTGCGCAGTCCACGGCCTGCTAGCAGGTGTATCCATAGCATGCCCGAGACACCGCCAATGTCAACAATGGGCTTGTCCAGCTTGTATTTGGCAAACTCCGCCGGATTGATGTCGATTTGGCGATGCTGTCGTGGCAGTGTAGCGCTAGGCGTGGGCGCCGGACTCTGATGGCCAGCGGTGCTCATAATGCTGCCACTGGGACTAGCCGGACCTGCAGACAATTCCAGCAGCTGACGCATTCGTCGTATGCTGGGCGAGCGTATGGAACCGGTGCCTCCTATGTGCTGCGATGACATCGAACGCACGGGCAGTGCAGAAATGGGCCGAGTCAAGCCCATATTACGATCCAATGTGCCAGCACCGAGAATGCCCGTTCTACTGGAGTAAATGCTCTCGTTCTGCAAAGATTGTTAAAAGATCAAGATTATAGTTTAAGTGGTCGGTTATCGCCTTTTTGTGAGCCACAAGCATATTTTTATTGGAGAGAACTTACATTTCGTAGGGCATCGTGGATGTTTTCAGCGCTGCAGGAGAAGCGATGCGATCGCGGCTGTGCAAACATATCCCTAGTCATGCGCATCTGCTCCGCAATGGCAGAACTGCTGGGTGCACGCCGCAACCATGCACGGTACTCGTCCGCTGTGAAGATCGAGGGGCCAGGGCTTGCAGTGATGCGATGTCTCAAGTCGCGACCACGCCGCGCATCATACTCTGGCGCCGATATATTGCCATCGTTCTCATCCAGAATTCGATCTCCGATGCGGGCACGTATGCCCTGTAACCGAACGCCCGGACGCTCCCTGGGCAGTGAGTTGAACTTGTTTAGATCAGTGGCTCCCGCAAGCATAGCAGCGGCAGCTGCAGCTGCTCCACTACTAACTCCACTTACGCCACTACCTCCACGTGGCATGCTGCCAATGGCAGGTCTGTTATAGTAATAGTAACTAGGACGTGGTCCGATCGTGGCTTCTGTATCGCTGGAGTAATCCAAATTGGGCCGCGATCGACGAGTCAGTGACTGAGCCCCCGCCGTCTGTGATCCGTACTTGGGAACACCACTGCGTTGCTGCTCGTAACGCCCATAGCGACCCAGAGTGCCTCCCACACCCGCAGGCATTGGTGCACCAGTGCCGGGCTTCAAGCTAGAGCGTAGCAAAGAATGTCGACCCAAGGAATTAGAGTAATCCGCGTATTCCACACGTGGCAAATGCTGATCGGATCCAGAGCGCGGGAAACGCGCATGTTGTTGGGCCAAAACAACATTTCCGGTGCCCGTGGACATGCGTCGCGAAGGTCCAAGCGGTTGGCCTGGTGCACCTGGATAGAAAGCGTGCACCTTCTCAGCCAGGCTCTCCAATGTGCCAGCGTTCTGATAGTAGGCGTGCGAGGGTGCAAAGGCATGACCTTTGGTCGGCTGCTCCGTTATGACCGAGGATGGTGGCGGTGGCGGTTTGTAGCCCCAGTTGGGTGGTTCACCCATGGCATTAACGCCAGCTCGCGTATTATAGTACATGTCAAGCTGCTCCGACTGCGGACTGTAGTTGTTGAGGCCCAGGCCAAGTCGGGAACGTGACTCGGTCATCTCGCGGCCATCACCTAAAAGCGAATAAAAAGAAAAGGGACACCGATAAGCATTTTAAACACGGCGCTCACTTTAAACTACCTGTACGTCTTTCACGTGAGGATCGCGGCCGCGGCATCCGATCCGTTTCATCCAGATCCTCGTCTCGAAGGTCACGTTTAATTACCACCACTGGCGGCGGCTTCTGCTCCGGACGCGACATCGTTGGCGGCCCAGGTGAACCAGCTCCGCGATTGCCACGTCTCTGTCGTATGGCCAGCACCAGGCGCCGAGGAATTGACATGATGATGACGACATCATCGAGCGACATATGAGTGACATCAACCAAATTGACGGCAAGGATTTCGTCGCCCACCTGTTGACACACAATTTGTCATAGCCAATGTTATTAGTTAACAATCAATACAAAACAAAAGACCTTATTAGATATTCATATGTCTCAATAAAAGTGATTTTTAATATAGAGCCGCTGTTATAATCGATAGATTAAAGCTATCGTTTGAGCGAAGGCATGTATCGATGAAAGTTGGATATGATTTGGGCATAATTTTTTTTCTAACTTTTTTTCATAATTCTCCAGAAGACTTTGTTTTACTGCACACACCACCTTAAAATCAAATAATGCAGATTCGCTTACTTTTAAGCACACTGGAAAGAGCATTTATAGCTATCGGAATACCCTTGACTTTGAATTTCCGATAAGTTTCAAGTATGACGTTAATCAACACACTTCTCGTATTCCAGCAACGTGCCGGTATATTGCATGATGGAATATCATGGTATATTGATATTCACACTGATTGTTACAGCACTAACAAGCTCTCAGTGTCATCACTTTCAGATCCTCCCATCGAATAAGTATTGAATTTTTTTACGATTTCATTTTTTTTAAAAAAAGTTAAACGATTAAAATGAGTGATTGCGAATCGGAATTTAGCGTAATCAGCTCTGAAGCGCCCGAATTTCATGATGATTATATGAAGATTTTGGCAAGTGATGCTGAGTATGACTTTCCCGGTGCAGCACTCAGCATTCCGAAAAAGAAGCCCAGGCTAGCCGTTGAAAAAGTAATTCCTGATAGCACCACGAACACGTTTGATGATATGGATATGGATATAGATTTGGGATATGACAAACGTAAGCAGAACGAGAAACCCAAGTCAACTACTAAGCCTAAGGCTTTTCAAGACGGCATGCTGCTTGCCTCGCAGAAGAAGCGCGAGAATTTAAAACTTAACGCGCCTGAAAGTCGTATTAAGACAACCCGTCAGAAACAGAAGAAGCTGAAACGCATCAGGCGCGAAGCCCAGCTTAAGGAGCAGCGTCAGAAGGAATTGAAGCAGAAGCATGAAAATCGCAAGAGAGCAGCTGCCAATAAGAGTCACCACAAGCAGGAGCTCAAATCGGCCGGCAAGTTTGATGGATATTTTGACGATTCCTCAGAAGAGGATTTTCTCGGATTCGATGAAGGTCACTCCGGACAAGACATTCTTAGCGTCGACGAGTACATGGTCGATTCAAAACTGGAATCAAATGTGACTCTAGAGGAGAAGGAAGAGTTGGCAAGCGAGGAAATAGGATTCCAGGATGACTTTGGGGACATGAGCCAGAAATCATTTGATGAACTGTTTGGAAAGTAAAAGTAGAAAACAAAGCAAAAAAAAATTGAGAGAATTAGTTTTTAATACGCACGTAATTTAACGTTGAACTTGGAAATGAATATGAAATTAAAACATTGATACAACCATAACAAAAGTCCAAAAACAATAAAGCGATTAAAAATTGTTGCTAGGAAAACAAGAATGTTTAAATGAACAAAAACTGAATTAGTTCAATGATTTTTTTCTTAAACTTTTGATAGATCTTTAATAAAAACTGTCGAAATAAAGCGTAAATAATTATTTGTATTGAAATTGGATGCTTACTCTTAGGCAGCCGCTGTTGTAGACCGCCGATTCGAGAGCTATGCGGGATATGAAGACACCATCGGTGCGATCGGCGCCATTGCCCTCACGTATATATAAGCCGAGAGTTTGGCCGGGTCGCTTCACAATCTCCACAAGCTGTACGGTGTGCCGGCCATCGGCCTTGTTCATCAGCTTGTGAGCTGCATCCACAGCATGTTTGCTGCCCATGGAGCGTGGCTCGAGAATGCGCACAATCATCTCGCCACGTCGTTCCACCGCCTCCAGTGCGGCAGCAGTATTCGGATCATGATCATTCTCAACGGCTTCTATCTGTCGAAAGATCTCCGAACTAATGCCGCTGACCTTGCGAAAGTCGCCCTGCAGCAGCACCGGATCCTTGCCGCCGTTTGTGTTTTGGTTTTGGCCGCGATTCTGTTGCTGGTTGCCATGATGCTGTTGTTGCTGTTGCTGATTGGCATGATGGTGTTGCTGCTGCTGTTGGTTTCCCATGCCGGACAGCTGATTGGCGGGCAGCGGGCCGGGCGGTGCACGGCCCGGACTGGCGGTAACATCAGGAACTGATCTTCCATTTTCCTGCAAAGAATAAACAAAGCAAAGTATGTTTAAGTACACTTTATGCATAAAACTTTGAACGCAAATGCAAATCTAAAGTGCAACGCGTCGCTGCATACATTAACCAAATTGTTGTTGCCTTCATTGCTGATGGTGCGACAACGAACAGCTGTCGTTACCAGTTGCCATTCACGTCCGTCGTTCACGCTTACTTAAGAGCTGCTAAAAGATTTAGCTTTGCATTAATTAAGCCAATTTTACTAGCAGTCAGAACTTGAACTGCAGCGCTTCAATCAAACTCATGAGTTTTATCGTTGGCGTTTTGGCCAAATTGCCCAAGACTTGGCCCACAAACTATGCAATAATTATTTCGTTACATAGTTTGACTTCTTGACGTTCTTAGCTCTTTTTTTTTGTTTTTTTGTGGACATTCCATGCCACGCCAACTGCAACTTCTGTCACTGCCACGTCACCTTGCATTTCTCGTGTGCAATGTGGGGTAGATTTGGAGTTTGCAAAGAGAGCCAGAGAGAGAGAGAGCATTTGGAGGCAACTGTACCCCGAACTGAACTGTAACCCAGCTGGCACGTGATGTTGATGATGTCACACATGCCAGCAACAGCAACAATATACAACTTTGATTTTACAGGCCGAGAGTTGGTGTTGCGATTGCGATTGAGGTGGGGATAGAGATGGGAGTGGGTGATTGTTTTTTTTGCTGGCAAAACGAAAATTTACTTTAAATGAAGTTGCTGCTGCCGACGAAAACGACACAGCCACACACAGTCATACAGCACACATATAACAAAAAGTTTTTAATGGATTAATGCTTGGGCAGGACATGCGACGGGGCAAGCAACTTATCCGTTGACTGCGGCCAGCTGGCAGCTGCAGGCAAATCTCTACAACACCATCGCCACTGGCACCACCACCAGTCAAGTGTACACTTGAGTCTTTGCTGTGGTTTGCCAAAAATCAAGCTCGCCTACGGGCGCTACAACAACAAGAAATGCTAAAAAATCTTTCAGATTGCCAAAGTTTGACATATGCTGGTTCTGTTCCTGTTGTCTCAGCTCCACTGGCATTGCTCTTGTTGTTGCCTTGCTGTGTGCTGATGTTGTGCAACTTTGTTAAAAGTTTTGCAGTTCTCGCTAAAGTTTTGTACTCAAGCGCCAAATCTGCCCGACCACATAGTACTCTTAGCCAAATAGGCATTATTATATGTTTAACAATATTCGTCGAGCCCAAGGGGCACCAAAAGTTTCTTGGACGCTGGCATTAAAACTATTAATGTCTGTTTACTTCAATGATATTTCAGTGTTTCATATTTCTTGTATTTTGTCTCATTGCAAATGCATAGCTGAATAGAAGAAAACAGTCGTAAATAATTCACAACTCCATAGGCACACTAAAAGCGGTATTTGTTGTTCTTACTGCTACTTGCTGACCCCGCCTACTTGCGTGTGGCCAACAACAGCTAAAACGGGGCGTAGAATTAAATAGAAAAAGTGTATTCAATAATAATGTTGCTGTTGCTGTTGCGGCAAGGCATAACAAGACTGCCATGGCCCTAGAAGCGCAAAAATCCTTGTGCTTAAGTATGTCTATATATGCAGATTGCTTGCTGTGTGTGTGTGTGTGTTTAAGTGTGTAAATGTTCGCATCGCGTGCTCTAGGCCTGGTCAGCACAAAAATGGACACATGAAGTGCCAAAGGCAAGACAAACACGCGTGCACCTCTCTCTGTTTCGCTCTCTCTCTCTCTCTCTCTCTCTCTCTCTGTGAAAGCTGTCAGAATGAAATATATGCAACTTTATTGCACACAGACTCTTTGGAGTAGGTTCGCCGTGCGAGCGTTCGGATGTGTCAAGTTCAGTGTAATCATTTTTACGGTAAACTCGTTTACATTTTGCATTCAATTATGCATTGGCCCCACGGCAGTTCTATGCGTATGTCTATTGCAGGCACTGTTGCAAGCACTGTGACCTGTTGTCCATTTATAACTTACACGAGGCAGCTATTGAGCGGCTAATTTGTGTTAGCCAGTGTGGTGAAAGGTGTAAGCGCATAGTTTGTTAACCGGCAAATCCAATAAGTTTAAGTAGCAGCCAACATCAGGGCTAAGTCGTTGCTATTCGTATTAATGGAGCTCATTGCTTTATAAGGCAGGTCTTCCAAACATACTTCTTGCCTCTTACCCGCTGCCTATGTAATTCTTAGAAATGCAAATTGTGTAGACGACGCGAGGCATGTATGAGTCATGCTAGGCAGGCTCGCCAGACTTTAGAGGGTAAAACTTAACTTAAACTTCATGACGCCGTCAATGTGCTTAGTCAGCAGTAGCAGCTGCTTGGAGATGCCTCCAGCCCCTTTCACGTTCTGCTTCCAGCCGGCAGTTAGCCTTTGTTTGCTGCTCCGTGTGCGACGACATAATTGAAAACCGGCATAGATGCCAGGGCTCTCGTATGTGTGTGTGTGTGTGTGTGTTTTGCAAGCTTCATAAGAGCTGTTAAATATTGATGATTTCTGGTAATTACTTGCCAGAGCATATTATAAGATACAAAGCAACGGAGGCAGTCAATCAACGCAGATAAGGAAGTTGCGTGACTTCATAAAATCAATAAATTCATCAAAAACTTCAAACGGAAATAAAGTCAAATTGTGATTACGCCCACATAGAAGACGCCATTAACAGAAAACCTATAAGGTACAAAAAGCAATAGAGGAGGCTAGAACCAGATACATTAGTGTATTCGAGGCCTGTTTACTAATAATCGAGTAGTTGAAGTTGCGTGCGTCATTTGGGTCGCTTGTTATCAATAATTGACTAGCCATAATTGTAACTTGGCCTAAACAATTACGTCCGGCTTCAAGCACAAGCAAAATACACATATACATATACTTTTTTTGTATTACTACTTGATTTTACACTTTGTCACTATACATCTTGATCAGCTTGATCGATTGTCAGACGTATTGATTCATGGAATGCGTATGTATATCATTTCTGTGTGTGTATGTTTGTCATTTGGTATAAAATAGATTGCCGTTTTATTTGCATTTTTGGAACAGTGCTGAGCAGTTTGCTGAGCTTAGGCTTTCGGAATGTGCATTTAATCTTATTGTTGCTGTTAATATTTAATTAATACAATTTTCCTTTTGGGGTGGAAATAATCAGGGAACTTTTCTGCCAAGTCATGTCATTTATCTAATGGCCTTTGATGGCATCTTATGAACTGGCTTATGGTATTCATATAAGGTATCCAAATTAAGTTGTCAAAGAGCATTTACATCATTAATTACATTGTAGATTGACGACATGAACACAGCACGGCCGTTAAATGTGGTGGTATGGTGATGAGGTTATCGAAAAAATGTAGAAGACGCTCTAAATATGGTCACTCTTTTTGCATGTTTGTTTTGTTTTTGTATATACATATGTATATATGTACACATATGTAACTACTTTTGGGATTGTCGGACTGTTGTACGGGAGGTATTTTTTAGGTTTTTTCTTCACTTTTTTACGTTATCGGTTTTTATAATCGAGTACATTTTATATGATTACCGATAGTTCTACAAATACATACCTAAATACATAAAAAACTAGAAACGAGAAATACAAATTTAAAATGCATTCAATCAATAACTCTTTTAGTTGAGAATTTACAACATAATTTCCAGGTATATATAATGATTCAGATACTTAGCCTACTTATTTTTCATATTCCTTCATTACAGAAGGTAGCAAAACAATGCAAATTGCTTCGCATACAAAAAGTATACGACTCTTGTTTGTGCTGATGAATGACCAAGTATTTTGGTTACAACTTCTGACCAAGTATAATTGCCAATTAGATGTCACTTATTTTTATGGAATTTTCGGCAAATCACTGACAACAATTAAATGCCAAATGCACGGAGAGTAAGACGAAGAGTGTAGTTCGTTAATAATAGTTGTCAGTTGCAGCTGCTGCCAACCATGGTGCAAAGATATGCTACCACGTTGTAATGACACTCAATGGGGCAACAACAAAAGCATTGTCTGTTGACTGTTGAAATTGCTGCAATTGGTTTTGTTGTCGTCCCGGCTGAAGTAGCCAGAACCACAAATTAAAACAAATAACAACGTCATCATCAGCAGCAGCAGCAACAATAATAGGAGCAATAATACAAAAACAGTGTCACAGTTGGCAGCAGCCGTATTGTGTTTTTGTAACTGCCACAAGATATACGTGTCGTATGCCCAATTTATTAATAAGATTGAATGACGGTAAGCAAACGCAATGTGAGTGGCACCTCACATAATTTAGCGCAATGGACATAGTAGAAAACCAATTTCCGCCTGCAAGACTCGGTAAATATCAGAGAAGTTAAAGAAGCACGCAAGCCTTATATAATGTCGACCAACAGGAAAAGGAAAAAAAAACTATAATAATGTGAAAACTGTGCAAATTCGTCCAGGCATTCGATCAGAAGGACTAACTGCTAATATTTTCGGTGAATATGTAACACTTTCTTAACATTATGTTGTAAAGTTAATACACAAACAGTTTATACTTAATTTTAAGCTGGCAACTTAGTCAAGCCGTTCATAAACTTGCTGAGTGTATTTAAAATATAGAAGCGATTGATTAACTTGACTTCGCCGGCTGAACACTTGAGCAGAGCGTTGAATGCATTATCCTGCATCCCAAGCGCTTGGAGTGTTCATTAACATACTACACACACACACAATCGTTTACAGAGCCACGCCTACGATGCCGCCCACAAACTGTCTGTGTTTAAATTTAATTATGCAGCCAAATGGGCGTATATCTCTTTATCTGTGTGTGTTTGTGTGTGAGGGGATATGTTAAATGAAAAGCGCCCACAAAAACAAACAAGGCCCCACAAACACTTCGTTTCGGCCATTATCTGTGCAAATATTTTTCAGGGCAGGCACCGTCTGTCAGTAGAGGCGTAATGAAATTTTATTTCAATATTTGAAGTGCGCTTCAGATTGGCGGTGCCACTGAGCTCTTAAGTAGCCAAGTTGCCAAAGCTGCATAAAAAAATCTTTAAAGTGCACCAACTAAAACATTTTTCACCCAGCAGCGTCAGCTTTAGCTTTTTATATTCCATTAATTCTTTGGCTGTGGCATTTTATTGTTTATAAATATTTAAACGTAAATAAATTAGCGCAGGTTGCTTTTTGGATGAGCGCGTGTCTGCAAAAAATGCATTTTATTTATATTACGAACATTTTATGTATGCATTCATCCGCATAAATAGCACATAAATTGTTGATGTAACAAAAAAAAAAAAAAAAAAAAAACTGCAAAGGACACAAAATTGTACAGAGAGTACCCCTCGACCCCTGCACTCCACATCAAAGCGCAAACAGCGGCATAAAAAACAAGCATACTCACAAGTGGAAAATAGTCGCAACTCAAAGCGAAAAATACAAAAAACAAAAATACGCTGGAAAAAACAATATTTGCATAACGCAAACAAACACACACACATACTGTTTCAAATAAACAAGCAAATATTAAAGAGGGAAATAGAAAAATAGCATGCAAATTTTTTCTGGTGAGTTTACTCGCACACGTTCTAAAGGCTACGTTTGGCTACCATCCTATCAGACTTACTGACAGGATGTGCGTATTTTATGCAACGTCATGACGTTTTTGAAGAACTCGAACTTGTAAAAGTTGGAAACAGAGCTTTACGCTTTCACTTTGTCCTTGTCTGCTTCTACTTCCGCCGCTCCTACGTCGTGTTATAAAATGCCATGTTTTAATAATAATTTGTTTGTCATGCACAGACCTTTAACTTAAACCACTCGAAATCCATTCTAAAAATCTCTTTAATCATATTTTTGCTCTTGTTGTGCACTACGTTGTTACACACTTTACTGTACAATCAAAAAATGCAAGTTAAGGCATTCAAACTTATCTTTGCCCACAAGCATTTTATACTAATTCAGAAAATACTTTGCGCTTTTCCCCATTGACTTTGCACTGCTCCCAGAACCATGACAGCCAAATGTTTTTGTGTGTGGTGTGGCCATAAAACTTGAGCGGTTTTTGTTGTTGTTATTTTTACACTGCATGTTGGTATTATGCAAAGCCAACTGCAACCACAAAAACGACAAACGAGCTTCAAGAGGAAAGCGCGAACAAAGCAAAACATGCACAACAAAAAATCCTTTGATATTCCTATCCACAAATCTAGCTCTATGCAAAGGTAAAAAATAACATGATTCGACTAAAAGATATGCTTGAAACTAAGACTGAGCTAAAATGTTGAATGCATTTAATTCATTTTCAAGTTAATACTTATCATAAGGATTTACTATGTCGAACAGTTAATTAAAAATTTAAGAAACTACAAAAAGTGTTAAAAGACACCCTCATAGCATAAACTTTACTAAGCCTTTTGTCAACTAGTGCACAGGGTATAACCATTGTAGTTCTCTAGCCGTGTCAGGATGTCTTTTCAAAATAGTTTTTTTTTTTTTAAAAGATTATTCCAAGGTAAAATATTTCCGAATATGAATCACAAAATCAACGTAATGGCAAGAGACTCCAAGCGACACATCATTAGTTAATGTGGTATTAATTAATAAGTTGATGTAATCAAAATCGCACACACACACAGACATATCACATCTGTGAGACAATGCTCCAGGGAGTAAGAAGAAGGAAATGGGAAAAGACTCACCTTGCGACCGCTGCTTCTGGTTAGGAAACATCCTGTTGTAGCTCTTTCACACATTAATTTTGCTGCAGCCAGTTTTGCTTATTTCACGCAAATGTCAAAATATAAACTAGAAAAATATCTGACGATGCAGACGTAGCAGGACTTTTGTATGTACGTATGTATGTGTCTGTATATAAATTATGTGCTAAACACATATACATTCGCACACCTGCACACACGCATATATACAGTTTGTTGCCCACCTGGGGCTGAGTGATTCTAATTTAAATGATAGTTCTTGGCCCCCCCGTCAAGGCGACGCTTTTTTCGAATTCGTTTTAATATATATTTCGCAGTTAATTTAATTACTGGTGCCGTTTTTTTTTTCGTTTATTTTTTCGTGTTGTGCAGTTTCTGTTGTTTTTATTAGATTTTTGTTTTTTCGTTGTTGTTGCTCCTCTTGCTCGGTGGTAAGTTGTACTTAAGTAATAATTTGATACGTTTTTGTTGCTTGTCGCACACACGTCTTACATATAACTTAATTCGAACTTTTGTTACTTTTGTATTATTCGTTTCGCTTTGCCTCGGTTCGCATCGCATCGCTTCAGTTCAGTTCGTTTCATTTGATTTCGTTTGGGTTATTTCGTTATATACGCTTTCGACGACGATTCTATTTTATAAGCACACACACACACAACAAATATGTGATAACTGTATCTATGTTAGAGTTTGCTAAGTGTGTGTTTGTAGCTGTATTTGGTGTACATGTGATTTCCTTTTGCCTGCCTTTTGTTGCCAGGCAAGATATTTATGTTTGCTTTTCACGCTTCACCAACTTAAACAACGGCTAGCACGGTCTTGCCAGGTAGATTGGCAAACGTTTTTTTGAAAATTTCTACACAATTGATTTAAATAGCGTACCAAAGTGGACTTGGGCTAACATACTACACAAAGTCACACCAATCTACCTGCAGGAGGCGTCGCTGGCTGGTGATTTACGTTAAGCGTGTGGGCAACCCCATGAAAGCTCAATTTTTTTAAAACAATGTCTTTCACGTGCAACGCTGGCATTTGAAACTTGGCATAAATAATTTGGTCTGCACGCGTTAAAATTTTATTGATACAAAAGGTATTAAATTCAAACGGGAAAGCGGCAAACGACCCAGAAAGTTGCACGATATCCAAAAGTATCTAATCGCAAGCTAAAATAGAGCTTAGCTTAGTTAAACTCTCCCTCTCTGATTATTTATGGCAAAGCAACAGAAAAGGAGTTTCCAAGCAATTAAAATGAGCGCAAACTACATAAAGTGGCGATAAAAAAACACTGCATGGCATTAAGCAGCTGCACGAGAACTTAAAAAAGAAATTCGAGCTTAAGCCAAATTAATTGGTTCTTTTTTTGCTCGAAACTTTGTAATTGGCTTATAAATTCAGACAACAAACTGAGTTTGATATTTCGGATCTTTAAAGTTATCAAGTTAGTCAAGTAAATTAAATAAAATGCTAGTTATTTAGAAGGAAATTCTTTTCCTACAAAGCATCCTTTAACTTCGTTTCATACTAGCCAACTTTTCTTCAAGATTTTTCGATCAATTTTTTAAAAGCTTACCATTTAACCAAATGAACTTTCACAGACTTACAAGCACTTAATTTATATTTTACGGAAATGTATCGAGTTGTAAGCTGTAAAATATGAGTTAAAGTTGACCTATTCGGACAACGAACGATAAGAGTTCAAAAAGCACTCCACTGATATTCCAGCAAAAACAATGTAATTGTTTTTTTTTTTAACATTTCTCCGGAGACTCCGATTGCCAATACAAAATGCATGCCAATACAGTTAACCAGCGGAAATTCACAATTCAAGTGGGTGCCGCAGGGCCAGTTGTGGCAAGAATAGAAGTAGAGTGAGATTCTTGTTGGTAACATAGATGTAAGACCTTCTTAGTTGCTGCGGGCAGACAGGCTAAGAACGATGTGGCAGTAGCTGAAAATGCCAAAAATTACATTTTGCCACTTTAGCAGACAAAAGATGAAACTCAAAGGCGATAGCCACACTGGGACGAAAGACACGGCGTATACGCAATAATGCCAAGTCTGAACGACTCTGTGGGTGTTACGTTGTCGAAGATAATGGCTGCTTTGGGGCCTTACGCTGACACTGCTTGCCAAGGCAATCGACGGGCTGTTGAACCTTAAGTGTGTGTGTGTGTGTGTGTGTGTGCGTGCGTCTGTCTTTGACATGCGCCTTTTGTGTGTGTGTGAGTGTTTCTGTGTGTGTATGTACTTGTGTGCGTGAGTAGGCGCTGAAGGCGTAAGCGCGCGCATTTAGCAATAGAAATTTTCTGTATATATGTTGAGCTATCTGACTGAAGCAGAAGACAGAGCCCAAAAACTCAATGTTGCCTTTGGCATCGCCTTCAACTTCTACTTTAACATGTGCGCCGTGTGCCCAATGCAAAAATGATGATGAGCTTTCACATTCCTTTATGCTGCTGCTGCTGCTTTGGCCTTGCAGACAACGCACACAGTGCGTATACGCAACATTTGTTGTCTGTCCAACAGTAAATTGTTTGCGTGTAATGCGTTTATTTATTATAAATTTCATGAGATTTGTGTAAGCACGCGTGTTAAGCGCCCCGAAATGTTTGTGTGCGCGACCCAGCTTACCAAATGTATATATTATATACTAAATATGTACATATATGTATGTATATATTCTGCTGTTTGTTAAAGGCTCTTCCAATAATATAGACGCTTATGTGTTTGTATGTATGTGTGTGTATATGTGTGTATTCCCTAAAATATTTAATTGACTGCCGTTTTTCTACAGTTTCTAAACAAGTATTGATCGAACACCACCCGAGGGCATTTTAATGCAGCATTAAACTTTTATTGGTAATTTCATGCGCTTTGCTGTTGCAACAATAATTTTAGAGCACAACGATAATGACTCTGACTTCTGTGCCGAGAAGAGCGCGCGTTTTTGTTGCGGGCGCTGCTACTGCTGCTGCCTCTTCCACTGCCACTGCCACTACTGCGGTTAGACCAATGTGCCTGTGCGTGAAATACTATTGAGTAAGTTTCTGGCTTTTTTTCTTCTGTTTTTTTTTTTTTTAATCACTTTTACTATGAGGCAGGCCACTACGTCAGCCGCTCTGTAGGTATTTATGTACACTTGTATATGGTGTATATGTATATATATATATATAGTATAGTTGCGGCAAAAATACTACTACGCACACATACACACGCACGAACACACAGACAAATATATACACGCGCGCAAACGCGCCACGCACGATGTTGCCTGCGACGAGTTTAAAAGAGGACGAGAGCGGAATACGACAACGTCCGATGCGCTCAACAAAACTTTGCGTATTGAAAATGTTGGCTCTATAAATGTGGAACTGAAGCCGAGCGTCATGATTGCCAGTCGAAGCGAACAGCCGAAGTTTCAATCTCCCGAACAACTATATTAAAAACTGGAGCAAACGCAGGAATAGAGTCTCACTTACATATACATACGTACACACACACACACACACGCATGCCTACGAAGCGAAACAGACGGCTCTCCCGTAATGCGAAAAACTTTTTGGAGCGAAAGCTTTCTTTACGAAAAAGTTCGACAGGCAAACATGCCTATCAGTGAGTGTAATTGTATGTGCTATTTTTGTTTGTGTGTGTGTGTTATGTGTATTTAACAAGGAAAAATTGGCAGTCGGGATTTTGGGAATTGTGTGTTTGACGATGAAGCGTCCCCGCAATTTCTTTTTGACAGCGTTGCCAGATGCGATTCTCTATGGCAACGGACTTGAATTGGCTGCTAAAATACACAGAAGAAATCAGTTAAGAGTGAACGATGATAATTAATACATGAGTTGGCATCTACTTGTCCAGCTTAAATTAGCTATTGTGTCACTCTTACTCCGTATCCTTTAACGATTAATCGTTGAGAGCCCTTATTAATTGTTCGCTGTCAGTTTCTATTCGAGTAAGAATCCTTCCTCTCTTGAGCTGACCATTCAAATACTTGCAAAGCAAGTGTATTTTGGCATTACCTACAAACCGTTTGTCAGGATTATAATTAAACTCTCGTACACGCACCAATTTTACCCCACTCAATTTGCTGATATCAAGCCGCTTAACTATAGTTATAGACACAGACACACACACACACCGTCTCACGCACAAAGCCCAGCAATAATGTTTGCCACTTA
Source organism: Scaptomyza polygonia (assembly GCA_035044585.1). NCBI lineage: Eukaryota > Metazoa > Arthropoda > Insecta > Diptera > Drosophilidae > Scaptomyza > Scaptomyza polygonia. The sequence goes on along the minus strand of JAWNNU010001659.1, from coordinate 1,645,306 downwards.
AATAAACTGACATCGGTATCAAATATTCGCATGAGCCATGGTCATAGCCATTAGTATAGTTACATTCTACAGAAATACCAATCTCAGTGTATAAAGAATCGTATGTGTAGAAGAGTGTGTGTGTTCGTTGAAAGTGTGTGAAGGAAAAACCTAGCTCAAAAATTGCCAGCATGTGGCATGACAGGCAAACATTACGAATGATTTAGGTACAACAGCAACAACAACAACAACACCAATAGAAAAAACAATCAAAACGACAGCTATAGAAACACTAAACAATTTTTAAGGCCTAGACAAAAGCGCACCGTTTGTGCAGATGGTTGCTTATTTAGATTTTATTTATCAAGCAATTCAAATCAACAAAATGAATCGCAACAAAACCAAATATAACAAAAGGGGCAAGAAAGGGGGGAGGGAATGGACAGAAAGACCAGGGACAGCATTGGACACTCCAAAGGGAATTATGGAGAATTTTAATAATATGAGCACCGATGACACAAACAGATAAGGATTGCTGCCATTAAAAACGCATTACAATTGATAAGGAGCGCAGGGCCATGCGAAAGGTATAGTCGGTTGGAAAGTTTAAGCCGTGTTGGGAAATGGCAAATGGAAATCATAGCTGAAACGTAAACTTTACTTGACATGAATGACATGTGTAGGTGTGTAAGTGTTGTGTGTGCTTGTGTGCGTTACGCCCCAAGCTAGGCCAAATCATTCACAAAACCCACACACACTCACATACCAGTTACTCACACATCGAAGCATACTCACGAGAGCTTTAATTGTAGTGACGCTTTTTATCGACACGGCATTTATGTGGGTCAGTTTAAACATCGCCGCCGCCACACGCTGACAGGCAGGCAATCAACTGTCAGGCGAGCCAAATGCAAAATGAATGCATTTGAAAATGGGTTTCAAGGCGCGCAAGGCGGGCCCCGTTTCTATTCGTTAGCAAACAACGAAGTCGCTGTACAAACGCAAAGCCAGAGCCACAATACCAAATTCAAATCCAGAGCTAGTGTAATATTTTACGTTACGTATATGCAACGTAAGACGCCTGCGCGGATAAGCTGCGCACGAAGCATTCCCCACTGAATAGCATCCATCCCGTGCATAGCATGGCATCGAACTTATCCGAGCGCGCCGGATGTGCGCGGCTAATAACAAACTTCCGGAGAGGAAACATTTCTTCATTTTGGTTTTTTTTTCTTATCTGTCTTTTTTTTATGTTGTTGCTGGACATTTGTCAAGCGAAACAAATTGAGTTCGCAGCTAACAAACACAAAGCCATTGCTACATGTAACCCAATTGAAATCAAAATTCGAAATCTCACGTAGAGTTTTCATAGTAAGCATCAAAAAAATCAGCTGGGTGACAAGTCAGCAAGAATAAAAATACATTAAAAATATATTCGGAATTGATAACAAATTTGATAACTTTTGCACCTCGTGAATAGTTTTAAGTTTGTGTGTTTGTGTTTGGTTTTGATGTTTGGCTAACTCTGGGTTAGCCTAAATTATGCATACAATTTCTAGTTGTTTATTTTTTATGTTAAGCTGCTTAAAGCTCGTGTGTAAGCCTAGTTTGTTAGATTTGCTTTTAAGTGCCTTTCATTGACAATTAATGCCACACAAGCGCTCACAACCTTGGCAGTTAATTGCGGCTGGCGTGAAAAGGCAACTGCAATATACGTTAAAAGCTAAGGGCAAAACCATCAAGCGTCCCATCCATCCAACCAACCAACCCCAACACTTCTTTTCACACTTTTCATAGAGCCATCACATACATTTCAAATAGCTAGTGACAATGCCTGCGTACAATGAACCTTGACACAAATTGCAGGCTTTGATGTATGCATGTACAAATGCGTGTGTGAATCTGTGGGCGTGTGTTTTCGGCTTGAGGCAGAGCTCTCAGCACTAATTGATGGTTGATATGCCCTTTTGGTCCGTTGGCGTTTTAAAAGCCATTAGAAATGACTTTAAATATTGCAAGTGTCAAAAGTTTTCATCGACATTAACAGTCCGCTAATTGCATTGCTAAATTTTTTAGATTTAGCAATTTTTTTGTCGTTGAGCTAACAATTAAATAACTTTATATTTACTCCTAGTAAAAATGATTAGAAAACCAAAATGTAGCTAAATACTTTGCACAAGTCTGGCCACTCTAAAACAAGCTGAGCAAGCCGCAAAAGCCAAAAAAAAATTGTATGTTTCGTATTTCTCTACTACAAAAGCTTCCTCGTTTCAACGAGAGCAAGAGAGTAAGCGAGAGAGTACGGCAAGAGTAAGTCGAAACACAAATACCAAGTGAGCAAAAGCGCAAATGATGGCGAGAAGCAAAGACTACATACAACACAACCACTCACACACACACACACACGTATGCTCAGTTCATTGCAAGTGCAAAATACGTAAAAGCTAAAAAAAAAGTTGAAGCACACTTTCGAGCGCTGCGAGAGCCCAAAACGTTGCGAAAATCCTCAGCAAAGCAAACAGCTTTTAGCCACGCTGACGGGGACAACAAGGGGGTTGATATGCCAAAATGATAAGGTGGCAGGCAAAGCTTACACTTCTGCCCACATCCACGATTCCACCCTCATACACACCGCACACACATAGTAGAAATAGCTGGCTACAGAAAGAAAGCCACGACCTATCCACACAACAATCGTGTGTGGGTGTTTTTTTTGGGGCATTGCAAAACACTTGGAGCTGTTGTTGGTAGGTTGGGTGAATTGTGTGCCTGTTTACCTGTGAGTGGCGTAAACCGCTTTTAGTACAGTCAAGAAACATACAAACAAACATACACACATTCACATAAACACTCATATGGATAGTATGTTGATGGATGCTGCAGTAGGTTGTGAGGTTAATTTTGTTTCGGCATTGCTTTAGCTGTTGTGTATGTGCGAGAATGACTGTGTGTGTGTGTGTGTGTGTGTGTGAGTGTTTGTTGTTAACTGTGTCTGTTTACCTTTGCACTCGACTGTTCCCAATACAAACACACACACACACACACACATACCTATACGCGTGCATTCGCCCATGCACTGCCAGTTAATGGTTTTATTTTTTGGCCAAACATAATATGTGTCATACGCAGCGTTGCGATTAAAATGTCAAGGGGGACTGGGGCTAAGATACCGTTGGACATTCCATTCTTGCAGCATTCTTTCGCTCCATTCCAGAAGCCATTCCAGAACGGATGTTAAGGAAACGAAACCAGGCGTCGCTGCTGCTTTTGCTGCCTTTTCAATGTCTTCAGTACTTTGAATATGCAAAAATGTAGGTAAGCCAATCAATAAAAGGAACTGTCGCTGGCAGCTTGGTGTTGTACTGCGATGCTGGGGCTTAGGCCACTCGCAACTGATGGCACCTGACTGCTAGCCGGAAATTATAAACACGTTCTCCTTTGCAAAAATGCGACATGTTGTGTGCAATGACAGTCAAATATATTACGTGCAAAACCAACAAAGTAAATAAACAGACAACAAGAGTTCGACTAAAGGATATCTGTACCGAGGTTACTAACCAAACAGTATTATTACAACGTTTCATACGATCGCATAACTTCTTAGCTGATATTTATGATCATAAAATCATTTTATTAAGTAATACCATTAAACTTATTTTTTTGCGAACTAACTTTAATTTCAATTTTCAAACTTACAATACACCAATATTCCTATTTTTAACATTAGCTTTTTTTTAAACCACATCCATTTCCATCTGTAGCGGAACGACATAAGTCAACATAATAAAATCCTGACGACCACTTGACAGGCGCAACATGGCATACATTGTTTTGTCTTGTTTTAAAAGCAAGAAATGTAGCGGATTATATTTGGGCATGCACGCAATTTGACTGTCAATAGAGCAAGAGGAAATAAGGAAATATATACATAGCTGTTGAAGGTTCATAATTTGATTTCTAGAAAATAATCAACACGTAGCCAGAAGAACGAAATGAAAAGGATGTCGCTATGGTAGAGTAATAGACAAAGACCTATTGGATATTCAAGGTATATATATATAAAAGACAGTAAGCAAATAAAACGGAAGAGAAAAGAGAATACGATAACATCCCCATTCAGCACTCTTTCAATAAGGTATCATTAATAACCGTACTGAAGATTGTCTGCAATCCGTTAAGCACAGTTTAGTGATTAGTTAATTGAATATTGGTGTGATTGATGGATAGAAAAATGGATTGCTTAATCAATCCTATCGCAATTTGCCTCATCAGCCCTTCTACTACAGTTTGCCAACTTCAATCTCACTTCTCCTGTCGCTCTTTTGCTTTTCTCCCTTTATTGAACCCCAGTTATAATCAGTAGCAACCGAAGCCAATGCGCCTTCCTATCACTGAGTTTTCCAATTCAATGCACCCAAATTACGCTTGTTACAGTGCCAGCTGCAAAAACAATAACAACAATGACAGCAGCATCAGCACCTGCAAATGGCGGTGAAAAACTTTTACGCTGCGTTTGCAACAATTAAAAATCTTTGCTGCACCTGTGTTGCCAATTAATAGTTTTTCAAATCACTCGGAAACGACAACATAAGCAAACTAAGCCAATAAGAAGCAAAAAACAATGCGAAAAACTTTTTCCGTTTAGCTTTAATAAAAAGCTAAAAGCTATTTTGATGAGGACAAAGCTACAAGGCAGAAAATACTTTAAAAATTTGCTCGTTGAACGGAATTTTTCCTTAACAATGTGCTGACTTTACTTTGTTGAAAGGCTTATTGCTAAGTGGAAAAATATATTTAAATAATAAGATTTTTAAATAGATAGAAAAATATTTCAACTTATTCAGTTTTAAGTTACTTTAATTTAAAATATTATTTGTTGTTTTCTTGGTTAAAGTATTTAATTTTAAAAAAGTGGATGGCTGCAAAAATTGGAGCAACTCCAAGAACCAAAAGCAGCGAAACTAAAATGCTTTCCAGTGTTTGTTTTGGGCAAAAACTTGCCTCCGCCTATGTACTAGTGTGTTTTTGTATCTATATCTGTGTGTTTGCAGCTGCCTCAACTGAGGCAGAATTCTTATCTGCATTGAGACTAACATTGTGCGAGTCTTTCGGTTCGTATCTGTGTATGTGTGTGTATCTAGTGAGCTGCACGAATGCACCCCAAATGCGCAAATTGTTGTTGGCAAAGCATCGGGAACAAACGAAACGGAGATGCTTGCTGCTGGCTGCCGTTACCGCTGCCTAAATGTTCGCCTTTTATTTGTGAATGGCCCTCGAGGAACAGAGAGAAAACTTTCAGTAAGATAGACATGAAATACCGCATTCTACGCCATCTTCAAAACGTGCTGCTGAATTGCACAAAAAACTTCGAAAGCAAAACTAGCCAAGCCGCAAGTTGATAATTGTTCATAGGCAGTGCAATGCATCCAGCATTCAGAAAATTTTTACCATCGCACAAATTTTTATAAAACGCCAGCAGTTTGTCAACTAATAACAGACATCAGGCAGCTGACAGCTCTTCTTAACTTACCGCGTAAATAAACGAAAATATTTTGACAATTGATAGACAGCAGTGAGAAAAATGTAACGAGTGTTGGTTGGTTTTAATTAAATTTTAAGGCATTCGACTTTTTTCACATATCACACATACGCCATGTTGTGCGGCGCTTGCTATGTGAATAAATCAAAATAATTTACGTTTGCAAAATGTGCATTTCAATAAATTCATCACAATTGCAAAAAAAAAAAGAATAGTGTCACTAAAAATTTTTTGGCATCTCCTCATTGGATGCATGACGACTTGGCTTGCCACCAAATGGTGTCAGTTGCAGCTACGCCCCGTTACACATTCGCTCAGGCCCACGTTCTCGTCCTTCTGTTGTTGTAGTTGTTGCTGCTGTTTGGTAATGTAATTCAATATGCTGGCATTTTTGTGTGCCTTCAAGCCTGTTGTTGGTTGCCATTCAACACACTCAACATACTCGTCATGCAGCAAAATGCTGATATTCTCAATTCAGCCACACACGTATGCCAATAGGAAATGCCTGCGCATTTTCACTTGAGCAACTTTAACTGTTTACAAGTGGCACGCAGCTGGCAGCTGGCAGCAGGAACATCAACAGCAGCAGAAGGCAATCAGGTTGCTTGCAACGCATACAACTTTGACATATTGCCTGGCAGCGTGCATTTCAATTAATATTTGTTTAAGCAATCAATTTTTGAGACCTGACGCGAAACTTATTAGCAGAAAAAAAAACAAAAAATAAATAAACGAAGGAGAAACTAGAGCAGCGCGCTGAGCAAAATGCAATTTAAAACAAACGATGAATGCGCCATAAGCGTCAATTCAATTATTTAGCAGCCAGACTCCCACGGGACGATCATCCTTAGTATCGACAAAGGCCCACAAGCGCTTCAATTGCTTAAGCAACTTTCATTCGCGGCAACGCGGCGAGTAAATTAATTTATTTGTTAAAGTTTTTTGACGGCAGCGCTAAAGTCAAAGTTTGTTGCATGGCATAAATGAAAACGCTAACAACAATAAAAGGCAAGCACTGAATATTGTGCTAATGCTTTATGGTTATTGCCATACCCTAAAAAAAGATCATATTGCTTTGGTGAGGTTATAAAAAATGTATAGAATTTTTCATGATTTAAAACCATTTACTGATAACTTTAAACTAAACTCCTGATATTCTTAGCACACCCTGTTGCTGCCACAAAATCATAATAAACGCCATCGTCAAGTGGAAATACTCTTTATAATAAATCAAGTATACGCTCGGTGCGGAAGGCAAAAGGAGCCGTGGCTGTGGCTCAAAGCGTTGACGACTGCATCTTGAGGGAAATGCACTTGGCTGCTCAACTTTGACTTTGTGATGAAGCTTTGTTGGTTTTGCGCTGACTGGCTGGCTGCCTGACTTAAGTTGAAGCAATTTCCGCTGCTTAGTTTTTAGTTGGCGAAATTTTTTGAAGGTGACTTGGTAATAAATCCAACTGTTTAGGTTCTGCAAACGCCTTCCAGCAGGAGCTTCTTAGCTGCCTAAAGTTGACAAATTCACTTGAAGAGTAATAAAGGCGATGATGTTTTTTGAGGATGTATTAGCAAATCCTTCGTTAAGTGCTTTAATTAAACCGCAGTTGAGTGTCATAACAAAAATAAAGAAAACATTTAGATAGGCTGTAAGCAGACCAGAATCAGTAAACCCAACTTAAGTTAAACAAGCTCGATCAAATTTAATAATTATACCAAGTCAATTAATTAACCCGCGTGTTCAGTTTATTAACCCCTGATTGAAGTTCAGCTACACAGCCGACTCAAAATACGCTGTGCAACCAAAAATTACATTAAAATTCGTGGCATCCTACATTAAAGTTCAATATACGGCATCAGTGAACCATAGCATTACTTATCGCGTTCAGCCCACACAAAGTCCCACAGCATGTTGACATACGATACACACAACCAATGTACACGTATCGTATACACAATTAATTGAGTTACATGTACGTACCATACGACCACGCCCAGGCCAATGTCGCGACAGGTAAATCAAATTTTGCAATTAAGCGATATTAAAAGTCAAGTGCGGCCAATATATAATTTACTATAAAATTATGAAACCGGCAAATGTTAATTTTGCTTTTATATTAATATGTTGTTTACTTTTGGGGTAACCCGACAATTTAGTTTGAATTGGTTTTCTATGCGTATGTGAATATCAAAAATATCAAATATAAATCAAGTTTTAATGGCGAATGAAATAATAAGATATATTAAATAAATTGATGTGAGCCTTACCTTTCTACGTCCACAACAAAGCATTCTTCGCACACGCGAATTTCCAGTAGCTGCTTTCAATCGAGTAAACTTCTTCTTCCACTGCATTTATGAGTGGGGATCCAATTGGGAAAGTATTCTTCTGCTTCTTCTGCTGCTAAAGTTGGGGCATTTGTGGCCCTGGTTGAAGTCTCAAGAAATACGCCCACGGGCGTAGCCGTATCCTTATCGTCTTAAGTTTACAAAAATTCATTAGCGTTATATCAAAAATTTGCGAGTTCCATTCTTTCGTTGCTTGTATAAGGTGCTACAATAGAAAGAAAGTGTTAGATATAGTAAATGTGTGTTTAAACGAGTGCATTAGATGTTTTTAAAGATGTTAACAAATGTGAATTATGACAGACTCATCAAAATGTATTTACTGTCGCCTAATTGTCAACAGGCGAACGCAATTTACATGTTTTTGTTTGTGCGTGTGTGCGTCAGTATTGAAAAGCGTGTTTAACTTAATGAAGCTCTCGGCTGACATAGTGCTGACAGGCAGGCAACACTTCGAAACACTTTACGGCAAAGCCTTAAGTTGCCTTTGCTCTGACATGTGTCATATGCATTTGCCAGACAACCATTCGAAGAGTGTTGGACGGCTGTTGGACAGACGCCAGCTCCTGCAACTTGTCATCTTCCGTCCCATGCAAGTGCCAGTATGTATGTATATGTACGCATACGATTGAGAGTATGAGTTTGTAACGAGCAGTCCACAGGCAACAAAACCAATCTCATATATCGAGTAGCTGTCGGATTTTATAGCTCTGATAATGCGTTGTTTGCTCAGCTCTCAGTGTGCCCCAATCAAATTGTGCCACGGGCAAATATTGCACCTGCATCTACACACACACACACACACGCACGCAAAACACACCTATTGCGCATTCCTCAAACTATGATATATATTTTTACTTTAATCAGCGTCTGAAAAAATTTATAATGCAAAGCTCTATCCATTTTGCATAAAAGCAAAATTATTTTTACCTAGAAATCTATTAAATGCAATCTATCAAAGAGGTCTGACACTAAACATTTTTCATTGATTCTACTAAGCGATAAATCTTTCTTCATATCATTAGCTTTGATCCCTTTTTATTAAATTTATTCAAAAAAAACCTTGTAAATAAAATCTATTTTCAATCATGAATAATAAATAAAAAATTTTCTAGTTCTTTCAGGGGATTTCTTCGCTCATCTTAAGACTTCATCATTTGTATATTTTGATTCTTGTGGCAATTTGAAATACTAAATAACTCAAACGGATAAGTTTTAATAAAATTGCTGTGAGCTAATCTTCAATCGAAACGTAAACCACAGAAATGCAATAAATAATTTTATTAAGATTCAAAATGTTGTCAATTTTAAAGTGTCGTCCAAAGGCAAACAAGAAAGTTTGTCTTTTGCAAGATGGTTTTTGTTCTTAGCATAAAGAAGTGAGGCAATTATTTTTAACACAGATCCATTTGAAACGTTTTATATGTATTTATCATGCTGTTAATGTGTGGGTGATTTTGTGTGTCCTTGGTTGAATGTGTGTGTGTGTGTGTCCAGAACTTCAAGCGCTGCTGCTCTGTCACCACAACAAAAGAGTCATATTCATGTCTTCAGCTCTAGCAACTATTATCCAACTAACAGCAACCGGATCCGTTGGCCAACCGTCCCCAACTGTTGCCAGCGCCCCGGCACCCAGCAATGAATGTTGATATAATTTTTAATTAAAAAGCATTTGCAGTTGCCCAGGCCAGGCTAGTTGGCAAAATGGAGACAACTCAGCAAGCTAACAAAAACAGGGCGGACAGCTCTTAGCAACTCCTTGTTGCAAGAGTTGCTGTTGCTGTGAACTTTTGCAACTGTTTAGATAAACTTTATAACATTGCTGTATACTGAAGTACAGCATATACTGTACACCAATGCGATTATTTTGTTCTTAGAATTGGAGTTATTAGTGCTGCAAATCCCCAGAGCGAGAAAGAGAGACACATACAAGTTACAGCTGGCTTAGCTAGTCGAAGGGCAAGTTTGTATTCTGTTTCTGCATATGATTTTGTGAAATGACTGGCAAACCGCAGTCTTTAAAAGCAACAGCGGCCGCAATGAAAAATCACAGCCAAAGAATTTTTAATTAAGTAGCTTAAAACCAGAAGCACACGAGTTTTTTGGCTAGCATCAGTTGCTGGAGTTGGCCACGTCCGTGATGATGTCGTTCTCCACATCGTCGTCATCGTCGCCATGGCAGACACGTACTACAAACTGGGCCGAAGGAGCTGCTGCGGCTGGCACTTTGCCCACTTTGACTCCAATTGAGATTTTGCTGCCATAAAACACTTTGTCCGGGGAGTCAGTGCTAACTGCAACCAGCTCACCACCAACACCACACTGTGTAGTTTGTGCTATGAAAAATGTTGCAATCGTGCAGAGGACATTTAAATGTGCTGCTCTCATGCCGTACCTAAGGCTTTGAATATTTACATACATACGTGTGTTTGTGTGTGTGTGTGCGTATGTGTCTGTGGGTCCAGCTGCGACATGACAACTGACTGCTGAGCAGCATCCGCTGCAACAAAAGCCATTCGCCATTCAATGAACCTCAGCAGCGCCCGTCGGTATGCAACATTTTTTTTCTTCATAATTCCTATACAGGCATTGAATGTCAGAATAGAGTGTGTGTGTGTATGAAACAGTGACATGCAAATGCAGCTACATAATACTTTGTGTCACTGTTACTGCAACAACACTGCGACAAAGTACTGCAATCAGCCAAGAAAAATGTCGCTGGGTGTTTAGCTACGAAATTCTACAAGAAACATTTGCAACAAAAACTACGACAGCAAAATTTATAACAACATTTATAACAAAACAATTCGACATACAGACAGGCAGTCACTCGCTCACATTTTTGTCTACGCATGCCTTAAATTTATTTTAATGACATCATAAATTCCGACTGCGAGAATTCCGCTTTCGCAACACCCCAAAATAAACTTTCATATGTGTGTGTCGGTGTTCATAAGCTTATGACATATTCGGTCCACCCACTTTGCTCGCAACAAAAGTTGAAATTCATTTGTATTTGTATAATAAAAACAAAAAACAAATGTTCACAAAAACAAGTCAACGAATTTTGTATGATCTTATTGACCAATTGCACAAAGTAATATGAAACTTTATAAGTTTTGTGAATAGAATGATTGAAGATGTAGTTATAAGGTGTCTTGAAAATATTCAATGAATGAATGCAAACTTGTCCTAACAAATTTATTGTCTTCTGCTAGGAGAATAAAAATAGAACGAATTCCGATTGACTTCTAAGGAGAAATGAGAAAAAAGCATATGGTACTGCGCCAAATATTTCCCAAAGCTCCGATGGGGTCCAACCGTAATTACATTCAACAAAATAATTATGTTTTGTGCTACAACAGACAATTTGTAGCGACAGTTGCACAGTTATTGTATACCTAAAGGAATCTGAGACGTATCGTTTTGTTTTGACACGGAAAGACTGTTCATAAAATAATAAAGTAAAAACACAACCAACAAGAATTTACTTTAAGGGCGGACGTTCTTAAGGCATGCAATATAAAGCCGTGGTCACTTTTTGGAACTCTCAGATTTATTGATTGTTATATTGTTTTTTTCTTATATCTAAGGCTAGGCAGTCAAGTTTATGAATTTTTCAATTGTAGTCATCCCCTTGCTAAGGGGACACAACCATTAGCTCGTGCACCAGTCACCAGAAATGACAAAACAACCACCAACGGCACTCAGTGGCGACACTGGCACACCCATTACACACGCCCTATGGGCTGAAACACGTGTATGATTGCAGTAACACTCATATATGCAGACACTAAGACTAGACTACCAGACAACGACGTGGCCCATGGGGAATATTCACCTTGAAGCTTAAAGCTTGGACCGTGAACGAGTTTTCAATATGTGGAACCACAGCAACCGGCATAATTGGTAACAAGCAGCAAAAAGGGTTAACTGAGTCTATGGAGAAAGGTAAGCTCTAACTAATTTGACTAATTTAGCGTCTGTTGCTGCTGTGAATAAATCCTTTGAGGTTGTCATGACAAGCCGAACAATAAAAAGACGAACAAAAAGAAGAATCTAAACCTAGAACAAGAAAGGCAAAGGATTTTGATGCCAAATAGGGGCTATAACGTGAAATCTCTAGTGCTATATATCAAATAGCTTTCATTAATGCCATACAAGCAATTTGACAATCTATATTTACATTGTGCTACTCGTGATGTAAAATAATGAGTAGGTGCAATTCTAACTTTTTCTCAACTGCTTTACAGATTGAGTCCTTCGGTGTATAAAGTAATTATATCCAAGGGCTATAAACATTACTTCTAGCTTAACTTCCTATTTAATACTTCAATGATTCTTCTCTTCCCACACGAACACACACACACTTGTTTAACAACTGTGGCAACTTTGTACAATGAAAACATTTTTCATGTTGCGGTTGTTTGAAATGTTTTAAAAACATTTGATTTCATAACTTTGGCTTTAATGACTTGCTTGCCAGAAATTTTTCCATGTTTTGTTCAAATGATTTTGCCGCTATTCCTTGTAAAATTGGAGCAAAGCTTTCAACTTTTTTTTTTTAATGTTCTGATGTGGCGCAGTTGGGTGGCCGCCTTTACAAATGTGCTGGCATCGTAAAAAGCACCAGGGAATTAGAAATGTTTTGCTGATTGTTAATGTTGCGGATAATGCTTTCTTTTCTCCTTGATTTTAAGAGGTTTTATTTTTTTGCCAATTTGAACTTAATGAAAGCCTTAGCAGAAGCTGAACATTACACTCATGAATAAATTCATAACTAAGGTTTACATCAAAATTCAAATCGCTTTAAAAGTGATCCATCTCGGCTGCAGTTCCTATCTATTAAAATGCCAATTAGGGCAGATTATAAAATTGTAAATGTGTACTCAAGAACAAGGTGCCTTTCGGTCGTCACTAACAAGCACAGAATGATAATAAGAGCAACTCCTTCCACTTATCTACAACCATGTAAGCTTGAGACATTTGCAGAAATTGAATAGCATAAACTTAAAAGAGATTATTTTGCATTGCAAATAGTTTGTTCACTCGAAAATAAGTGCTTCTTTCAATAAGAACTGAGTTTGTATAAGCAGTGTTGTTCTGTAATATGAAAGTAGACAGTTTGGTATATGTATCTTTAAGATAAACAAGAGTTGATTTCCATCCTAGAATATTAAAAAATTTAAAAGAAATTTGAAAAAACTTGTGGTGCATTAGCACTTGTGTCACTCACCTGTCCTGTATGGATAAACTGGCAACGAGTGCTGTAAAATTATGATGCCTAGTTGACCGGTCAGGATGATATATGTAGTAGACGTTGCCTGCGCCTCGTTAGGATAACAAAATCATCACACAAAAATATCAGCAACAAGAACAAACAAGCACAATGATGAGAATGACAACGACAAGAACTATGACTGGGGCAGCATCCGGGTTGCCGGTGGCAGGTGACAGCGTTAATGGCAGGTGCAGATGGCAAGGCTTTTTGGGGCTATATTGCAATTGCGATTGATGCTGCAATTGATGTTGCAATTGCAGTTGATGTTGCAGTGGCAGTAGTTGTAGTTGTAGCTGTAGTTGTTGGACCTAGGCGTTAATGACAAATTGCTGGTTCGGTGGTCAATGGCACGACGTCGCATCCTTGTATCCTTTTGCACTTTTAGCACTCACTGTTCGTTTGCTCGTTTCCGTTTCACATTTTTCTCGTTGCTGCTGCTTTTGCGACTGCGACGCTGCTGCATTTTTTGCGTAACTTGTGAGCTTTTTTCGCTTTTGCACATTTCACAGTTAGCTTAAACATCATATTAATCTTTTTTGTTTGCGGGCCAAGATTTAGAATTTAGCGCGATTAAACGAGTTCTCCTTTCTAGAGTTAACCGAAATTTTTCTTTAACTGCGTTAAATTGATTTTTGCGCGTGTGTATGTGATTGCATGTATGAAGAATGGGTGTTTGTGAGAAAGAATGTTTCTTCTTTTTTTTTATATTTTGTATATAAATGTGTGTATACATATGTGTGTGTGTCTGTATGTGTGTGTATGTGCGCGCTTGTGAGCCTGTGAGAATGTGTAAGTGGGAGCAGGCAACGGAATGCGTCCGAATGGCAGTGCGGAGCTTTTGCTTATGAGCCGCGTTTTACTACGAGCGCAACGCTTTTGGCCTGAATATGCGAATTTCCTGCGCTACTCCTACGTTAACAGAGCGCAGCACAGCACACATATGTACATACGTACACACATATATGTATGTGTAGTCATGTGTTGTGTGTATTGGTATGAATTTCAGTATAATAAAATATCCTGTTTGGGCAATGAGCGAACCAGCGAACGTTTGAGCAACTTTTCACAGTGCGCATGTCCAGTAAATTTGGAGCAAGTTGCCGCTGCTGGCTATTTGTGGGCGATAGCGAGCAAAAGCGATAACACTAACAAAAACACCCACCCCACACAGCAACCCACCACCGGAGACGCAACTGTTCAAAGCCCCTCACGCTTAATAGTTTCGTGTGGCTTTTTTTCCGCTTTAATTGTGGACGCTATTTTATTTTATTTGTGTTGTTTAGGGCACATTCGGTTGTTGTTGGAGTTTCTTCTATTGTTGCTTAACCTTTTTTGAAGCACTTTACACGCGTATGTTTTTCTGCATTTTGTGTGTATTTATTTTAGCACTCGTTTTAATCTAAACAATTTGAGTGATTGATTGATTGATGAGCGGCAATGACTCACTAAACTGAACGAACGAACGTAGTCCCTGAATGTCGTTCGTTACCATTTGCTACCACTGTTTTTGTTGTATGTTATTTATTTTAGCATCTGCAAAATATTAACATTCCGCATCGCTGTTATAAATAGCGAGACCTCTTTTTGTCGTTGCTTTTTATTCAGCATTCAAATGTTCACATCTCTAATACACAAACTTCTTTCGAAGAAGGTATTAAAACTTATATTATCATATAACGCACTTAAATTAAAAACAAGTTAAAATAATTGGTCAATAAGCAAGAACCATTAAAGGTGATTTTTAAATGAGCTGCCACATATGTATATGTAGACAGAGATAACGGTAGCCGGTACAACTTGTTCGACGGTCTGGCAGCATCGTATACAAATGTAATGTGAAAATACAAAATAGAAAATACTGTAAAATACTGAAATATTGCACATCTAAAGGAGTTTATTCACATTGTGTAAATCTAAATATTTGTTTTCATTTCGATCTTACTATAGCTGACAACTCATAATATAAAATTACTTTAATCAAATTAAAAATACCAAAACGTTATTTTTAGGTAATAATTTGTACTGGTTGTTAACATTTGAGTAAATGTTATTGTTTTAGCGACTGCTGTAGTCAGCTGTTAAATAAATTTCCCAATTAGATTGCCGAATTTCTTGTATTAAATAAATATATTTATCATATCAAAATAGTTATACAAATTTTAAATAAAAGATTCAGAAATAGTTAAATTGTTATTGATTAATGCTTTTTTCTGCTTAAGCTACTTGTTAACGTCACGCAAGCGAAAAAATAGTTCGGTTGCATTTTCAGGATTTAGAGATATTTTAAGAGACGGAACATTATGTTTTTGCATAACAGAAATCTATGCCGGGTGGCAAGTAAGTAAATTAATATCTTTATCTGCAAGTCATTGTAATGTATGTCTACTTTTACAGCTAAGGTCGCGAATATCGCCAAGGCCAATGTCCGATTCAGCAGTAGCACGCAAAAAGCAAAAACTGCGATACTTATGCTAAATATGGGTGGACCCCAGCACACGGATCAAGTGCACGACTATCTTTTGCGCATCATGACGGATCGCGATATGATTCAGTTGCCGGTACAGAGCCGCCTTGGGCCATGGATAGCGCAGCGTCGTACTCCCGAAGTGCAAAAGAAGTACAAAGAGATTGGCGGCGGCTCACCCATTCTGAAGTGGACGGAGCTGCAGGGTCAGCTTATGTGCGAGCAGCTAGATAAGATGTCGCCGGAAACGGCGCCTCATAAGCACTATGTTGGCTTTCGATATGTCAATCCACTGACTGAGAATACCCTGGCGCAGATCGAAAGGTTACTTCAGAGTTCAATAACTTTTCTCAAATAATTTGTAACACGAACTTTATTTTTACCTGCAGCGATAAGCCAGAGCGCTTAGTACTCTTCTCCCAATACCCACAATACAGTTGTGCCACATCAGGTTCCAGCTTTAACTCCATCTTCACCCACTACCGCAACAAGTATAGAAAGTGTTAACTCTGTTTTGCTGATTATTCAGTATTTTTTTTTTAATTTGCAGCTCACTGCCTGCAAACATAAAGTGGAGCATTATCGATCGCTGGGGCACACATCCGCTGCTTATCAAGACCTTTGCTCAGCGAATACGCGAGGAGCTCTCAAAGTTTGTGGAAACGAAGCGCAACGATGTCGTTATACTATTTACGGCACACTCGCTTCCCCTAAAGGCGGTTAGTCGAGGCGATCCGTATCCCTCCGAGATAGGTGCCAGTGTGCACATGGTTATGCAGGAGCTGGGCCAGGCAAATCCCTACAGCCTTGCATGGCAATCAAAAGTGGGGCCGTTGCCTTGGCTGGCGCCAGCCACCGATGATGCGATTAGGGTAAATGGATTCTTAAATCACAACCTCTCTGCTCTCAACACAAACTGTTTTCCAGGGCTATGTTAAGCAGGGCCGCAAGAACTTTATATTGGTGCCTATTGCATTTGTAAACGAGCACATTGAAACACTGCACGAGCTGGACATCGAGTACTGCGATGAGCTGGCAAAGGAAGTGGGTGTAGAAGAAATTCGACGTGCGGCTGCACCCAACGATCATCCTCTGTTCATACAGGCATTGAGCACCATTGTCGCCGATCATTTAAAGTCGCAGCAGTCTGTCAATCCCAAGTTCTTGATGCGCTGCCCAATGTGCACCAACCAACGCTGCTGTGATAGCAAAAAATGGTACAAGCAGTTGTGTGCTCATTAAAAATGTCATTTAAGTTGCACACATATGGAAACTCACATAGCTGTAAGCTGTCATAAGCATAGTTTATTCATCAATGCATTGATTTCATGTATAAGCATTTAATTAAATGGGTTCCAGGTTTTGCCACAAGAACATTTGACTTCCGAGTCCATAAGGCAATAAGAAGACGCAGCTCTAACAACCAAAACAAAGATGTTCTCTTTATTTCCCTCGCACACTCTCTCACTGTTAAACTTGCGCTGTGTCTCTTTGTGCCGCACATGTGCGTTAACATACTATGAGCAAGTAACATTTGGTATTTTTTGCTTTCTCTTGTTACGTCACAGCTCATGAGTTTCTATATGCTGCTCGTTTGATGCATAAAATTTCACCAGTCTGACCTCACAATACAATTCGTTTGCATGAGTATTAAATGGTGGTAATGAGCACGGCGCTACCTTTTTTTTATGCAAACGTTGTTTAGCTTGGCATCATCAGCTGTTTGTGCTTCAGTTTGTTCGATTTTAAATTCTTTATATTTGGAGGGCTGCTCATCTATATTCAAATTCTAATGGCCAACAGAGTTCTATACGACCACACGCGCTCTGCCAAAGCAGTGATTTGCCGGTTCACTACTTACACTGTTGCAGTTGCAGTCAGAGCAGTTGCATAACGTTGCGACAACTTGGAATGCAGAAGTTACATAGTACAACATAGGTCTAATGCGAATTCCGTAAAGCAAAAATCAAGCATTGGAATAAATGTAAAAGAAATTAAAAGGTTCGACTCCCAAATCTGTTGGCCTTAAGTGAGTGCCAATTAAGCCACGCTCCAAATAACAAAAATCAAGCAATTTCCTTGAAATTAGCGGAACAAAAGCAAAACAACAAAAAAAGAGCACATTGAATGTGAGAGATATCAACAGGCTCGGCTCTTGAATCAGTTGGCTTTCAGTGAGTGCCAATTAAGCCACGCTCCAAATTGGCCGTCAATTAAAGGCTTGCTATTTTCGTCGTGTCGTCGACGAATCCATTCCATTGCCACAGCTGCTCTCCCATCTGTTAAATCATATGCGGCACAATCTAATCTCAACATCGGGGCATATTAATCATAAATTACTCAGAAAATTGCATTATAACACTTATATTACTACCTCAACTCACCGTTATGTCTGGAGACAACAATCGTGGACAATCCGGCGCAGTTTACGCTGTGCTTTCAACGCAGAACCACGCCGGAGCGGAATCTCTCGATTTCGACAGGTAAGTGCAGTGCATTATTGTTTTTGTTTACCGCACTAAAATTAAAAACCAGTTTGTATAATAGGCTAAGCTTTAAGCACTGCTCGCGAAAGCTTACATTTCTTCAAATTAATCTATGTTTAATTGAATATACATATAAAATGTTTAATCTCTCAATTGTTTTGTCATTGCAAGGATCAATGATTTATTTATGTTCTTCATGACGTCAAACTCATAAAATAAATGACTTATCACTTTAGTTTAAACGCTACAGACGCTCACTCACAGATAAGATGTTAGCCACTTCCAATAGAAGTGCCTTTAAAAAAGAGGGAGGGTCGCTGACTATCTTTAATACTTACTGTTTTATTCCCTTATCCCATGCCAATTTCTCTACACACACACAATTTCTGGGATCAAGGTGTCATTTAGTCGAGTCTGACTACCCTTTCCAAATTCCTCATAATGCCATTATTGAAAACTGAAACTTAATAATGCAGCATGAAAATTCGCCAATAAGGCATTCGTTTATTTAAATAGATATTTGATACAGGCCACAAAATACAGTTGTTGTCAACTTAGACAGAATCTAAATAATTATACATATAGTTTATAACAAAAAATATGATACATTAAATTCCTATGAAATCAAACTCAACCGTCTTGTTCTATTTGCTGTTCCTATTTTTGCATTGGTCAGCTATCAGTTTAGATTTATTAGCTGTATCTACTTTCAATATGCAAACAAACCTTTAAAAGTGCCTCGTTCGGGCTCTACAGGAAAAGAACACCACAAACACTTGAATTTTATGTGTTTGTATGTAATTTTGTGGATTTACCAACCCACCACAAGAACCTAAGTTTTCACTATCTTAAAAATAAACAAAAAAGATTACAAATCCAAATCATAACGAATCATAAATGCACTTAAAGTTGTATTTGGCAAAAGTTTTATATATTGTAAACACAATGTAAAGTAATATTTATGTTTTCATTTAAATTCTACAAATCAGTTTAAGGAAAGTGCTTGCTAAATTTTAATTAAATATATTTCAAATGTTTGGCTTAAACACATTAACCAGTCACGTATACCCTAACTACCCAATGCATTGTGTGACTTTTCAAATTCAGACACGTGAGCGACGACTTGACGGCCTCATTATCGGTGTAGTAAAAAGCCATTCAGTTCAACTCTAACTAAGTAAATCTAATGAATAGACGCAATTTTGTAGCAAGTATTATTTGTATTATTTACTATCCATTCACAGATGCACCAGAGACGAGCCCAGCGAGCTTAAAAAAGCATTCTGCAACTGGCGCACCATCAGCAAGAGGATGGAACATAAAACCTGTGATGTCTTCAAGAATCGCAGTTTGACTGTCGATCTGCTGGCCATATTTTTTGGTATCGGAACGTGGTTGAGTGTCAATGGCACCTTTATACAACTGCCACTGCTAGTGAATGAGGCACCGGAGGGCTGGAGTCTGCCATCATATCTCAGTGTCATGGTTCAGATCGGTAATTTGGGACCGTTGCTGTACACCGGCTATCAAAAGTATTCGCCCTGGAAGCTCAACGATGGTTGGACCATTCATGCAGTCCTAGCCGTTGGCACCTTGTCCTGCCTGCTCACAGCTTTCTTTTTCAACAAAACTTGGTCGCTGGCAGGAAGTGAACACAGCGTGGCACTCTTTATACTTACCATCTTTACAGCGCTAAATGCATGCACCAGTTCAGTGCTCTTTATGCCGTACATGGGACGCTTCAAGGAACAGTATATGGTCACATACTTCATTGGCGAGGGTCTAAGTGGTTTTTTGCCCAGTGTGACAGCTTTGGTGCAGGGTATTGGTAACTCTGGAAGCTGCGTTCTAGTGAATGTCACAGAGTCCGGCCAGGAGATCTACGAAAAGGAAACACAACCACCTCTATTTGGCACCAAGATATTCTTTTTGATATTATTCGGCTTGATGGTGCTCAGCTATATTGGCTACACGCTTCTCAATGCCTTGCCTTTGGCCAAAAGGGAATATGCCGAGGTCACCGTTAGCAAGGGCAACAAGTATGAGTACGGTCAAGACGATAATCCGCAGATGAGTCGTGGCCAGTATGCTGCCTTATTGGTGCTTATTGGGTGCACCTCGCTGTTCAGCAATGGCATCTTCCCCAGCATACAATCCTATTCAAGTGCGCCGTATGGAACGCGTGCTTATCATTTGGCGGCAACGCTCAGTGTTATTGCCAATCCGGTGGCCTGTTTTATGGCCATGTTCCTGCATTTCACGTCGCTGCGCACCATCTACTTGCTCTCAACGCTGGCAGCACTGCTCACCAGCTATGTATTTACAACAGCTGTATTAAGTCCTTATCCGCCGCTCTACAATGAGACTGTTGGTGTGGTGCTGGTGGTAAGTGTGACTCTTTCTTTGTACTCCCATTGAAATAATAATAGTGAATACTTCTCTAATTTCTTACAGGTAACTGCATGGACTCTGCTTAATGGCATTGTGAGCTACACCAAGCTAGGAATAACGACTGTGATGCGCTCTCAGGGTGGCCAATCATTGGTCTGGGTGGGTGGCATAACACAACTGGGTTCGGCGATAGGAGCCATCTCCATATTCTTCGCCATTAACTATACACGCTTCTTTCAGGCTGCCGAATCGGCTTGCTGATCAATCGATCTATTTGATATTAATGCCGAGATGATTTTATTGTAGTAACGATATTTTTAAATTTTATATAAAAAGAGAAATTTATACATGTATATCACACAATTTGTGAGTGGCTCAACAAATATACTAGTTCACTTTGATCACTCATTTCCTTTCTACTTCACTGTCCACGTCACCTTCGTAGCCAGAGTTAGTGTGCGATCGTGATACAATTGGCTTCGATTTAAGTTCATCACTAGCCGCAATGTGTGGGCAACTATTGCTAAAGCAGGTAGTAAAGTTCTGGAGCAAATTCTGACCTTGCACCGCGGATGCAATGTTGAAGGCCAGAATCTTTTCGCGCAGACTGCGGCTGGCGCTCATTGACGGCTGACTGTTCTGTGGGGATGTCTGGTCTAAATCACAAACTTTTTCCTCAACTTTTCCCTGATTGAGTAAGACAATGATCTCTTCAAACAAATCCTTGGCATGCTTGAAGCTCATCAAGCTGTCTCGCAACAGCTGTGTCTCCTGAAGTCGTCGAAAATCAGTAAGCAGACCATGGAACTCTGCTGCATCGACGGAGCTCATGCCATTGTCTCCTGATTGCAGGCTTTCAAACTCCATAATTAGACACTTGATTTTTGATGGCTGCTGATCAATGTTTGATTGCGTCAATGCCAAAGTTGTAGACAAATCAGACATCTCCATGACAATGTTCATCGTCGACTGAATCATATCAATGTGCTGCTTTGTAGTTTGCTTAAGACGTTCCCTTAAATTCCGCATATAATTGCATATTTGCTGCGTATTGGTAACATCAATTTCCGCCGGTAAAGCTGTAAAATAAAAGAGCTTGAGTTTTAAGGTTTTAAAAATAATATTTCGAATCACAGACCAGGTTGCTCCTTGTTGGTAAGGGTGTTGTCCATTTTGAGGATTTGAAAATTTTAATCCGAGATTTACTATAAATTTTTTTTACAAACGATTTCAAAATGTTTTTTTGAATGGTCAAAAACTAATAGACTACTACGACTGTACAAGGAAAGTTACAAACATATATGTATCAATGTACATTAGGTTGCTGAAATATTTCTATGATTAGAACTCCATCAGCTTATTTAAACTACATCGTAGGAAGTCTAAGCTTGGTCAAAATCAGGTAATTGGTTTTTATAAATGAATGAATGAAGTTTTTAATCACTCATATCTTAAAGGTTAATAAAATATTCAAGTTCTTTTATGATTTCTATAAAGTTTTGAAAAGTTTTTTTCGTGCACCGTTGAAATACACGCTCTCATCACTAAATGTCTATTCAGTTGGGCGAACAGCTGTTTTTTCTCCATATACTTTCTGTTTTCATTTTGATTAAAAGCATATTCCGATGATTAAACCAGTCGAGAGTTGCAGCCGCAGTCGTCGTGAGAAAATCGCTGCGGGAGTTATATTACATTGAAAAAGTCTGTTAATATGCCCAATTGCTGCAAAAATTAAATCAATTTTTAAATTTAGTTAAATATCAAATAAATAAACAAGTTACAACAGCGAAACAAATAACATTTAAAGTTGCAGAGCATCAAATTTGTTAGCAGAAAAATTCGCATAGACAACGCAAAAAGTACAACGACAACAACGTCGACGACGACGACGACGACGACGCAGGCGTCAGCAGCGACGTCTACGTCGACAAAATGTATACAAAACTAACGCAGCGGCAGCGCCTGTGAACCAAAAAAAATTAAAAAGAAACTATATGGATCGGATCGGAGTTAGAAACAAAGCAGTCGGCTTCGGTGCAATAGTTAAGGTCGCATATGTAGACTAATTTGAATTCGTTGTCAGTCTAAGAAAAATATATCAAAATGAGCTACTTGAGAAGCGGCTTATCTGGCAGCCATAATATGGATAATGCGCTCAGCTGCCGGGAAATGGATCCAATGCAACGAAACCTGGAGTTGGGCATCTTCAGGCAACGCCTGCAGGTCGCTGAGAACCTCTATCAGCGCAACTTGGCCGGGCACTTTGGTTGTGTAAATGCCTTAGAGTTTAGCAACGGTGGCGAATATCTGGCATCTGGTAAGTGAATGACCTGACCTGTTGATTCATCCGGCATCCTAACTGTTGACTTTTCGCCGGCGACAGGTGGAGACGATAAGCGTGTGCTGCTGTGGAAAATTGATCAGACTCTTTCAAATCTTGGCGACAATAAACCTAGGGTGATGCTTGGAGAGCATACCAGCAATATCTTTTGTCTGGGCTTTGACACACAAAACAGATATGTGTTTTCCGGAGGCAATGATGACCTGGTCATACAGCATGACCTGGCTACGTAAGTGTTATGGAAGTCTTTATCATCAAACTATACAAACTATACATAAATTGCATTATTATCCCTGCAGTGGCAAAAACCTTAACTTCTTTTCACATGATGGACCCGTTTATGGCCTAAGCGTGGATCAAACGAGTATCCATCTGTTCAGCGTGGCCACAGAGCACGGCGAGGTCATTGTCTATGATCTGCGCGTAGGCAAAACCGAGCCACTGGCCATAGCCAAGTTTCGCACACCCTTCAATGCGGTAGAGTTTCATCCGCTTAACGGCAACTTTTTGGCCACAGCAAATGCCAAACGTGGTGCCCAACTGTGGGATTTGCGTCAACACGCACAGTGAGTGCAATTGCTTTTAGTCTTCATTATCCAACTATTAACATTTTATGGTTTCTTTTGTTTAGAGTATTTTGTCAATATAACTACATCACTGAATCTCCCAGCTGCATGAGCGTACGCTTTAATTTTAATGGAAGTCTTTTGCTCACTTTGCATCGCCGATTGCCTCCTATTTTATACGCACCCGACTCATCGGAGCCGCTGTGCTCGTTTTATCACGATGAATACTTTAATTCCTGCACCATGAAAAGCTGCACATTCGCTGGCCCGCAGGACGAGCTAGTGGTGTCTGGGTCGGATAACTTTAATATGTTTATATGGCGCACGGATGGAGTTGATTGTGAGTATAAATTAAAAAAAAAATAATAATTAAAATGTCAGTTATTGTAATATCTTCTGTTGCAGTGACAAAAAAGAATCAATGGATCAATTCGACTCCTGTCATCCTCAGCGGACATCGTTCGATTGTCAATCAGGTGCGCTACAATCGTGAGCGTTGTCTGATCGCCTCATCAGGTGTGGAAAAGATCATCAAGGTGAGTTTTGCAACCAGCATTTGTTGACTTCTTCTTATCTCTCTGCTCCGACTACAGTTGTGGAGTCCATTCGCGCAACAAGGCTGGGAAGGTTCATTAACGGAACCAACCGATTCGCCGCAATGCACACGAGTGCTGCATCGCAATGCCACCGACCATGTATCACAAGATTTTAGTGCTTGCAACATGAACGAGGATGAGGTGATGCTGGCCTTTTTTGATACGCTGGTGCAGCGTGAACTGGAAACCTGGAAACCCGGCACCTGGAACAGCAGCAGCAGCACAGGTCATCAAACAACCAGCAGTGATAATAGTAGCTCCGGCTCCTCTTCGGAGCAGAGCGATAGCAGTTCCCAATCCGATGATCAGAGCGATGTGGACACACCCAATGTCAGTGAGCTCAGCTGGCAAACGCATCCGAATCGCATTTTCTATTTGATTGCCAAAAAGCGTCGGGCTTTGCTACAATTGGCTGTTAAGGGCACCGGGGGTCAACATCGCAATGTAGAGCAACTGCTGGCACGGCTGCTGGGCGAGCAAAGGGAGGCGGCTACTCAGGCAAGAATCACCGAATGGCTGGAGGAGACGCATCGCCTTTTTGGAGATGATGAGCAGCCCACCACATCGGCAGAAGCAGCCGCTCGGAATGGTAATCGCCGTGAATCCATTAGTCAGCCCGCAAATCGTAGTCCCCGCAAGCCACCCGAGTTCCACATGAGTGAGTAATTAAGAGATTTCTTTTATTTAAAAAGCAGCTCGACTAGGTAAACAAAAGTAGCCAGCATGCAACCAATTGTCAAAGCATAGAAAGACAATTGAACATCTGTTAGGGTTAATACCTTCCACTTGTTCATGCCCAGTTCGGCTAGGTATTCCGGGAACTGGTGGATATTGCACTTGGCGCGCTCTTTCATTTCAGCTATCCAATGATCCAATAGTCCACCCGCTAAAATTCGTAAAAGCACCGAATTAATCTCATCAACGTAAGGTGAAGGTCTAGGCAAAACATATCCAATGTGATAGGTCTTAGGGCATTGGGGTATCTTGTGCACCTTGTGTGTCATGATGTAGCGTCGATCCGTTAATTCCAAGCTGGCAGAGCGAGTAACTCCAGCAAATTTACCTGTTTTGGCGATCATGCTTATTAAACGATCCTCACCTTCGCCCACCAGAAACATCTTGGCGTTCAGTCGTCGATATACCTTCGAGTCGTGGCCAGAGAACAAATCATCCATAAATGCCGGATGCTTGATAAAAATGTGCATTTGAGAGTTATCTAGTTCCGACAGTGTGTTGATATCCCTATAGAACAAAGGTCTTATATATGCTAAGGCTAAACTAGACTCGAGCAGTGCACCAAAGATAACACTGACCAGACATAGTGAGGACAAAAATATACGCTCCGAATTATACGGTGGAAATTTGCCAACATTTACACGCACCCAAACCACCCAGGTGTCAACGAAAATGCGCAAGGCGATGAAAAAATAACGGCACCTTGTTGTGACAATCGTATTTTCATTCCAATTCTCAGTCAGTTGCTCTATACGCAGGAATAGATTTATGCTGCGCAAACAAATCCAAACAAATGTGCTGACGAATCCGACGAGAAAGAAACATAGCCAGACATCCCCACGAACCGCAAATAATGGTACAACTGACTGTGGAATACGTTGTGCTTTCTGCACAAAAAGGCACAGATCATCCATATAGACAGCAGCGCTAAACTGAACCCTTGACGTTAAATAATCCTTTATAAAGAAGCCAACAAAGATCACATCCAGCTCGTAACGATGTGCACGACCCACACCGCCACTGTAGGAGCCATTGGGCTGCCGACCACTGTGACGGGAGACATATTTACAGAATGAATATTTAAACTACTCGAGATAAGTTTACCACTCACCCAAAAAACTCATCATCTGGCAGCTCATGGCTTAGCGTAAAGTTCATATATTTGGCAACTGTTTCGGCAACATTGGCATCGGGTCCAGTTGCTCGAAGTGCGTTTCCATTGGAGCCATCATCTAGCAGGACAGAATACACGGAACCAAAGATATAGGCACGCAGTGGATAACCATGTAAATTTGAGTAAATGTTTTGATAGCTATAAGGAGTCTCAACGCGCACAGCTGTCTTTAAAAAGGGATTATAAAGCACAACTTGTTGGAGTGGCAACTGAATATAGTAGATGCGAGTGTGACCGTGTTGTCGCCAGACGCTCTCCATGAACTGCAGTAATAGTTTGTGATCTCGTGAAGAGTCCTCCAATGCGATCACATAGAAACCACCCTGATTTTCAAACAGTTTGAGATCTTTTTGCATTTGTTGCACATCCTGATAGACGTAGAAATTATGAACCAGTGCATGGGTCTCCAAATGCCACTCAGTTAATGCTGTCCTACGCTGATTATTATGAACTTTTACAGCAATTCTATCTTGCCTTAAGAGTGAATGGACAAAGCTATTTTCTGCGGCACGTGGACCACGCAAATGTAGCTCCACTGTGCCCTCCAGCTGACTCAATATGGATTCCAACATGTTGGCATTGCTGTTGTTCTGCTGTCCAAGTGCTAGTTGCAATGCGAGTATAAACACAATTAGCTTTTTGACCAACGCCATTGTAAGCGCAACTGAACTGTTTGACCCCAGGTTGAGATTGGCCAGGCTAGGGCAGGCCTCATATCTAAGTGTGCTTAAACAAACAATGAACAGTTGACACCTTGGTTATCGCATTTGTTTACCTACTGTCACCGACTCCTTGACAGCTGACAGCGGACTATGCTCGAGTGTTAGAAATACACCTATTCACTCAGCAAAGCTTTAAATTATTAGGAAGAGCATTGGTTAGTTGTTTACCTTACCACATGACTTTTTCGTGGTATTGACAATAAAAATAAATTATATTTTTCTTTAAGGGTGGAAAGGTGAATGCTTAGTTAGTTATCCTTAAATAAAAAACAAAGAGCATTAAAAATTTACATATATATGTTCCTTTCCTCTCCTTCCACAGTTGGCTCCCTGCAAGTGAGTTTTGAGCAGTTGGAACGCAAACGTAAATTGATGCGATTGCGATTTGCTGCTATAAAGCGACGGAGAACTGTAAGACATCCACGCAGAGGACTGGCGGAGAATGAGAGCGGCATGTCATACGATACTGAATGGTTAGATGATGATGATGACAATGAGCCAACGGTTTATCAAGACCGCTATAACGGAGATATGAACAATATCAGCATCAATAATAATAGCAACCAGGATGATGATACGTCCAATACATCGATGGAGGCACAATTGTCTCAGGCTCCCAGCACCTCCAATTCAGTGCATTTTATGATGGACTCGAATGAGGCCAACAATAACAACAACAACAACAGTCAAATGACTGAAAATAATAACAATAAAGTTGGTAATGGTATACCGACAACGACTTGCCACTCAGAGACAACCACATCCACGTCCTCCTCATCACAGACACAATTTTAAGGATTACCCATTACAGCACTTAGCGAAAACTTTTGAGAGGTTTCTGTTCTATAGAGCAATTCAGTCAATATTGTAATTCGTTGATATATGTGTGTAAGTGAAACATTATCCACTAAAGTGTGATTAAGGAAGTCGTATGTAACGACTGTGTCCATCTGTCCGAATTCAATATTGTTCATTCAAGGGTAAAAGTATTCGATATGCCGATTAAAGCGTTGCTTTTTTGTTTAAATAGAATTTAATCACACCCAAACCATAAGTAGTTGAATCTATTATTGGAACTTACACATTGAAAATATGTTTTTATTCATTTGTTGATCTCTGAAAAACTGCAGTAACTAACCCTTTACAAGATGACAACATTAGCAGTATAGTTTTCTCATGTATTCGTTAGATATAAGCGCAGTAGTTTAAAACATAACATACTCCATTTTTTTTGCAAATAAATTTTACATGTTAAATGTGATTCAAAATATATTTAAAAGTCTTTAAAAAGCAAACAAAAAACTGAGACTAAGAAAAACGATAGTTAAACTGCAATGATTTTTATGCCGCCAATCTAACATATTAAATAAATAACGAAACGAAGTTTAATGATGAACATGAAATTATTATACATACATACATAAATAAATGTTTCATATCTTTAATAATAACTAAAACGTACTTACAAATATAAGAAACAAATTTCTTAAGAGTTCATATTATCACTTAAGACATAAATATAAACCAGTTGGCGTTCCAACTGCCACAGTGAATGATGACAAACTTTATGGTTGCAAGTATTTGAGTTTTATTTTATTGAATGCTAAAAATCTGTGAAGTCGGTGTATATGTCTACAATAGTTTACGCGTAAACTTAATAATAAAATTGATAAAGAAATGATAAGCTACGAGTTAATGCTAAACGGTGGCCGAAGCGATAAAAGTAAGTAAAAACATTAAATACAATTTACGGGCTATAAAGTTTGTGTGCGTTTGTTTTATAATGCGGCTGATTAGTTGTGTTTAGTTAATATTTGTAATTGATAACTGTTAACTTAACAATACTGTCTAATTATGTACGCTGGCTTGTTCTTTGTATGTTTTTGCCTAAAGCTAAGTGAATAAATTTTTACATGGTTGCGGGTTGACACAAATGCAGCCAAAATCGGCTTAGCAAATGAAATCGGCATTCATGTCACTGGGCCTGAACGGCAGCATTAGATCTTTGCAGCATGATATAACAAATCGCTCTAATTCGCAGCCAGCACTAAAGGGAGGAAATGAAAGCATTATTGTAAGCATTTCGAGTTTAGAGAAGATGTTGATAACAACAACTTACTCGTAAATCTCATTGCCTTCAACATTGTAAAGATCGCAGTTTTTGAACACCAACTGAATATCGTTGAGCACCTCTTCATTAATTTGATATTGACCCATGTTTAACTTTGACTTGACTTTGGCCAAATCCATTGGCGTCTTAATTATTTTGTGGTAGTCTGGCACCTCGGACGTCAGCACTGGTCGCAAAAATGGCCAAGCTGCCGTATGCTTCATCGTCTGCTCCAGTAGATCGTATAAAACGGCACTGTTCAGGGGCAGGTCATCATTTGTTCTACGTCCCGAACGACGATTGTTATTATGATTACTTATATTGTTGTTGTTATTATTAGTTGTGTTGTTGTTAGCTGCTGCCTTGCCGACTGAAATGCGCAACGAGTTTCGTGATCTTTTTGCATTAGGTTCCGCCGAATCCTCATCGTCGTCGGCATCGCCATCAACTGAAAATAAAATGATTAAATGATTAATAAAGTGATTATTACAGGATGTTGTAATTAGATTCATGATTTGCAATGAAAACGTACCCTGACTGTTACGGCGTCGCGTTCGTGTCTTTTCAATAGATTTGCACTTTTTGCAGATGAATTCGGTGCGCGGCTGTCGCTTCAATTTGACGCACTCTAGATGATACCACTCGGAACAGCGTGTACAGCAAATCTCGCAGCCATCATAGAAACAAAGCTGACAAACTTTTTCTACCTCCCTAAAATTGGATGCGATTTGATAAATAAATAGAAAAAACGGTTAATGATTATTTATCTTACGCTTCATCTTCTTCTTCCTCGTTTTCGTCAATGGAAGAGGTCTCGCTATCGTCTTCCTCGTCTTTTGATTTCTTACTTTTGCTGCTACGGAGTCGCGACGCTGTCGCTCGGCCATTCGCCTTGACGGATAAGTGACTTTTTCCAGTCGTTTCGTCTTTGTCTTCGTCGCTGCTTTCTGCGACTTCATCATCGTCGGCGTCCATGGTTGATTCATCACCAGAAAGTTCCATAGCGTCTTCAATTTCTTTCGATTTCAATCGCTTACTGCTGCGAAGCCGCGACGATGCCGCTTTGCCATTTGTTTTGGTGTGAGAGGAAGAGGCTTCACTTTTATCATCTTGTATATCGCTTTGATCAGACTCGTCGTCGTTATCAGCATCCTCCTCCTTCTGCTGTTCATCACCATCGGCATCCCCGTCATTCGCGTCGTCCTCCTCGTTCACAATGAATTTTCGATTCTTTTGTGCAGCGCGTTTCTTTTGCTCCTGCTGCTTATCGACGGGATCATTGGTGAAGCCACCCGATCGCACACAGGTGTGACAATACCAGTTGCCTTCGGGCACTGTGCGCATCTTTGGCTTCATGCAGAACATGTGTGTGCCGCCGTTGCACTCGTCGCAAAGCAGCATCTTTTGCGGATCGGTGCCACGACGGCAAACCTTGCACAGTGACTTATTTGTGGAGTGCTTCCAGAGAATGGAGTCGTGGAATACGTTCAAATGCAAAAAGATCTGGGAATAGCTAGTGCTCTGCATGAGCGATAGCTCCCACTGCTGCAGCTTGGCCTCGCAGATGAGCTTATGATTTTCCGGTTTAGCCTCTTGTTTCTTTGTTGTTGTACCAAATGGCTCCTTTAAGAAGCGACGCTCCACTGCCTGTTCCACCTGCAGCAGTGCGCTAGCCAGATTCCTGACCTGAGTTTGATGCGTCTCGTTTACTTCGATCGTGGAAGCAACATCACTAGTCCTTAGATATTGACCTGGATCTCTAAAGGCGCCGAATTTCTTTCCCAACTGCAGAGCATCTTCCT
This sequence comes from Scaptomyza polygonia, assembly GCA_035044585.1. Lineage (NCBI taxonomy): Eukaryota > Metazoa > Arthropoda > Insecta > Diptera > Drosophilidae > Scaptomyza > Scaptomyza polygonia. The sequence goes on along the minus strand of JAWNNU010001659.1, from coordinate 1,614,780 downwards.
TATCGTCATTGATCTCATCTTTGTCATCGGGTGACTCAAGTTCCTCATTCGCGATTGTTTCATTGCTGTACATGAGACCCGGTCCCCACTGTAGCTTGCATTGTGCCTCAAATTCATCTGCCAAGAGCTCTTGTCGCCACTTTTCCATGTCCTTAACCTTCAGCTTGCCCAAATCGCCTGTATAAATGTCCGCCTCCAACTGCAGAATGCAATCGACGAGATGTAGGCGCATTACTTCGTTCAGATCTGTGTTCTCGGGCAAACCAAAATTCGCCCGACCATATTTACGTTGCGTCTCCGAGTGCATAGCACTGACAAACTTATTCTTCTTCTGATTGTTGTCCAGGCTGAGCATATCGTGTGGGCAGCTCTTAACATGCTGTTCAATCAGGGCACGCAGCTGTGTGAGCTCATCCAACAGTTCCGATTCCCGTAGGCCCAGCGGATTAAGGGATCCTATAAGTTCATCAATCTGCTCTGGCTGATAGATGTACGTCCACATTTGTCGCTGAGCATGCTGCTCATTATGCACAAAGCAATTTGTGGGATCTCCAGTGCACATGAGCAACTCACTTTGTGTTGGTGTCGTCTGCTCCTCCTCGTCCCCGTTTACCTCCATGGGCTCTGCCGATTGTCCGTGCCCGTTGAGTAGATTCTCCTGGTTCTCCTTGTTCTCCAACGATTGTTTTCCGGTGTTTTTACGCCTTTTATCAGTATCGTCGCTATAAAGCTTTATTAAATAGACGCGTAGATCTTTTCGCAGCTTGGGCAACTGAGCCTGTTTGCGTATCGCTGCAGGCGATTTATTACGCGGAGGCTCTGCCAGGCAGGTGTCTAAACTGTCCGGCGAATGCTCTATAAAGATCCCCGGCATTGACTCGAGCACATAGTATTTGCGATAGCAACGATCCATGCCCAAGTATACCAAGAAATTGAACAGCTCCGAGTGCCGTTTAATCATCTGCGCCTCATGTTTGCGCTGCTCCCGATCCGATTGAGCCAGCAAATCGGCAACGCGACGATTGAGTTCATTATCGAGTGCTTGCTTCTTGTCTGCATCTTGCTTCAGCTCGTCTGTCAAACACTGCTGGTGATGTTCGCTGGTTAGCTTGCGTCTGGTCATCTCTACGGCAGCTTGTCTCTTGTTCTCCGTAATAATCATAGCACGCAGTTCGCCCTTTGCCTTGGCCACTCTTTCCATTCGCTCTTCGACGACAGTTATGCTGGCGGAGTATGTTAAAATCTGTGCCATTAAGCAGTTAATCACACGCATAATGTCCACAAAATTCAATTGACCAACGGAATGCGTTTTGAGGGTATGCATTATGTGTGTGTGTTGCAGCAGCAGCTCCAGGCCAGGATCTTCACGGGACGCGTATCCGTTGCGATACATAATGCGCCAATTTTTAGCTTTTTCACCCAGAACAGCACCGGAGGCCAAAAAGTGAAGGCGAAGCACTTCGCTTAAGGTCAATGCATCCAGTGGCAGCTCGTTTAAGTTGAAGGAGAAGTGTCGCTTGGCATAACGAGCTGTATGCGAGGCGTTGGACATGGTGACGAAGGGCTCCTCCGTTTGCTGCACACGTCCAAGAGTATATGTCACTGGACATTCTTCCTCCTCTTCTTTTTGTAGGTCAAAGATTGTGCCCAGCAACACAAGCAAAATGTCTGAGAGTGGACCAGCCACCTCGTGTGCAGTAAAAGCTCGCGACATTTCATAGAAACTCAGATTTTGTGTGAGCACTCCATCGCCGGAGAGCAGGCCGCGATATGTGTGCATAAATTCACGAAGCATGAAGGCATCGCCCAGCAGGTGTTGCGGCATGTGTGTAATTAATGTATTAAACTTGGGCAATACGAGTTGATCAGTGCGCTCCAGATCATCCGTTTTGGTAGTCAGATAATTGCATTCTTCTTCAATGCGCAACATCATTGCAGCCTTCTTTTCCGCCTTTATCTCAGCCTTCAGCCGCACAGCCTCCACCATTTTGGCTTGCTTCTCTAATCGTTTGCGTTCCATTTCTTCGGCCAACGCTTTGCCTTTGACTTCGTTATCTGCCTTCATTTTAGCGGTCACCTCCTCCCCCTTAACAAGGAACTTGTTAAGCGTTGATTGTTTTTTAGTATCCTTAGCGTCGGGTCGCTTGATTTTCGATGGCGAATAGCGCGGCATTTTTCCAATAAAAATGCTGGAAAAGCTGATATTTGGCTCTGTGACATACTGTTTGTAAACTTCGGGCTTAGGCCGCAATATTCCCTCCACACGAATCACATTGTTCTTGATGAACATGGCCAGGTTGTCCATGTTAAAGTCGGCGCGCTTACGACGCAGTTGCTCAAATGGAGCGCTAATCTCCTCGCCGTTAGACGCACGCAAGCGATATTCGAGCTGTTCGGTCTCCTCGTAAATGCCATTGACCGGCTTTGGTTCTTTTTCGTCGGGCTTGATGCCAACCACTTTGTAAACAGTATTTTTCTTGCTTGTTACAGTCACTTCCTCGTTGAGAAAGAAGCGCTTACGCAGAAACTTCGACACCATAAAAGTAAGCGTCTTAACGGCTGATTGGCGTGCATGTTCAATGATCAAGAGAACGGGTGCACGTAAACTCTTTTTGAATTGTTCCATTTTTTTGCGAGCGAGGCGTTCGCTCTTGACCGCCTCCTCGTAGGTGAGGTTATCCTTGCCGGTGGCCTCGCACTGCCATACCGTAGAATTGATAGCCATAACATGACGGAAATAGTCACTGCAAGTTTTAAAATGCGCAAAGAATTTTCAATTATGTCTATTATTAAAATTTACTTAATACTATTGTTAACAATTAGCAAAATATATATATAAATTTATAGATTGAATAGTAAAATTGAAGTCGAAATTCATAAGCATGCCAAATTAAGTAAAACAGAAAAAGAAAAAATCTGAATTTGTTTTTTGAGTTGTTTTTAAACTTTACACTATGTGGCAACGCTGCTAGTAGCAGCTGTGAAACGAATTTGCGCGCTTTCGACAGCCGCCCTCACCAACAACTACCCAGTATTTGCTTTTTATTGCATGTATCGCTCGGCCCAAAGCATGCGTTCATCAGCTTCGCTTTGTTGTATACTTTATCGCATTGTTTGCTTTGTCATTGCCATACTGTTGCAGCATAAGGCTTTTGATGAAATGCAAAACAAATTTAAACTTGGTAACAGTATCAAAAGGAAAAGTTAGATTCTTTTGATTAATAAAGATCAAAAGCGATGCGTTTGCAAAACAATAAGCCAGTAAAAAAGGCGCCAGACGTAGACTACTGAAAGACCACCAACGTTTTTTTTTTTTGTTTGGCCAATCAAGTGAGCAAAAGTAACGCCTTATATTTTTGTTCAGAACTAACATCCAGCGTGTTCACTAGTTTTTGTTTATTTCCTTAAGAAATTAGTTTTTACGCATGCATTTATGCATTTAACTTACTCGTAATCCCGAAATATTCGCTTGGTAATATAACAGCAGAAGACCAGTTCTTTATCCTGGAATGCTTCCTGTGATTGATTGAGATCAAATCCTTCTCGTTTGCAGATTGGCATTTTTAATTTATTTGTTTCTTGCGCTCGTGTCTTATATTATTAATATCGCCCGTTCTTGTGCGAAGCAGCACAGGGCCAGCCAGCAAATTGTAAGATAGAGAGCACTAAAAGGCGCCCAATTTTATTTGCGAGCAGGTCGATGTTAACGGTATTTAACAGTTTCTTATACTATGCACTCAATGTACAACAGAAGTTGGCAACTTATTATGATATTTGAGCTAGATTTCACAGGCTTTAAAACTATAAATTAACTTTATTTTCTTTAGCCAAATATATTTTCACGCGCGCCTCGCGAAATTCGCTTGGCCTTTGAGATGCTAATGTGTAAATATCGATAGATATCAAGTAAACACAATCACAAGCGGCGTTGCTATTGCCAAACGATAGTTTGCGCGCCACTTCTAGCCAGTGTTGTTAGCACACTCGTATTTTATTTTTTAGATATTTTCTATTTATTTTTTTAGTTTATTTCTTATGATCTTTCAAGTTTAAGTAATACGATATGAATACATTTTTCTAATTTTTAAGCTCTTTAAGTATTGATCAGTCATTTTTTACAAGTTTTTACTCAGCTGTGAGCGCTCGATCTGCACTGATATCGATGTTACTATGTATCGATAAGACATCAACAACTCTACTCCAAAAAGGAATAAAAGAACCACACACAAAAAATTTTGCGGAAAAAGAAAAGTGCATTTTGACTGACAGTAAAAATAGTAAGCCAAGGCGGCATAAATAAACGCAATGTATGCAAAACAGTTTAAGACTAAGAACATGCGCTTCTGCGTATGACGGCAAAATTCGCTTCAACTAAATAAATAGGTAGGCTTCTGCCTTTGCCTCAGCCTCAGTGGCGCAACTAGCAGGCTGACTGGCTGCTTCATATCATTCTTTCGCCGTTTGTCTTCCTCTTCGCTTCGTGCGACACAAGCTACAGCAGTACACGATATTTTTGTCGAGGGGCAAAAACTGTACGCGCTCTGTGCAGCGCTGTGTGTGTGTGTGTGTGTTGGACTGGGAGAGGGAGGCGGTGAACAAATAATGAACAAAAAGTTTTAATGTCTCGTTTTGTTTCGACTTATGCAAATTGCAGTCTGTTTTTTTCGTTTTCTTGTTTTTTAGTGTGCGTTTGCTAAAAACTTGCTGCCTTAGTGTAATTTATTAACTCGGTGGATTCCCACCCCCTCTACTAAATATTTTGTGAGCTATAGCTAAATGATAATGGTTCGAAGACGCGTACGGCCCGCTAAAGAGCCCGCCCTGAACGGTGTCGCTGCCAACGGTAACAGCAACAACAACCACAGCGACGCAACGCTGACCCTGCCGTTCAGTGGCGTACCAATCAGCGCTGTTGCGGCCAATAGCAATAATCTGCTGGATGATCAATACTTTGCTAGCCCCAAGCGAAAAGACTGCCGCCTCACGAAACCTATTGAAAGCAATCTCAATGCGGCAAATAATTCTCAACCCATTGACAACCCTAGCAATACAATTAAGTCTGAAGCTAGTCGCACAATTGGTAAGTAATTGTTTTAAAATGGTTAATTTTAAGGTTAATTCGAGCACACTCACTATTGCACACCCTACCTCCCTTTCACACAATGCACAGGTGTACAATTGTCAACGCGCTCGCAAACACGCACTATTGAAAACTTCTTCAAAGCAAAAGCTGCTAAGAAAACAACAACAATTTCATTAACAGAACCTACAACAAATACAAATATAACTGATGAGCAAAAGACAATAACCATAACTGAAGCCTTAGTGGATGAACTGGAGGAAGAGTCGCTGCTATATAATGCACATTCGCCAGTTTCACCCTACTCGACTAGCAATAGCGCCAGCGCCAGTTCGCCAGCATATCAAAATGATGATCTGGACGCTGAGCACACTAACGACAACAGCTCCGAGACGGGAGGTTCTAACTTTACAGATACAAACACACAAACGCCAGACACACATACCCAAGCTAATACGTGTACACAAACAGATTCAGCAGGCGTACACACAGCTGCCTTTCAGACGCATCGTTCGGCGCTGCGCGACAGTCACAGCTCGTCACATAGCAGCAGCAGCAGCAGCGCTGCTACCTCTGATAATATATTTCTGCAGGAGCCAGTGCTGACGCTGGAAATTGATCGCACGCCCACAAAGGCATCCAGCATGCGCATCAATAAGAGTTTTGAGCTGGCCAACGCTGTGTTCTCATCACCGCCCTCGGTGCTGAGTGCTTGCCTGCTCAACGGCCGCTTCAATCAGATTGTTACGCTGAATTGTCACGGGCATGGGCATGAAAGTGGTATAGGGCACGAGCACGAACAGCACCAGCAGCCGCAACCGTTGAACGGATTTGAATTGGACCAACATGACAGCAGTTCCTGCGACAGTGGTGTCGCCTGTAGCCTGACAACCGGCGTATCGCCAGCGGTAACCGGTACACGTCGACGTAAGCCTGCTACGCCGCATCGCATATTGTGCCCATCGCCCATCAAGACAATGCCGCGTGATGCTGCACTGCTTAGGGGCGAATTACCTTCGCCGAGAAAGTCACCGCGTAAACTTCAATTGCAGCTAGCAGCCGCAAGCAGTGCGTGCAAATCGCGACGAAGACTGAATCAGCCAAAGCCACAAGCGCCTTACCAGCACTCTAGCTCAATGCCTAATGACGACGATGTCGTTGTGGTGTTGGACGATGAGGACGTGGACGACCGGGACGATAATGAAGATGATGTGCATGCGCTGCTTAAGGCCGCCCAGGAGCGGGAGAATCTGAATAGGGCCAATAAAGCAAAGACAATGCTCAAACCAGCAGCAGCTCCAGCTAAAGCATCAGCTGCTCTCAAAACAAAGGCGACTTCCAGACCTGCCAAGGCTAAGACATTGACAGCCAAATCACAGCCGCTGGCCGCAACCAATGGCAATCGTGAGATGACTGAGTTCTTTCCGGTTCGTCGCAGCGTGCGCAAAACTAAAACGGTTGTCAAAGAGGAAATGATGCGTAATCTGGAGCAGGCTGTGCTGGAGGAGCGGTGCGAGGGATTGCAGGTGCGCCACTTTATGGGCAAGGGGCGCGGCGTTGTTGCCGTTCGTCGATTCAAGCGCAACGAGTTTGTCGTCGAGTATGTGGGTGACCTCATAGCAATAAGCGAAGCCACTGAACGGGAGCGTCGCTATGCGCTGGACGAAAATGCCGGATGTTATATGTACTATTTTAAGCATAAGAACCAACAGTACTGCATCGATGCTACAATTGATACTGGCAAGCTTGGACGTCTTGTAAATCATTCGCGCACTGGAAATCTGATGACCAAAGTGGTTGTTATCAAGCAGCGGCCGCATCTGGTGCTGCTGGCCAAGGACGATATTGAGGCTGGCGAGGAGCTGACCTATGACTATGGCGATCGTTCGAAGGAGTCGCTGTTGCATCATCCATGGCTGGCATTTTGAGCCAAGGAACGGGCAACTTTCATTACCTAAATACATAATAAATGCATAATATTAGCTTAGATATTCTTAAACGATCAAAAGTGAAAACATGATAATGATATTAATGATGAGAGCATAAAAACAAATAACTGTTAGTGCAAAATATCGTAAAAAGAATAGAAAGCATAATTTCACATATTTTTGGATCTGTTAGCGTTTTTTCCTTTGTGTTAAGGCATCGATTATGAAACTGTTAAACATTTAAACGAAGTTGAAGCGGTAAGCTTATAAATATAACATTTAAAACACTGCATTCAAATTTATAACAATCACAAATTATTTATATAGATCTAGTTATATTTTTGCATATGCATACAATATACATACATATGTGTAATATTGCAAATTATTATGTACTATTTACTGCCATAGTGCTATCTTTATATGTATACACCCCGTGCACATCGCTCGCCAACCCCAAAACCAAAATCCATATCCTGACTAGACTATCTATATATATATATATATATATATAAACATAAAATAAACATTGCATCAACATCCTTACACACATTAATACAAACAACTGACTAGGCTTTTTGTAGCGTTCACTGTCTAAAAAGTCTAACTTCCTGAGAGAATGTAAGACATTAAAGATTAGTTTTAGACTAATCGCATCACCAATTGAGCTTCCGCTGTTGCACAACTTGTGCGCCATGCAAAGCAGGTTTCAATTATATAATACACCACGCTCACACAGCGAGTCTCCTTCAGTAGAAACATGAATCTAATTATATATGCCGGCCTACCACCCCTCTTCAGTCCCCACAAACCTATTGATAAGTACGTGAAACGCAAAATTGTATTGCAACAAAAACTTGGTTCAAATTAATAAATAAACATAAGAACGTTTTTTCAATTATTTTATATATATATATATATTAATTTTTTTTTGTTATTTTACTCTCCGTATGTTTATACAGACAGTACATTATCTATTAATTGTATAATATATATATAGAATTTTTATGTTGCTCATATGACATTGATTTTTATTCAAGACGCGTAACGTTTTATATCATGTTCGGGTTTTGTTTATTCTATTTGTTTTAATCATTGTTAGCTTAATAAAAATCAAAACACATCGTACACAAATTCATAATTTACAGTTAGGTATTCGTCTACAGCATCGATTAAAATATAGTTTCAATTTATATAATAATTGTTACACACACGGACACACTCACACACATTAAGCAAATAAATAAATAAAACATTTAACACACAAAAAAAAAATCTGAATCCAATTGTTTTTATATTTTAGAGATCATGGCAAACTATGACTACACATGGAATGCACGAGGTTTATTTTTTAAATAATTGTAACAAATTACATTAGGTTTAGAACAATACAATACAAATACATATGTATACCCATCTTAAAATAAGCTGCATATGTTAACAGAAAATTTCGCTTTGGCGGGTTAAGTTATTTGTTGATGTTTTTTATTTGGGTAAACGCCATGAAATATTTCACTTTGGAATGGCTAGAGCGTTTAACTGAATATGGAAGTAGTTTTAACCAGACTGATCGGTTCTATACACACAAACCTTGAATCATCCAAACTCTTAATGGGTTCAAACTGGACAATATATATAAATATAATCTGGCCTTTGCAAACTTATAGTTGAATATTCTTTTAATATTGTCGCTTGGATACACGATTTTTTTTTGTTTTTTTTTTTAACTTTTTACATTAGTTTTATTTTTCTTTTAATTTAACATTGATTTTATAATTCTCAAACTTAAACTGGATGAACAAGATATGAGAAATCAGAAGTCAAACAAAAATTTTCCAAGCGATCAATTACTTACAATAAATTAATTAAAAAGCTTTTTGTAGGGCACAGAACTTTATAAGTTGCAAAGTCAAAGCTATCAAAGCTTAAGGGTAGAGGTAATATCGATTTTTACGTTTATCTTTGCAACACGAAATACAGTTCATCCACATAAAATAATTGTTATGATAAGCTCTTTAACTAATACAAGTAATATTTGCTGAGTTATTTAAGATTCCGGGATAGCTAAAGCAAATAATTCTCGCTCTTTAAACTATACTTTTACAATCAAATCGAAATTTTACACAGAAATATTGCACTAAATACTATAATTTCGACGCGAACAGATTAACTTTGATTTTCGACTACAACTACTACATACAAGTAACAACGACAACAATGACAACATCAACGACAATGAAAACAGCAACACGCACATTAACAATAGTAACAATAAGCGCAACGTTGCTTGCAGTTTTCTCTCACTTATATAACAAAATATGTAGACGGATTCATAATACTGACTGACGCTTTGTCTACGTCAAGATGCTAGCCTCGGTTGCCAAACGACGTGGCGGCGGCACCAACAACATCTTTGACTGTGCCTGCTGCTGCGGCTGGTAATGCTGTTGTGACCTCAACGGTTTCACGTTTCGCAGCTTTTGTCATTTCTTTGTACTAAAACTGGGCTTGGGCAGCGAGCTCATAAAGGCGCTCGCATTCGTAGGCAACCCTGGTGCCACAAAGCTCAAATCTGGTATGAGTGAGATGCGTGGTGCAATTTTAGCATTGCCCACATGAAACTGTTGGCGTTGCTGTTGCTGCTTCTTTTGCTGCTGCAACTGTTTTTGGTGGTGCTGATGATGCTGTTGCTGATAAGTTGCTGGCACAGCACTGGCCGATGCCGTCGGCACCGTGGAGAAGTCATGCATCATATGAATCTGTTGTGGTATATTGTTGTTATTATTATTATTATTGTTTTTGTTGTTGTTGTTATTGTTGGAGCTGGTGGAGCTATTGCGCTTCTTTTGATATTTGGGCACCAGATTACTGTGCGCATGCGGCTGTTGCTGGTGTTGATAGAGGCTCAGAGGATTGTTGTAAAAGTTGGCAGTCTGCCAGGCACCCGAGTTAAATTGTGGAGCAGCACTTGCATGGGCAGGCAATGGATTGCTGCTTACAAAATCTGACCAATCATCATCCTGCTTTGCAACTGCATTATCCTGTCTTGCATTTTGAATGTTCAACACATTATTGTTTTGATTGTGATGGTTGTTTTGTTGCATTTGCAGCTGCTGTTGCACGGGGACAGACACAAAATCTGACCACTCATCATCCTCCTGCTGTTGATGTCGTTGCTGCTGTTGTTGTTGGCTTTGCTGTTTGGGTGACTGTTGCGCCACCGTAGCACTTATCGTTGGCGGCTTATATTGATGAGAAAAGAGCTCCTCGATGCGTGCCAATTCCTCGGCATTGATGTTAGCCAAAGCATTGTCGCCCCACTCAATGCTAGGCTTGGCCATTGGAACCGATTGCGGCAACAGGATGGCTGGACTGAGTATCATTTGCTCGCCAAATGTGGGCGTGCCAGTGCGCGGTGGCTGCAACTGTGCTGAGTTCTTAGTAGCGGGCACACTCTGAAAATCGCTAAAATCATCATCCTCTGTCGAGGACTTGCTCGTGGCATTCAACTTGCCGGGCGAGTCGAGGGCATAAGAGGCAGGCGGTGGTTTGTATTCCACATCGCGGTATTCCTTCTTGACAACTGTCTCGTCAATAATGATGCCGGCCGAGGCAATCTCATAGTCGAAATCAATGGGTGCCAAAGTTGTTGTCTTGGCCACAGCCGTATCCGATTTTGAGGGTGTATAAATGTGTGTCTCCTTGAGCGGCAGAGCAAATGTAGTGCTGCTACTGTTGCTGCTTATAATTGGTGGCGGCGATGGCGACGGTGTTGGTGTTGGTGGTGATGGCGATGGCGATGACTTTCTCAGATCAAGCTGCTGCTGCTGCTGAGCGAGCTGCTCATCGTCGTTGAAGCTGTGGCCATTGCCGTCTGCTGATAGAGAAGGCGATATCGGCGCTGTTGCTGTTGCAGCAGTGAAAACTGATGTTGCTGCTGAGGCGTCATCAATGCTGGAGGTGGAGCCAGCGGCAGCTGCTTCGTCACTGCCGATGGTCGTGCCTTGCCCATGAGACGTGTCAGGCTGCGCTTTAGTTTGGTTCGCTTGTGCTGCTGCTGTGGCGGCAGTTGCTTCGAGTCCTGTGAACCACACAAAAAGTATGCATTACTGTGCGATACAATCAAAGCTTTTTCAATACATTTTGTATACATATTTATAAATTGACAAAGTGGGAGCTAAGATGCTGGATAAACTAGTGCAGTGGTTGGAATGGGGTGTTTGTTGAGGGTTGGTTGTACATATGTATGTAGTTTTAACAGCGTCAATTAATAATAATAAAAACTGAGGGAAGAGAGAGTTGCATACAGAGTGATAAGAGAGAATATAACAAATATATATATACAGCTACAACACGCACAGAGCCAAACGACACTTACTAAGATCCAGCAAGGCGACGTGAGCAATTAAATAAGTGTCAGTTGTTGTTGTTGTAGTTGTTGTTGTTATTGCATGATTGTTGTTATTATTATTATTGTTGCAGATGGTGGCAAAATGTGTGACAAAATTATGCGTTTCAGTGCATTGATTATTGTTGTTGATTGTCATAGTGTCATTATTATCAAACAGTTCCATCGCAGCCAGGGCATCGTGATTGTAGTTGTTGATGTTGTGGGAGTAGTTAGAGGTAACAAGATTTATTTTATCAGCATTAGCCACCATCGTTACTTGGTCTAGTTGTTGTTGTTGTTCCAATTGTAAAGTCTGTACATGTGATTCTAAATACAATTTATCATATGGATAAATTTCAGTACAAAAATGGTGGGCACAAGAAACAAGTAAATCAAGTGAAAATGGTATTTTGCTATCGAATAACCCTGCAGAAATTATAGTTCATATACAGAACTAAATAATTGTTGAATCAAATAATAATAAGTATAATGTTTGTTTTTTAAAATCTTCGACAAAGAATCATTACATAACAAACTTTACAGTTGCCAACATTTACTTACTATAAAAATTTTGATTAAATTACTTTAGTTTCTGCAAGGACATTACAGCTTCGGTGCGCCGAAGAGATAACAAATTCTCGACAAGGTTTCAATAATAGATAACAGAAACAAACGCATGTTAAACCAAACTCAAATAAAGACTGAGAAAGAGCAGCCAATAAACGGCAGGCCAATTGGTTAATTATTCAGTTAAAAAGCGAAAGCGTGTGGATCAACAAAAGTGTTTTTGGGCATAAAGCAAGCGAGCGAGCGAGAGGCTATGGCAATTTTGGTTACGAGAATCGTGTGTAGCGGTTAATTTGCAGCAACTAAGTGTAGGGCACATCATGATGCCATCTTAAAACTTACCCTGATTGGACTGCTGAGTGGAGCTGTTCTTTGAGGGTCGCCAGCTAGATGCCGATTGTGGTTCCAGCAATGCCACATCACATGCCGTCGATGGAGCTGCCGATAGTGGCTTGATTGGTTTAAGTGGATCAAAACTCAGATTAGCTGCAAATCGTGGCATTGAGGAACTCCATTTGTCGCCAAATAGCTGCAAGGTGAGATATAACAAAACCAGGTTAGTTTTACATACGTCAACTAAATAAACGAGAAATTTGTGTCGACTTTGGTGTATACAAGGCAAATTATCTCTATTTTTGTTGTAATACAATTTCTCCTACTTACAATGTTACGCGAATCGATGGCCAGAGATCGCACCAAGGAGTGTCGCATCTCGGAGCTTGCCCACTGATAATCCAAGGCATGCGCTTGCTCAATGGCACCAAAGTGCAAAGATTGCGTTTGAGCCAACGGGGTTTGCTTGACGCCTTGCCGAGCTGAGCTAACCTCTACTTTGGGAAACATGAACTCCAACACAGGCTTAACACACTCATTGATGCTGAGCGGCGCTGCAGTTGGTGCCGGTGGTTGTGGCAGCACTGGTGCAATTGTAGCTGGAGCGGACACATACGTTGATTCCGCAAAGTCACCAAAATCATCATCATCATCATCAACATTATTTGCATCAACATTGGTAGATGGCTGAGGTTCTTGAGTTGGTGGCGCTGTTGTTGTTGTGGTTGTAGCAAAGTCCTGGAAATCATCGAACCCATCATCATTGCTGCTTGCTGAAATTGATAGTGGAGCTTGTTCACCAACACTTGGCGCTGCCGAAAAGTCCGCAAAGTCACCAAAGTCCCCAAAGTCATCGTGCTCTTCTGCAATTTTTTCAACAAAATTTCCATTAAGTTCCTTGGGTTCATGTATTTTTGGAAATGTAGCAAAGTCCTGTTCAATATCAGGAATTGATGTGATTATCGCTGGCGCCTGTTGCGGGGGCAAAGCAAACTCCTGCTTGGTATCAATAACGGGAATGCTTATCGCTGGTGTCTGCTTTGTGGGCGTATGTAAAATTTCTATGGCAAAAAAATCTGCAGCACCCTCAGGTATGAATAGTTCTTTGGGTTTCTTTGGTGAAAACTCATCATCGCTGTCATCGGACACATCCTCCAGTGTCACTTGGTGGACAACTGGAGCATGCACTTTGGTAGCTGCCAGCTCATCATCCACTGGCGACAGAGTGCAGGTGGGTGAGATACTCTCGTTTGAGTATAGGCTCAGGCTGTCCAGCTTTAGCGAGGGCACATTGTCATTGGTATTGGTTTCATCATCTTCCTCCTCCTCCTGCTGCTCTTCTGCCACATGCTGTTGCTCCACTTTTTTCAACTTGTCTTGATTAGATACTGCTATGTGCTGCTCAAAGTCAGCAGTTTTCACCTGATAATTAAAAGCCTCCACAGGTGAATGTGGTTTTTCATGACCATTGCTAAGATCAGACTTCAGTGGCTCTGACGATGAAAAGGGCAATTCTGGCAGCGTTGGCACTAAGCGAGCAGAGGGAATGATAGTTTTAAAACATACAGCGCGCAGTTATATTACAAAATTTACCTTTTGCGTTGAGCGCAGCTTCGTTTGTGTCTGTGACTAAGCCATACTCTGAGTATTCGTCAGCGTCTTCCAGTTGCAGCGTTGATTGAAGCCCCGAATCATCGTCATCATCACCAAAGTCAATAGGGGGCGGCGTGCTGCATAGTAGCGGCGGCGGCACATTCACCATTTCGGGAGTCCTTTGTTTCAACTTTCGTCCCTTGTTGTTGCTGTGCTTATTTGGCTAGCAGCAGCTGCAAAAACACTTCAGGAACTCTCACTACTCGTTGTGTGACGTTTTCAACCCGTTTATCTGCGTATGTGTGTATATTGTTTCTTGTGTGCGAACGCGTCTGTGTATGTACATATGTGTATGGGCCCAGTCAAGGTCTGTGTTGGAATTTTCTAACTTAAGGTTTGCGTAGCGCACACAAGTTTACTGTTGTGTTATGCTCAGGTTTCACTAGCACAGTGTTTTAGGCCTAAAACGAATCAATCAAACGTTTTGATTTGCCAAATTCGCCATGTTTTTAACAAACAATTTTTTTCCAAATTTATTGACATTCACATTAATGTGTAACTTAACTCAAGTATTTATAAGTCCAGCGAGTCACTGCTGCTGCTAAGAAAAAATACCAAATATCACGGCAAAATGTTAATCATGTGGTGTCATTGCAATGTCTACATGGCTTTGCTGTAAATGTAACATTGATCGTATTTTTTTAAAAACAATGTCTGCTCTGCACTATTTATGATAACACAGACACATTTATCAAAAGTTTTTGGCAGTTAAAAAAATACTTGCTTGTCAAGATCCAACACTAGTTTTCCAGCACTGAAATTTGTATATTTGGTGTATCGATTGCATCCCTGTTAGTCTGACAGCTGCTTTAAGGTTATACTACCATTGTAGTGGACACAAATTCGTATAAATTTTTGGTAAATATATAACATTTAAAAAAAATCATGATAATAGCGCTATGCAGAGGTCATGCGCTGCGCAAAATACAAATATCATATGCCAATCAACTGACATAACTTGTTCTATTGCAGCTTTTCGTCTGCACATTACATAACAAACTAGATATGTCTCAGGCTCCGGTTCGTGTCTCGCCGCTCATCAAGCTTGGAAGGTGGTCCCTGTTGCTCGTTGGCATTGCCTACGGTGCTGCCCACCAGAGCCGCCTATCCAAGAAGGAGGAGAAGGTGCGTGAAATTGAGGCACAACAAAAGGTCGTGCGTGATGCGAAATTGGCCGAGGAGAAAAAGCGTAGCGCTGAAGCTGAGGCTAGAGCCCTTGCAGAGCTATCAAAGCCCAGCAAAAAATTGTAGACCGCATCCTTTAGTTTGTTTAAGTTAATTGCTATATTAACTAACTCGTTACATCAGGAAACAAATTGACAACAACAATATTCCGTAAGGCGCAAGCGATCAAACAGTGATGCCCTTAGCTAACTATCGAATTATCGATCGTGTTTGTTTATCTGATCTTTGTGCAACATTTGAGCAAATAAAATGATTAAAAGTAAACATATTATGTAAAACATACAATAGTGAGTGTTTACTTTAAGAGGATAATCCATTGGCACATTGGCATTGGGTGCTGGTGTTAAAATACGTATGTACATATATCTCAATGGTTATTAAAGTAGCTTTTAACAGCTGATCGACGTCCTGTTGCTGCACTTAACGTTCTTTCGTTGAAAACTGTTGTTTAATCAATATTCAATATTCGCTGCCTAGGTGATAATTGAATAGGTGTTGAAAGCACATAAAGTGTTTTGTGTTGTGCACGCAATTCATACATAGTTCATATGCCAGCACACAGTGATGTCGATTTTTTTTGAGCAGTTGCCAGAGCATTTGCAAAAGATTGCCAAGCGAGGTAAGAACTTTTATATGCTGTCAATTTGTTAGTCAAGTGTTTCCCACTTAGTCAACGTACTCACACCCGAAGCAGTCTTGACTACGCCAAGGATTAAGTTTCTGGATACCCGCACATCTCAGTTAGATTCTGTTGTGCAAAACTGTAGTCCGGAGGATGTGCGTATTCTTAAAGATGCAGCTGCCAAGTGGCTGGCTGAAACTCCAGTGTCAGGTTAGACAGTACAACTATGGTGAATTATGTAGTTAATATAAATTCATGACTATAAACACTCAGCGGATTCACTGTTAAAAACCCCTGCCTGCTTAAAGTGGTCTCGTTTAACCTTTGGCTGCTCTGCGCTGGATCAATGTACTGGCGGTGGTGTTTCGATTCGAGGCATAACTGAAATCTGTGGCACATCGGGTGTGGGAAAATCCCAAATCCTGTTGCAGCTGTCTATAAGTGTACAGCTACCGCCTCGGCTAGGTGGCCTGGGCAAAGGTGTAGCTTTCATTTGCACCGAGGATGTGTTTCCTTCTCGTCGCCTGCTGCAGATTAGCAAAGCATTCGAAGCACGCTATCCACAGGAGCAATTAAACTTTTTGGGCAACATTTTCATTGAGCATCAGTATGAGAGTGTGAGTTACATAGAATATAGCTAAAGTGTCTTACTGCATAACTAACATTAAACTTCTTTTTTTTTTGGCATTACAGGAACAACTTTTGGACTGTGTGAACAATCGACTGCCGCAGTTGCTGCAGGAGCATAGTATTGGGCTGATCGTCATTGACTCGGTTGCTGCCATATTTCGGCTTTACACAGATTTTGAAAAGCGTGCTCGGGACATGAGGCGCATGGTGCATGCTCTGCTAAGCTTGGCAGACAAATATGGATGTGCTGTGGTGTGCACCAATCAAATGACTGCCAGAGCAACGACGGATCAAAAAGTATGGGAGGATGTGCCTTGCTTGGGCTTGCAGTGGGCGAATCTGGGCAGGACTCGCATGCGCATCTCCAGGGTTCCCAGACAGTACAAACAAGGGGATCAATTGATCACTGTTCGAAAACTGGAAATACTTTACTCACCAGAAACTCCAAATGCATTCGCAGAGTTTCTAATAACCGCAGATGGCATTGTAAATGTGCCAAAGCCAACTCGTACCATTGGAAGCAGTAACAGAACTATGATTTAAGTTCTTTTGAAATGTTTATTTTAATTTGTGAATTTTAAAATATGCAACGTCTGCTGATACGCGCGTTATACTATTTGTGTACAAACACTCACATTAACTATGTATTTATGTATTTGTAATGTATTTTTGTTGTTGTTATTATTAAATAATTGCAATTTACACTGAGGACTGTTTATAGTTTTACTTTATAGTTTATAGTGTATTTAAGTTTAATTTGTAATTAACATGAATTCACCAATTGTTGTTGCTATCATTGACGTGCGCATTTCTATCCTTCGTATACTTTATCACATGAAATTTATAGAAGTTTCAAATTGATGTTTTTCGATTTATATTAATACAGCTCATTAAACATTTAAATGCGTTTCTAATGGCAAGCCATTTACAAAGCTTATGCTTACATTAATTGCTTAAGCATACAAATAGTACATACATTTAATAAATTACATAAATATTTGTAAATGCCTTAAAACTAAACAAGCACACACAAACATATGTTTCATATACATATATAAGCTGGCCGTGTGCTTGAGCAATATTCGAATTTTTGGCACAAGTTAATTTGACTGGCTTGGCGTTTAGGGTGGAGATTTCTGCCGTGATGAGGGAGGGGTGATGCTAAGATCTTTACATTTGGTAGTCCTTATCCAATTGCACATCGTGATCCTGCGAATCCTGTGCCTCTGTTGAGATGCCCGGATCACTGGCCGTCCCTTCTTCCTCCGATTCACTTTCCATTTTTTCGGGCATATCTTGCTGCAATTTCGTGTTCGCCATTGCCAGTGCAATGGAGATCTTTGAGGCGGCTAACTTGCTCTCGAAATCCATTTCAGCCAGCAGCGCTTTGGCCGGTGAACTGCTTCCGTTTTCCTTTGATGCTGCTGCTGCCGCTGCAGCTGCTCGCTGCAAGCCCAACGCTGGTGACTCCTCCAACTTGATGTCCAGCTTTTCAGTCTGTTCCAAGGGCGCTGCTGGCTCCACTGTTAAGGGTATGGCATGCTGATGTAGTCGGTGATGGTGATATGTCTCGCCAATATTGTTATTATTGGTGGTAGTACGTTTCTCGGCTGTTTTGTTGCTGCTATTGCTGCTGCTGTTGCTGCTATTGTTGTTGTTGGCCGCAACAGTTGCTGTTTCGCTGGCTCCATTTGCTGCTGCTGCATTGCTAACAGCTGCTTTCGTTGCCTTCTCCAGCAAAGCATTCAATTGTTTTTTAATTCTTGTTGTCGTATGCTTTGCTTTGCTCTCAGCATTATTACCACTTTTGCCAGATGTTAATGCACTGTTGCTGTTGTTGTTGCGTGATTTATCCGCTTGTGCATTAGATGGTTTCTTTGGCGTCACATCCATATTGTTGGCTGTGATTGTTGTTGGATTCGAGGCATCATCGGCAACACTAGTGTTATTGCTGTTGCTATTGGTTTTAGCCTGCTGCTCTGGCGTTGTTGCTGTTGGCTTGGTTGATTTTTGATCGGCAGCATCGTTATTTGTGCCATTATCCTGCTTTTTCCATTTTGTGCGACGATTTTGAAACCAAATTTTTACCTGCAATTGATTAAAAGCGAAGCAAGGTTAGTTGGAATAAAAACAATTAAGCAAGAACTACTTTTAATAAAATAGTATAAATAATAGTAGCTTTTAAATTTTTTAACTTCACAAAAAAATAGTCTTTTTATGGTTTTTTGATGTACTTCACAAGGGAGATGATTTATTTAAAAATGAACTTTAAGTTATTCTTTGTTCATAGCCCAATTTCATTATCAATATAAGATAAATTATTTTGATAGACTGGAATGCAAATTTATGGTTCTATCCACATATTCATAAAACATGCACTTAATTATGATGCATTCTGCTTTGGCTATACATATGAGTCAGATTTCAAATGTTTGTGCTACACAATTTTCAACTCTTGCTATAATTAGGCAATGTTTATGCCTCATTTGCCCTTATTAGAGTGCGTAAAACAAATAATTAGAAAATTATGTATTGCCTCTGTATTCCACGCCGCTTTTATGCGATGTACGCAAACACTTCCGCTGCGTCAAATACAGCTCAAAACAAGCACTGTTGAAAATGATGTGGGCCTGTCAAAATGCAGAGTCCACCTATCATTGCTATGCACATCTACCATAGTTCTTTATGTTGCACGAGACCAGGCAGCCAGGCAGCCAGGCAGGCAGGCAGCGAAGCAGGGAGCGTCAATGGCGCAACATAAAACATTTGCCTCTAATTTCTATTTCATCCAAAATGATGGCCTAGCTAAATAAATGAAAAATCTATTTAAATCGCGCACATAATTATTATTTCAGCGGCATGTCTACAAGCACACACAAATACACATACAATCCCCTTATGAACATGAAGCAAAAATAAGCGCCAAAGATAGATGCCGTCATATGACATGCTCATTTTGCCGTCGTAGCGTAAAAATGATGAAATTAACATAAAATCTCATTTCTTGCCTCTTAGCCACTTAGCCCGAAACTTTGCATTTAGCAGAGGAAACGTTGAGGTATACAATAAACAGAAAACAACAAGAAAATAAATAAATTTGGTAAACTATTCTGTAATTTTTAATATTGAAAATCAATTAATTGATTGCCAAATATTTTTCGAATCTCGAATATGTGCGCGTTCTATCCCAAAAATAGACGCACATCAATGAAATGTAGTACTTGCCGATGGATTGATGTGTGCGCAAATTGTTTGTTGTATCGATGAAGATGGATTATGAGCGCTGGCAATGTTATTGTTGTATCTCAACGTTTTTTGGCAACGTAATTACACTTGGCTACATACATATGTACATATACAATACCTACAATTGACCAATTACTCATCGCAATTGCGGTGCTCTTGTGCATTAATTCCTTAATAAACAATAAAAACAGCGGCGTGTTTACATTATGAGCAATTTTAATGGCTATCCAAAGCATCATTTTCTCTCTTCATAAAATGGGCTATTTTAATGTTGCCTTCATATACTTATAGTATGCGATGTGTACTTGTACAATATATGCGGGCACTCAACCACTTCTATTTCTATTTCTTTTTCAATTTCAATTTTTTAATTTATTTTTTTTGGGCTCATGCTGCGCATTGCTTACATTTAATTATTTGATTATTTTTAAATGTTTGTCTGGCCTTATTTTGTGCATTGCGTTTTCTTTAATTGCTTGTGGCATTTTTTATTACATTTATTTCAATGATACATATTTGTTTGGCGTAACACATTTTCGGAATTTCTCTGGGATTTGCTTAGCATTTTTATGTAATATATTCATATCATAAACAAACATTTAGTTTTGTTGTTGTTGTTGTTGTGATCCATTTAAAACATATTTAAGCTAACCAATAATATTTACACATCTACTACATAAATTTCTAAGAATAAAAAGAAAATATTGTCGTCCAAAGTAAAAAGTCGAGAATAAGAACCCGCGCCCCCTCTTCTGACTTTTACATTTATGATTTATTGACATTAAAATGCGAGCACGCAGATGCCCTTTTGCAAAAATAAATAGAGAGAGCAATATTTGGTGTGAAGCACAAGAAATTTCTGTCAGCAGATGTGCCTCAAATATGTTCTTTCTAACACTTTAATATTAAGTGTCCTCCTACACTTACTTTAAAACCTTAAACTTTGTTATAAATTCAAAAGTAACTTGCGCTCACTGATAAATAAATAAATAATCTATTTTTTTCTTCATTGGCGCGAAATGCTGTCAAGCCTTTGTGAGTGCATCAAGTATAAATAATTTTCATTGAACGTCGCGTTCCATAGGGGGAAAAAAAAAAAAAATAAAGGCTTTTAGTTTTTTGCCCAATTAGCAGGTTTTATAAAGATAAAGTGTACAGTTTTCCTATAGATAACATTAAACAACCGAATTATTTGTTCTATAAATGACATGGATTTCATTTCTCTGCTCAATGCTGTCAATCTTAACCCAAAGGCAAACTGGTAACTCGAAATCAAATATGTAGCTAAGGCAAACAGACAAATGTAGCCAAATAGCCTTAATGCAACCCATAACCCCTGTGTGTGTGTGTGTGTGAACTCATATACATGCATATTTTGCTGTGCAGTAAATCACTTTGTTCCATGCAAATATGCGCATTGCAATGACATAACTAATTAATAACATAATCACTGCGTTGGCTGCCAGTGTACCCTCTAAAAGGTGAGAAAGGGGTATGATAAAATTAGTTATAAATATAACTATATAACATATCTTGTAACTGTAACAATAATGTTATAATAATGTTTATATATAAAGTTTTTTAAATTTGGTTTTGAATAAATTGGATTACATTTTATTGGACCTACTTTATAACTTGTTATTAGTTAACTTGTTCGTTGAAGAATTATCTAAAGCTTTTGAAAGGATATTAGATCGACTTTAGTGTTAATGGAACTTTATTGTAGTTATTCTATTCCTTGAATATTTTACTGACATTTATTGGGAAACTGTTTACAGGTCATCTTTAAGTCAACATCGATTTGATATCGTTCTTACTTGTTTAGGATTATGCTCACCATATGCACTTAGTCGAAGTGATGTGTGTGTGCGTGTGTGTGTGAATCTGACTATTCGCTTCAATTTGTTTGGCGATTATTAATTAAATAGACTTAAATGCAACTGCTGCCAAAATGCGTAATGACTGCAACAATGCAACGGCCGGCAGGCAAAACCGGATGTTTAATATCTAAACTTAATCCCCCTTCCGTTTGGCAACGTGACTACTACTCCCCGCTGTTCAACGTAGCCAACTAAATTATGGTATTGTGTATTTTGGGCAGCAGCGGCTGTTGCTAATGAACGAATATGCTGACCAAATTGCAGTTAATATCGTTATGTGCAACACATTTTATGTGCAATAATTACGCACAATGTGTTATTGTAGTTGTTGCAGCTAGTGTTGCAGTTGTTTATTTTGGCATTATAATCCTTTAGTTTACTTGTACCATAAACCAGACTGTGTGAACAATTTCAAAGCCCAAAATCTGCAGCAGTCAAACCCCAAGCAATAGGATAAATAATTACCTTAGTAAGAGAAACATCAAATAAATAAAAATACTTTACAAGCAGCCATTAGTTTAGTTTTGCAGTCAAATTAAGGTACAGCTAAATGAATTTTCAGAAAGCGGAAACTGTTTTTGATTCGAAGTCATGTGTGAAATTAAAAAGCATGCGCTAAGCAAATAAGACAGTGTCTGCTAGAATTATAAGAGTGCATGAAAATGTACCTTGTAAAAATCACATTTACTATTCAGTATTATACTAATAACTTTGAGAATACTATCACAACAGTGGTTTGTAGTAAAAAAGTTTTTTTGTAAATTAAAAGAAAAGGTACTTTTAGCTAACAGGATAACAGAGTTCTTTTTATTTTGAAAAGATAACATTTCTTAAATTTTATTGTATGCATTGCATATAAAATTAAAATATATATTTGTTCTTTAAACTCTAATTTTGATAGGCATAGAGCATACTAATTAAGAACATCGCATTGCTGTTTCGAGTGCATTTTATGCGTTGTGGCTTTAGAAGTTATTTTTTATTTTAGCCAAAAAAGCATTAGGCTGGCATAAATTATGTTTACTGGTCAAAAAGGGAAAGAGAAAGAAGTGAGAGTGAGAAGGGGGAGAAACAGCGAGATAGAAGAGAGAGAGAGAGAGAGAGAGAGAGGATGCCATGGCATTTGCCTTTCACTTTGTACGCCCTTTAGGCCGTACGCTATTTTAAGTTGGTGGCTCTTGTGTTTTAATTGGCTTATTGTTTTGATTGTCAAAATGCTTTTATTTTATGTTGCTTTGTAGGCTGTCGTCGTCCAGTTGGCTTTCAAATTGTGTGCTTTGGCAACATTTTGTAGCACTTTGGGCTCCCACTGTTTATTTGTTCTGCCAGCAATAAACTCATCTATGATCTAAAGAACTGCCTTTTATAACTAAGTTCTTAACCATCCATACATACATACTACAACTTCAAAATATCATTTTTGAACAGAATAACTCAAAATTGACTCGCATCGCCCCGAAACGAAAATATGTCTGTCATTTTTGGCCGATGTTTCAAGCATGCTAAAATGTTCTAGCACGCCCACCCAAAGGCAACGATCTACCAACCCGAGAAAAAAGAAAGAGAGAGAGAGAGAGAGAGAGAGATAGGGAGAGACGAAAAGTCTTTAGTGGCTCCGCCTTTTATTTAAAACATTTTGCTCAACGCTTGCCAATCGACGCGACTGCTGCTGTTGATCTTGTTGTAGCCGCAAATGTAGTCAAAATGTGATTTATAAATAATTAAACTGGGGGCTCCCACATGTATATACTAAGAACGACACGACGAATTGGTCGTCAGCTAAACTAATTTATGCAAATTTTCAACTATTCATAATTAATAGTTGATATTGGTTTCATGTGTTGTCAACTTGCCATCCATTGTTGCTGTTGTTGTTGCTGCCCCAAAGCGACAATTAATCGATGACGCTTGTTGTTTGTTGGTATAATTGCGTACATAGTTCAAATAACTTTGGTGTTATATGAATTAATTGCACATGGGCACTTGCACATTTGGACTACACTTGAAATTGCTTTGACAACGTGACGTATGCACAACATTTTAATTAAGTTGCGGTCAATAACAATAATGCAAATTGTATTTATTATTATTTTAAATAATGCAATCGCAAACGCAAACGCATGCTGGTCTTTCTGTTTGTCAACCTCACATTTTGCCACCAATTATTGTTTTTGTGCGCATTATGCGCAAATAATAATTAACTTTGTTTCAATTTCTGATTTCAATGATTTCAATGCGCATTAGCATAAAGAGAATTGCATATTTATTGTATAACTTTTTTCATGCCGTAGTTTAAATTTTATTTTATTGCTGTGTGTGTTATTTGTTTAGCAATTAATGCCTTTATGTTTGTTTTAAAATTCATAGCTTATTTAATAATTGGCATGTAATTAAATGTTTTATTTGCCTAATTGCCTGACCAATAAATTAACGGAAATTATGTTATTCCAACAAAAAATTGAAAAAGGCAAAGCTGTAATTCTAAACTCCTGCTAATCGAAAGTTGGTGCGTTAATCAAGCTTATTGACTGAACGAGATTAAAACATTATTGTGCTATAATCAGATTTGTTATTATTAAAGCATTGCCAAAGTACGATTAAAGATTAAACCTTTACCTCGAATTAAATTACTGCATTTTATTTATAGTAATTAAAAACAGTCTCTGCATTATTTCGTAGGAGTGAAGGAATTGAATTTCTTAAAATTTGCACATTTTGTTTCGTTATAATGGATATATTCGTGTGTTAATTAAAACAAATATTACACATACGCAGCATTGCCAGAGCAACTATATAAATACATATGTATGTACATTAAATCATGGACACGTTTACATTTATATCTCATTTATTGGCTATTTGCACATACTGCACATAATAAATAAATTGAGGCCATGCAAGTTGTTCACTTTTCCGATTTAAATATGTGTTGTATGTATTGTTGTTTGGCATTATTATATATGTTAAGTACAGTTTATAGCAAAGATAACAGCAGGCAACAATAACGGACATGTCCGAATCTGGCCGGCTGGGTCTGCTAGCCAATGTCCTCGGGTATGATGATGAATTGCCATTTGATTTGTTTGTGCTGCTTGTGGCAGCAATTTAATTTAATTATCGTATTTGCCACTTGGCCAAATGCCAGCAATAAGCCGAGTCAGCCTTCCCATTGGCTAAATGCACAAACACACACATATGTGAAGGTGGGTGTGGTGTGTACATGTGCGAGGTCAAAATGCTGTAGCATTAGCATCGTTGAAGCAATCCTGGCCACCTGGCTTGCAATTACGACGGATTATGAGCGACGGCGGCGGCGGCAAACATTTAAAATGAAATGTCCAATGCAAATTATCAGGAGAGCACACAGCACACTGTAGCTTAGCCCTAAAGCACACGCATATGCAACTCAACCAACAAACCCCCTCCAGCACTCTTATCGTTCCTCTCATCTCCATCCATGAGCTGGTTGGCAGTTCGCCTGTGCCACTAATATGCAAATGCAATTTGCCGCGTTTGGCGCGTGACGTTCGTTGGGTAATTGCAACACAATTACAATGTTGTCAGTTTGTCTCTCTCTCTTTCGGTGTCTCTGTGTGTGTGTGTGTGTGTGTTTGCTTGCAACTGTGCCATGATGCGTCGCTTTAATGCAACGCGAAAGGGCGAGCTGTAGCAAGGGCAAGTTACTAGTACACTAGTTGCGGCAGGCACACATGTACGCGTAATTAATTGATTTTTATCTGGCTTACGGCTATTTTACAGTTTGTTGATGACAGACGATGCAGACACGTGGGCGCAGCCGGACAATCCCTACCATATACATACACATACGTACGTATACGTATACGCATCATCATTTTGTTGCGTCTGCTGCTTGGTCTATTTAAAGAGAGATTTTTATGACTGCCACCACTTTGTTTTGGACTCTTTTTGGTTTGTTCGTCGTTTTTTGTTTTGTTTTTGTGTTGCTTTTAGTTTTATGGCTTGGTGTTTATTGTTTCTTTTTTTTTGTGCCTTTCTTTGAGCGCTTGCTGTTTATATGCGGTCACTTCGTTGGTTTAATGGGGCGTATGCGTTACGTTACATAGTTGCAAAAAAAAGACGTATTCTTTGCATTATTTGAAGCAACAAAATATTAAAATTGCCTGGGCCCTTTGAACGATTATGCTGCAATCAAGTAGCACGTCTAGACTTTGTAAAAGCACAAGATTTGCGAGTGCAATTAACAAAAGTTTTTTGGCAGAGCACTGTAAAGTTTTTAGTGTTGTGTGTGTGTGTGTGTGCAAGTGTAGATTATAAACAAACATAATTGTGTACAGTAATTAGAGTTTCAAAGTGTTTTAAATATGCAGCGGCAGATATGTGGCAGTTCTATATATTAAGCCTTGCAGTTGTTGATATGCATCAGATATTCATCATAAGGGAACAAAAAGAACTACAACAAAACACAATTTTTAGCAATGGTTTAGGTTTTAAATCCAACCATTTTAACGCGTTGATTTATTTTCGTGGTAATTCAGCTCAGAGGTAACGTGTAATATCTATGCTCAAGCCATCAAGTCAAACCAAAGCATTAAAGTCTCATGTTCCAAGTTCTTGCTTTATGCAACACACATGTCATAAATTGGACACGCTTTGTTACGACATTGTGCGTTCGTATCAAATTTATAATATGGATTTAACATCTGAAATTTCAACTTGTGCCAAAGCCATTTTGATATATGATTGAACCAATGCATTACGTATTATGTATCTTTCACTCAATGTTACTGTCTACCTCTCTTTCCCTCTGTTTTAGGTACATGCCCTAGAGTCTCATGTAGAATAAACAGAAGAGCTGGCAAGAACAATAATAGTTGATGCAGTTAATTTGTAGATATTATTGCTGTGATTAACACATAGAAGTTTATGTGAGCAGTAATGTTTTATATACAAACACACATGCACACAAACACACAGCGAGAAGGCAGGAGGCGGACGTTTGGGGCAACCAAAAAGGCAACAGTGCTGTGAAATCAGTGTGGTGCACTTAAGCATTTGTTGCCTAGTGGCAGGCATATAAACACATACATACATATAGATATGCATACAATGTGAAACTGTTGTAGCTGGCTGACTGGCTGGCTAGCTGTGCGGTCAGGATGATAAATGGCTGCCAAGCTTATTATATTAATAATACATATAAAGCACTTTAACATGTCGACATGCAAGTGTAAACACATACACATACAGCTCCGCAACAGATACACACCAACAGATAGATAGACTTATGAGTTAAAGCAGAAGCAGCAGCACATTTCATGTGCTTGGTGTTTGTCTATAAACTTGTAATTAATTGACTTGATGGAAAATGTAATTTAATTAAGCAGACATTTCAATGCGGTTGCCGTTGACGACGTTGACAAGAACAGCAACAGCAACAACAACAACAATGAGAGAACAATAAGGACGAGGTGCTCAGGCGAACCGGATCATTGACTAGCCACTGCTAGCAGCCGTTGCTTGTTGCTATATAGCAGCCATTGTTGTTGCCAAGCACAAATTTCTCTCGCTCTCTCTCTCTCTCTCTCTCTTTATGTGTCTTCCTCTCATCGTAGCGTTCCTTCGGAGCCAATTAGTCTTATGGCATTTAAGAGCATATACACATGGCGTATATGTAATCTGCACCATTAATGCAATTTTGATTTGACTTTAAGCCGCATGCATTGGGCATTAAGCTACACACGCACACATACACAAAGTGTGTATTACACACATACATGCATAATTGTTTGCAAAACGTGAGCTGTAAATATAACAGGAAATATACTTGACCAAGCTTTTGGTCCAGTGGCATAACTAAAATAAAATCCTTGGAATGGATTTGGGCAAAGGCCATGTACTTAAATTGCAGCTGGGCTGTGTGGCATGCAAAATTTCCATTCATGTCCTTGTTAAAAACTTAATTCATTCTAATTAGTCAATAAATCTCTATTTGTTTCAAAATTCTGTGTGTTGTTGTAAGTGTGTGGGTGTGTGTGTGTGTGTGCCAGTAAATGTGTAGGCATATGTTCGCATTGCGATACGCAAATCCATTTCCATTTCCGCTCTGACTTGTCGCTTGTGGCAGCTGGCAACTACTGTTGCACTCAGAACAACAATAACTAACCTTATAAATACCATAATATTTGCTCAGGCATTAAACAAAATCACACCTTGGCTACTTTATTGTTTCGCCTTAATTAATAGATTTAACCAGTCGCCAGAAGTTTAAGTTAAATCGCATTTAGTTATGGCTCAATTAACAATATCTTGCATTTGTGATCTGATATGCCTTATAATATTTTCGATTTATTATTTCACAATTGATATTGAATTCAGACATATGTAAATCCTTTTTTTTTCATAAAATGTTAGTTTATTGTTGCAGTAAAGTGAACTAATTTTAAACGTGAATTTTTGTTTAATACGTAATATGTCATGCGGTAACTAATCATCCCCTTTATTTATGAAAAGGATATTATAACCATAAAGTATATTTGCTATAAATTATTATAGCTGTACTCTTACTTAACAGGTATTGTTTTGTTCATTACTCAAAAATAGTTGATTTCATTTCATTTACTGAATTTCTGTTGATTACCAAAAATTTAATCAATTAAATTAAGTTTGATAGTTTATGCCACACATGCTATTAATTATTTAATGCGTACTTATTTTAGTGTGTTGCTGTTGAAATGCAAATCGCACACATTGCCATGTTGACATAATTAAACTGTAATCAAAATATTTGAGTTAGATGAATGAAAAACAGTAAAGCAAAAGCACGCGAAAATTCGCAACAGCATGTCAGTAATTAAGTATTCAAATGGGTGGAAACTTAAATACAAATTTAAAATTTTTCAAAGCTCTCATTTAAATGTGGATAATTTTATTAGTATGGATTTTTAATTTTTACCTGCGTTTCGGTGACCATTAACAATTTGGCCATATCAGTGCGTTCGCTGGAACTGAGATACTTCTTAACCTCGAACTGTTTCTCCAGCTCAAAGATCTGACGACCGGTGAAAGTGGTGCGTGCTTTCTTCTTGCGCCGTGCATCCGTTGAACCCGAATCCGAATCATCTTCGGTGGTCTCCAGATTGCTCGTGTTGTTGCTTGGCGTCTGGGCGACATTTGCAGCAGCTGCTGTTGTTGTTGTGTTGCTCGGCGAACTGTCGTTAGTTAGCAGCTTATCTCGCATTAAACTGTCGCTGCTGCCAGTAGGACTAATCGCCGGTGGTAGATCGACAGTTAGCTTTTTCTTTTTCGCTGCCGGCTTGCCCGAGTGCTCTGTAAACGAGAGTATAAAAATAATATATATAAAGAAGAATTAATTAGCCATTGTTGTAAGTACAACTACTATGTATTTGCGTTAAGCTTTTATTGCACAACACAGCTGGTTAGCCTCAATTCAGTTTTGGCCTGCGGTCGTTGTTGTTGTTTGTTGTTTGTTGCACTAAGCCTGTCAAATGCTATAAAAACTGAGTGGCCAAACGGTCTGGTTAACTGACGGAGTTAACAATGCACTCCGATTTGCAGTTGTGTTCGATTTTTGTTTATTTTTTGCTCTTTCTATCTGTTTGTCATATGCAAAAAACTATGCGTTGGCTTGCGGACTAAATTAACTGTGACTTATACCCAGTAGTTGTAAGTGGATGGGTATATTTGCTGGGTCTGTGCAGGTATTGGTAAAAGCTTTGTTGGATAATTTGTCGAATTTTTGAATAAATCTAATTATAAAACTCAATACTTTGAATTATGGTGAAGGTCCAATCAAAAATCATCCAATATCATTAAGACTTTGATTTGAAATGTGTTGATGAAATAAAAATTCAGATACTTATAAATCTGCACAGAGTGACAGGTCAGGTTACAGTCGATTTCGCCATCGTGCAGCATTCCAGCAACAGTTAACGCTTGCGGTTTGCCTGTCGTGTTGAGTAACAAGAAACAAACAAGTGTAAACAACGCAATGTGTTCCAGCTACACCTATTGGTTGGCTGGGGCCAAAACGTGTCTGGCATGGTTCTAATGGTTGTTACGTGTTGTTGTTGTCGCCAGTTTGCCAATGCATAATTGAAATCTAATTGACAGTTGAATGTATACACGTTCGTTGTCATCGTTGCTAACAGTTGGTTGTCGCTTTTGCTATTGCTAATATTGCTAATACGCCGCGTGGGCCGACGAACGGCCTCATATGGTGGGGCGCAAATGCATGACACTGTGATTAATTAGGCGACCGACTGACAGCCGCCGTTTGTTTTCGCCTCCGGCATTGCCAGCAGCAGCAGCAGCAGCAGTAGTCTGGGCCACTTAAAGTCACCAACAACAACAACAACAGAACACGCGACAGTGGCACTAAAAGGGCGTCCCAGTGGCACGAAATCAATAAAACTAAACGGCACAAGCAGCACAAATGAAAACAAAAGCAAAACCTTAAAACAATAGAAGCGTAACACAAATGTTTGATTATGTGTGTGTTTTTTTTATAGTTGTTGTTGTTCGCCAATCGCCAACTGGCAATTGCAATCGTCGTTTCATTCGGCTCATTTTTGGCGACAGCGTTTTAATGCCACCCATTGCCTGCCCCAGCTACCCGTCTGCCCGCCTGGCCTCTGCCATTTATGGTGACTACAAACAAGTAATTAAGCAAAAATTACCAGACGACAGTTGCAAATCACAAAACGAGACTTGAACGACGCCTCGCTTGGCATTCAAACATTTTAAATATGAGCGATAAATAATACGAAAAGCATTTGTATTGTTGTTGTTATTGTTGTTGCTGGCACTTGGCAAGTAGAGTACGTGATTTTAATAACAATAAAAGTTGAACGCAGCATTGAGCAATTAACAGAAAACACAATACAATAACACAATAATAATGGCGAATACGAACACAGCCAACACCAGAACAACTCTGTGTACTCAAGTTTACTCATTTCAAGCTGATTGTTATTGCTTGTTATTGCCGAATGCCGATTGCTAATTGAATTTGTTGTTTTGCTTGCTGCCTGCCTTCAACTACTCTCTAACCACCCTCACCACCCCTTATGGAATTAAACAAAAATTTAATGCTGCATAAATACAGATTGGCAACAAGCTTTCATTAGCTAAAATAATGTACAGTTCATAAACGTTCAGAACATTATATTAATAGTTTGTTATTGCTGACACAATCCCCTCGACAGCTGTCAATAAACTTAGTTTTTATTTTATATATAACGAATGCAAATAAATTAATCAGAAAATGCTTTAGAAAATGTTCATTTAAGTAAACTCAAAATGAGTTCTAAAATTTCACAATTTTTTAGAAAAATCATAAAAATATGACAATTCTTTGTGAATGTATTTTAAAATGTATTCTTAATTGCAGACACGAGTGCATTCGCTTTAATGACCCCGCTCAATGGCAATTACACGATGCCAAAAATATGGATACCATGTACTATATGGCAAGATGGTCGCAATTTGAGCCACTGTCGAGCATCATTTAAGTTAGCATAACACGCATACGCCGCGTTGCCCGCCGTACGCTTCGCTGAAGCGTGTTGAGAGCTTCGCGCTGCGCTCAATTGGCAGGCTCGTCAAGCGTTGCCGCGAAAAATTGCTACACGGCGCCAATATGTAAATTATAAATAGTCATAGTTTTAAGTTCGCACAACGAAGCAGAGATACTCTAAAGAAGTACATGAAGCTATGCAAAACACACCGATTAGAGCTTACCCTTGCACGAAGTTCGGTGTTTATATATTATTAGAGTGAATAATATATTTTTGCTAGTTGTATTATGTAATTATTATATTTGGATTTGGCTTACCCTTTCTGGAGCTAGTCTTGCCCAGCAATTGACTTTGCTTCGGCGCTGGCACCGATGGCGACGATGCGTTGCTGTCACGCGACTTTTTGGCCACACACAAATTCAATGGCTGATCGAGCGGTGCGGTTGACGTCACACTTGCCACTGTTGCTGCTATTGCTGCAACTGGAACGTTAAGTGCACTGTTTTCCTCCTCGCTGGCATCGCTAATGGAGGCGCTGCGATGCGTGCGCAGTTCCTGCTCCTGTGGCTGTTGGGCATACTGCTGATCAATTTTGCGCAATATGCTCTTTGGCGATGTTGCCGAACTGTTTGCATTGACTGTTGCTGCCGCTGCTTCTGCGGCTGCGGCTGCTGCTGCTACACCCTCATATGCCAACTTATCGGCCATGTCCATGCCCAGAATGTCGGCTATGGAGTGCGAAGTTGGTCTATTGGGTGGTCGGGCATAGACATGAGCATGCCAACTAACTGGTTGATTGGTTGTTGCTGTTGCAGTTGTTGTTGTTGTGTTTGGCGATGTTATGCTCGTGGGAAAAGGTGTTATGGAGCGTCTTTGCTGCAACTGCTGCTGCTGTTGTTGCTGGGTTGAAGTTTGTCGACTGGGCGGCGCCTCCAACTGTTTCTGAAGAAATGTTGTTGGTGAACTGCTCGCAGAGATGGGGCTAACGCTGTTGCTGTTGCCATTGCTGTTGTTATTATCCCGAACGCGCAACATATTCACTAGCTTCTCCTTGCTGCTGGGACTGACCATTGATGCCGCCGAGGGCGGTATGGTCAATGAGCTGCTGTAGACATATGAATTAATGGCCATATTATAATCGGTATGCAACTGTTGTTGTTGTTGTTGCTGTTGATGTTGCTGTTGTAGATGTTGTTGCTGTTTATCTTTGACTAAGCCATAACCATGCGCCAAAGCGCCGCTGATCATTTCTGCTGCCAACAACGACGAATCGCGTTCAGTTTCGGGCATCATTTAGGGTGCAGCTAATTGGCTTATTAGTGGGCGTGGTGGCTGCAATAAGAAGAAAGAGGCAAGCGTTAGTCAAAAACGAAATAAGCCAAAACAGTCTGCGCATTTTGTCGCCGTCAAGTTGTTAATGGGTTTTTTGCCACAGGCGCTAACCTTCAACTGTTATTTGATTTTTGTTTTATTTTCCTTGCCGTTCCAGCACCCACAAAATGCAATAAAATACAGAACAGAAGAAAATAGTCGCAACCAATTTGGCTGCCGCCGCCTGTACGGAATGTAGTTCAACTTATTTAACCCGCAATACACTCCATCCGCTCGCCATACACCCGTTTGTCTGCCTGGGCGCCCATTTTGCCATTTCCTGGCGCACTGCGTTGTGATTTGCATAACAAAATGCTGGAGAGCAGAGCGGTGGCAAAAGCAACAAACGTAGCCTCGAAAAGGATTCAAATACGGACACACAAGCACAGGCACATAAAAGCTCAAAAAGGCCAGAAGGGGTGTTCATACTGTGTGTGTGTGTGTGTGTGACTGCTGCAAGTGTTGGCATGAATTTATGGCGCAACATTTGAGTGTGACACAATTTAACTTAATTTGAACGGAACGGCAAAAGCCACGCACTGTTAAATGTACAAACCAATTTTAAGTGGCTACACATCGGGTCTTAAATTTGATCTTTAGTGTGCGGTATATACTATATTTATTTACACACACATAAAAACTAATTAAATCACTGCATACACTGCACACACACACACTAGCATATTAGCCTTCAGCAATCTGTAGTTAATTTGTTGGCAAGAACTTTGCTTGCCATTTAAATGCCATCGTTCTGTCATATTTCATAGTTGACAATCCCAAAAGCAATTTAAATTAATACAAAGTGCAAAGACATATCTCCCCATCAAACACACACATATGCACACCTTTTTTCTCTCTCTCTCTATCTCTATCTCTGTCTGTATTCCTTGCTCGCTGTACAAATGTCAGTTTCAAGCAGCGTGCGCTTAATAACGTAATGCGTGCTTAAATGTATTTTATTGCCGACAAGAAGAACAACAACAACTACTTCAACAATGGGGATGACACATAAAAGGACTAACCTTTGCCAAACCCCTCACCCTCCTCACTAGCTTACACAAATGTAAGCAAAAGAAACAAAAAAAGTTAGCGAGAGCAAGCAAATTGAGCGCAATTGTGCTCTCAACATTATCGGCAATCGCAACATGCTGCTTAGCAACATGTTGCTTGCCTCGTGCAAAATCACTTACAGCTCAAACGAAATAAAACGTAAAAGAAAAAAACCTAATGGCAATTCAAGTCTGTTGAGCTTCTCATAAGGTTATGTGGGCGACACAGGGTTGCACAGGATGGCACAGGGTTGGAAGGGGGCCAGCGTACTGGGTGGACATATTCAAGCAGCGGAAGCAGGGCAGGCAAGCGGAAGAAGTTATTTCAATTGCCTGGCTCCCACGACAACGATGACGATGACGACGAAGACTGTACGAAAGAGGGAGAGAGAGAGATAGAACACGTGAGTGAGCGAGAAACACGAGTGGTAGAGCGAGAGAGAGATATTTTGCTGTGGCGCACGACTGAGGCACGTACAGTGGCTTAATGTGTGAGCTACGACATTTATGTGTGTGTGTGTGTGTGTGTGTGTGTACCAGTTACCTGGCACGCTTTTGCCTTTGGCCTACGTCTACGAGGGAGAAGAAAAGCAGGAGGACGAAAACGCTGACGAGGACATAGACGAGGCCCAAAGCGGCAGCTACTAATGGCATTTTAGTTTTGCTGGCCTGTGACAGGCACACAAACACACACACATGTAACATAGATGTGTGTGTGAGCGTTATGTTTGCACATAAAACTCTTTTCACCTCACGTTATTATCCTTGAGGCCAGGCAAAACATTTTCACTTCATTCTATTCTATTTTATATTCTATTTCATTTCATTTTGTTTCGTTTCGTTTTATTGCATTGACATCGCTCACATTCATCCACATTCCAGGGACGCCAAGCTCAACTGTGTGTGTGTAGGTGTAGTTGAGTTGGCTTGCTGCTTTCTAGATGGTATTTTAACAAGCTACTGTCGAATCTTCATCAACATGGCAACCTGGCTACCCAAACCTACGACTTCAACTCAAACTTTCTCTTGAGCTGCTGTCTATGCATAATTTGCCTTGCGGTTCATCGTCAATGTCGTTGTTGCTGTTGTTCTTCTTGTTGTCTCCTATTTCTCGACCTCGTCTTCCACTTAACATTGCTCTTCAGCTTTTGCTGTGTTTTGCCTTTTTGGCCATGTATGTGTTTGTGTGTGTGTGTGTGACGTTAAACGTAACTGACTAGCTGACGAGCTGCCTACTTCTCTGCTTCCTTATTTTTTTTTTCAAGCCATTCCGCTTTGTCAGCATAATTTAATGTGCTTTTTGTTGTAGTGTTTGTATATACAGGCATTTTTGACAGTTTTGTATAGAAGTAGTATGTGTTCCTGCCAATCTGTCTGCTAAAGTGTGTAATTTATCATTCATATTTACGATTCGTTTGCTTTAACGTGTACAAAGCATATTCATTTCCATACATACATATGTATTTAATACAATCAAGAATAGCAACAATTTAATAAATTTTCTCTGTTGAGGTGCTAATAAAAAGCAATTGAGAATGTTGCGCTACAAATTTTTTGAACAGCAAAAGCATAAACTGGTGGATGTAGGAGTTTTGAGTTGTTACACCCTCTCTGTGAGCTGTTGCTGCTGCTTGGGTCTGTCTCTGGGGTAAAAGTGGCTGTCCAGTTGAGCTGCTATGCGCATATTTCGCTCAAAATTGCTTAAATATTTTATGGAGCTATGTGCTCGCTAATTAAATTGATGTGCCACACACAGAAGCTGCTGCTGCTGTTGCAGCCGCAGCCACAGGACATTTATGCACCATCGACAGTCTTGACAACTTTGTAGACGTGTGTGTGTGTGTGTGTATGCATGTGTGTGTGGCGGGTTGGTAACTTTAATGAATTTACCTGTGTCATGCACAGCATATTATAACTTGAGTCTCGCATTCTACTTGCCGCATTGTTCAATGTTCTCTGTTTCTTACTACATTTTTTTTTAATTGTTTGAATATTCTAGACAAGTTTACTTATACAATTAGTTACTTACATGCTTACAGGGAACCAGAAGCTCAGCAACTTTTTGAGAATGAAAGCTGTCGAATTGCAAATGTTGCTTGAGGTTTTTTATTTCTTTACTGTTTTTCTGTTCACGTTTGCAAATTGATTTAACTTTGTGACCGACAAAACTATAAATTGAATTAGTTAAAAGTTAAAGTTGTTCAAACTAAGCACTGACAACTCGATCAAAGCCAATGTGCTACTGAACACAAACTGGAAACAAACAAGTCCCTTTTTTGCTGTTTATTTATTTTTTTACTTTTGCCTTTTACGGCTTAAGTTAGACTGTTCGCTTTCAAAGCAGCTATTCTGTGGGTGGTCTTACATTTTATTTAGAATGCCTTGGCACTGGAAAATTGCACTCGCTTTAGTATCCTCCACACCATATGAATGAAAGCATCAATAAATCATAAGCGCTCAAAATGAGTGCAGTGTTTGGTAGCGAACACAACTGTGCATTTGAAAAAAGGACATTGCAATTGCTTAAGGTGAAGAAGCAACAACTTATTGAGAAAATTGGCTGGAATTGCACTTGAAATATAAATTGCTGTGCAACTTATTCATATGAAAATAATCAGTATACTGATATAAGCTGGACAGGTTGCTAGCAACTTCCAAGTCAATGCCATATTTTCTAAGCCTGACAGACAGCTCAACAACGCAATGTCTGTTTTCCTAGTAAAATCTTCCACATCGTAGCAATATAAGATTCAGATCGTATAGTATACCAAAAGAAATGTGAATTCGCGCTAACTGCATTCGCTATATTTTCCTAGTTTTTTATTTTTGTTACGCCAGTTTTAAGGGGGTTAAATTTGAAGCTTACACACACACACACAGACATCAGTCACATGCATACGTGTAAATGACGCACAGCTTTTGTGTTGCGTGGCCAAATCTGATGCGCACACAAACATTATGAAGCTATTTCAAAAATACATTTTTAAACGTTTGCACAGTACTTGCCCACCCTCGAAATCGATGTTTTAAGTATTAACTGTTTATGCTGCAGCCCCTTCAGATGTTACGGGGGTTGCTTGAACAAAAAGAGGTTAGGATGTTGTAAATTTAAAATATATTATTAGGTGAATAAATATCTTTAAAAATGACATAAAAATTTATAAATATTACATGAAAATTTCATATCTGTTGATGTATATTCTATAAATTTTCTATGAAGTTCTCGAGCCAACCTCGTTTGACATTCTCAAGTATTTACTTATTTTTATTGACAGCATTATATTTTATTTATTATATTGAATTCATGTCATTGTGCTGCCACGAACAGGCAGCCAAACTCGGCAAGGAGCAAGTGCCAGCAGCACGTTCTTTCCCTTTTCTTTTCGCTCTTCCTCTTTCGCTGCGGGTGTGTGTGTGTGTGTGTGCTATTATTGTCAAGTCAGCACATAAAGCTGCTGGCAGTCGAATGGTAGAGTGGATTGGGATAAGCGTCAGGCACGTTAGCAGCAACATTTTGGTAGCGGGCAAATCTTTAAACGGAAATCGTTATATAAATCAAAGACAGATTATAAATGCTGCGCAATTTGAAGTTATTTTCGATTCGACATTAGCTCGTAGCTGACAGTCCCCAATACATTCGTTCGTTCGTTCGGTCGTTCATTCATTCGATTGTTTGTTTATTTGTTACTTTGTCCTTCAATGCGAGGGTTAAACACAAATTGAAAAGGTTGAATGCATTGATGCGTGGCCGATAAACAACTTTGACAGTGCGGACAGTTTCGATTTTAGACCAAAAGCAACTACTCAATAAAGAAGATGTTTGCTCATTAAAAGAAATGAGCCACAATGTCAGGCTAATTATTTATATAAAGCATACTTGTTGTTGTTGTTGTTAATGTGCCTGTCAAAGGCGCGCGGCGGAAGTATCGTTCGCTTTATTTATGCTGGAAATGCTTTCTGTCATAATTTCTCATAGATTTCCAAGCGGGTTTTAATTTTTTTTTCTTTCTTTTTTCCAACTTCTGCCATAAAGTGCTTTGAATAACAAGTTCAAAACTTTTGAGGCAACTTTTACATAAAGCCCTCAAATTGGTTTGGCTCTAAAGGCGACGCGACACCCCACGATGCGAGGTGGATGCAAGCGAGGGGCGGGGATTGTTTCGGCTTATTTCACTTGAACTTTGAAGGCGGGCGGCCACTTTGGGTCAGTTGGCCTGGCCTAAAGTTGGCGTGCTTAAGCTTTATTTTTTTAATTTGCCTGCTCTGGCAAAAATTTTAAACGTTTTCGTTATGTTTTTTTTTGTGCTTCTTTCGGCCATTAGTTTGGCTCGCCTTTGTGCGCGCACACACACACTCAAGCACACTCACACAATTGCCTGCAATTAACTAACTGGCTATGATTGATGATATTTTAAATGAGTGCGGCAGCCACACAGCAACGAAAGTGCCCACCAACCAACCATCTGAACAACCACAGACACTAACAACAACGGCAAGGGTTCCCAAAAAACAAATTCCTATGCCATCAGCATAATTTGATGAGATTTGATTAACTGAGGCCTTAGCAAGACAGATAAGCATTCCATTCAAAAACCATTCATTTGTGCCTGATTTGCCGTACGGATCTACTATTGAAGACAACAAAACAAGATTGAATCCATTATTGGCATAGTTAATATATAAACTTGCCAGATTTGAATAGTAAGACGTTCAAATACAAAATAGATGAGATAAATTTAGAGTAGACAATTGGGTATTCAAGAGAACACATATATTTTTAGTTCATGTCATATTTTTTTTGAATTATTTTGAAAATTTTTAGTCAACGTATTCGAAGTGCATTTATTTGTCCCTTTAGTTAGAAAATATGCTAAAAGTAGATGACCTCACTGTGCCAAGCTAATTTGTATTTAATTGTTCACAAGTTACACAGGCTCGAGCCATTAAAGTTATCTAGTCTAAAGCAGTTGCAGTTAAAATTGCAAAATAAATGCATGCTAAAATTAATGCATTATATATGCTCATATGCCATCAATTATTTATGACTTCTGCACTGGAGCCATCAATCAACGATTCGGCGGCATAATCAAATATTCAAGCATTTAAAAGTATACTTATGCACAACAACTCATTTTTTATCATATACCCTATTCCACAAAAATGGTTAAAAGTCAGTTATAACAAGTAACAAGATATAATATTGTTTGAAAGAAAAACTTCAATTGCCCCAATTTGAAATAAATATTAATTTTTCTAAGGCATTTAAAAAGTAAAGAAAAGTATAACGAACGAAACATCTTTTTATAAACCAATCATAAAATATTTTTTCAAATATTTGTTTACATTGTAACTTGAGACAGGGTATTTCATGTTTGACCATCGATTATAAGGCAAAGAGTTTTAATATTTTTTCATTTGACTTATTGATTGCAAAACAAATGGACTTTATGACGTTAATTGGCAGTTATCATATTCACTAGGGTTTGATAAGAGTATGATGGCAATTGTTGGTACAGTTTGCATGCAGAACTAACAAATATTATTGCCAGAGTTATTTTAACGCGAAGTGCCACAAAAAAAAAAAACAGTTCAAATGAATATTGAACCTAGTGCAATTTTGATTGTTGGTTTTCACAACAAATTATAATGGACGCACTTAAAGTAACTTATTTTTAAGCTAGTTTATTTAACAGGGTAGCTTAGTTATTTTTTATAGTGCTAATTGGCAAAAGACTTTATTAAATACTGCAAATGTTGGTAAGAATAAGTTTTTACGTAAAGATTCTCATGTGTTTTGATTGAATAAATATTTTGACAACTTTTCACAGTAGTTAGATGATAAGATGATATTAGCTGTCATATAAAACATAGGATGGTTCTAGTGGCAGCTGTTAACATATAACTGGTTAACGGAACTGGTGCAAAACGTGAGCAGCAGCAGAAAATAATATTATCAGATAGTCGACCGCAATAAGACATCATCGTAATTGCAATTACATATAATCGAAATATGATAAGAGTTTGCACATTAATGTTGTTGAGGGGCGCTACTTCTGTCATTCTCTTCTGTTTCTCTTTCCCGCTCTCCCTCGCCCACTCACTCACTCAGCTCTGTTTCCTGTGTCTGTTTCGGCATCTGTGCTGAAATATGAGTCAATTATACTTTCGTACGCATAAATTAATGATTAATTGCAAAATAAATTGACTTGCGTCACTTAATTACGTTGCCCGTGTGCAAGAGAAGTAAAGCGAGCTCGCGCGCCTGTCAATATTTCACGCCTCCTCCCTCATTTACAAGTGTGTGGCCAAACTGCCTGCCGCCTGTCAACGTCCACAATCACACACACACACACACACACTAACACAAAGGAAAAGGTAGTGAGAGAGGAAGAGGAAAGGCATTTGCTGCTGTTGACATTCACAGTCAAACATGCTTAATTAATGCCAACGTTGCCTGCCATCGCTCAACCTCAGTCCCAATTCAGTCTCCGTTTCAGTTTCCGTCTCAGTCTCAGCTTTGGCTTCAGCCTCATCAGCTCAAGCACTCCAACAACAGTAATGAGAGAGAGTCTGACAACGTTAACGGGCACATTAACAAAAAACTGCTGCCGGCAGCCAAAAATAAACACTTGCAAGAATCATAATAATGATACATAGCCAACCCAAGCCAAGCGAAGCCAGTGAGTGGCATTCGCCAACTTCTTGGTCCTTGTGTGTGACGTTAGCTTCCCTTAGCTCCAGTTAGCCAGTTACACACACACAGCTTCAGAGTCAGAGATTCAGTCTGTGACAGAGTCAATGTCTGAGTCACAGGCAGTGTCGAGCCAGAGTCAATGTCTTCGTCATTGTCTGGGAGGCACTCATAATTAAGCATAATTTGCCATACCGCACAGTGGTAATAATTTGGTGTAAAAACAGAGAATATTTAAAATAGAATGTGCATATAAGAACGGGAGGTAAATTGAGAATAAGAAGAATTAAAATAATTTTATAATATGCATAATACTTTTAAAACTTGTTTTGAATTGATTACTGAATCTATACTTTCCGAATGGACTATTCTCCAGAGTGTATATACAATTTAACTAACTCTTTTTGAATGTTTAAATCTGTAATTTTTCATGCGCTGTTTGCATCCTATTAAAGTTAATTGTTACTTGATGTATACAACATATATTCATTCAACTTTTTCATTTAAGAAAACCATTTAAGCTACTATAAAAATTGTCGATTTAGTTTGCCACGCACATTAATTTATTGTGAATGAAATAACTAAGCTATTTAATTATTAAATACATTCAACCCACTGTCTTCATTATCGAGGGATCTTGGTAGTCTTACTCTGCTAAGTGCCACAGGGTCTGTTACGTGCGAAAATCAATAAAAACGTTGCCAAAATGTTATTCGCGCCTTCACAGTTTATCCGCTTTGGCAGGCACTGACTGCCTGACTACCGGACTGCTTCACTGACATGCTGCTACACTGATGTGAATGTGTGTATGTATGTATGCAGCTCAATGGCTTGGTCTCGACACTTAACTTTCACATTATCTGCACAGGCTTTGGCACAATTTGGTGCAGAGAAGCAATTAACGCTGAATTGATACGCACTGCGCTGGAGCATTGAACTTCTTCTTTACTCACTTTCCGGTTGTAAAGGGGTGGGGAAATAAAATTTCGGACTCGGGTTATGCGTCGCCATTAAGACGTAATTAAAACAACGGCAAACAAGCGAAACGCCCCAAACCCTTTTTCGAGAGGCAGAAACGAGTCAAAAGATTATTTGTATTTAATTTCAAGTGCTCGATGCGATGCCAGGATGCTGCCCCAGACTGTGAGACTGAATACTCCAAGCAAGAGACAGTTTCATGTACTTTCTTCTGCATATTTTTTTTTGTGTTTTATTTCTTGACTGTGCGTTGTACATGGAACTCAATTATAATTAAGCATTTAAGTGTAACTAAGCGGCGCTATGGCAAATGAAGCGCAAGTCCAGCCAGCCAGTCAGCCCTTCGACTCAGTCTGTCAGACCAATTTGAAGCTTGAGCTTGAACTCCAACCCAAAGTGGGTAACGCTAGCAACAATAGGGCAACGAATTGTACTTGGGGCGGCTTTAAAGGTTGCTCGTTTTTATAAATGTACCCTAATTGCTAAGCACATGGAAAGTTTTGGGAAAGCTGTGGGACTGAGGACAGTATTTAATTATCGTACCGACTTTTTATTGGACACCCCAAGTTTTTATGTGCTTTTGATATATTGTTACACAAGTGTTGGCAAGGTGAAGTCGGATTATTTGCTACGTTGACTTATTTAACTTACATAGTATGTGAAAGGCTGTTGTATAGTTAAACGACAGAGCGAAAATAAAAAATAAAATTTAAGTCAAAACACCAGACTCTCTCGAGCCAGTTTTTCAGAGTCAAGCGAAGTTGACGGCGCCATTAAAAAACGTTAAAACACGAAACGAGCGAGAGAGTGAGGGATGGCAATGGACGGGGCAACTTGGGTCGAATGGAAGTATCTCAATTATCAGATGGCTGGCCAACAATTCAGGACACACACACAGTCCTAATTTTGGGCTTAAAGAACATGACTATTTTTCATCAGAGTTGTTACCGCAAACGGGTCAGATTTGTCTAGCGATATTTTTGAATTTAGTCAGCCAGGCGTAAAAATACGACAGTTTAAATTAAAAAAAAGGCAAATACTAAATAGCCTAATGTAAATGACTTTGGCTTAAATGTGATAAAAGTAATTTTCAAATTGCCAGCAAATTAAGAAAAAAAGAATAGTTAAAATAAAAATGAAAAGCATGCGGTTCTGCACTGTAGAGTTCATATACCCTAGATAACAGGTTAAAGGTGTGTATTGTGCATATTTCATTTTGATAAACTTAATAAGAAGCTAAAGAGTTCTTTTTTTGGATTTATAACTCACTTTATAGATAGTGCTTTGTATATATGTTTTTATATTATTTATACAGGGTATTTTTATTTGGATATTTCTTTACTTGATTGTTCAGAGAGCTGCTCTAACGAAATTCAATTGCGGTAAAGTCAGGGCAAGTCAAGCTTGCCAACTTTGTGCATCCTGTCAAGCAACGAAGCCGAGTAAAAAAGGGCGCCTCCTTCTCATTTTGGGGTCGGCACTCGAAATGATTTCGAAATGGCATTGAATGTAGCATTTAATTTGTGCGCCACCCAAGGACGACGACAATGAAGTCATCTTCATCGTTGCTGTTCAGTACTGCCATGTCTGCCATTCGTTTTTGGCTCTGTCTCTGGCATTGCCACTTTGGCTCAGCCTGGTGGTATTTATAACTGTTTATTTGCTCTGCACAGTGGTGTGTCTGTGTGAACATTTGTGTGTATGGTACGCGTGCAGTTGAGTGTGTGTACGTGTATTTGCGTTGCTCGTTGCTGCTCTGCCTGGAAAAAGGATTAATTAAACGCTTGATGCCCGTAGATGCTGGCCGCACTTGCCTCTCCTTTTGCGTTTCATTCCCAGTCTTTTGAGGTCTTGAGCACGGCATAATTAGTTTAATGAGCTTCACTGGTATCACAATAATGATAATCCAACATGCCACGCCCACATTACAGCCTCACTTATAATCGGTAGCTGGTAGTATTTCCCATTTTTATTACGACTGTAATAATTCGTATTATTCTGTTTCACTATACACCTCTATATGCAATGATACTTAAGTTTGGGCGAATACGAATTTTTAATAACACTGGCCGGGGACTCAAAAGCAATTAATTAAGTGCGCAACAAGGCTGCCAGGGATAAAACGGTAAGGGTATGTCGTGTGTGTGTGTGTGAGTGTTCGCTGGCGCTTTCAATTTATTTACAGTTAGTCATTTAGATGTGTTTACTTGCGCACACACTCACACACAACATAAAAAAGCTTCGCTCATTTGCTGGCAATTAAGCGCACATAAAATTTGCCACCCGTATGTGTGTGCTGCACGTGTCTGTCTCTATGTTCGTGTGTGTGTGTGTTTTTGGTGTGTCTTTACGTCATTTGAAATGGCGCCAGCTGCGCGCAGAGCTAATAGGCGTGGCTGTGGAGGGCGTGTAATAGGGAGGCGGTTGTTGCTGCTGCTGCTGCTGCTTGTCAGTCTCTCTGTCTGTTCGGTTGTCGTTTTTGTGTGTATTTTAATTAGAAACTTGTACATTTTGCTTAATTAGACAAATTGTTTTAATATTATGTGCAAACTTTTTTCCACCCAAACTGCGACAAATTAGTTTGCCAACATACAGCTGCCAGGGCAAAAATCTGGGTCAACATTACTCATACGCCAACGAAATCCAATCAAATGTGACTTAAATTGCTATTTAAATTGCGTTGCGCTCAAAATTATGCAACACATTTATTGCAATCAGTTTGTTTTGACCAAAGGGGGCACGTTAAACCCAGATTAGTTAAAATGGTATGGAAATAAGGCCAAAAACAAACATAGCTTCTGTAATCAACCCTCGCTTGCTTTAATAGTCCTGAGTAAAACGAAAGATTACTCTTTCAATGAACTAAATATCGTTCGTGCTTCTGCGTATATTTTTAATTTTTAGTATTAAGATTGAACTTTACTGGTTCTTAAAT
This sequence comes from Scaptomyza polygonia, assembly GCA_035044585.1. Taxonomy (NCBI): domain Eukaryota; kingdom Metazoa; phylum Arthropoda; class Insecta; order Diptera; family Drosophilidae; genus Scaptomyza; species Scaptomyza polygonia. Next base: position 1,570,724 of record JAWNNU010001659.1, on the reverse strand, counting down.
TCCATTTACAATTTGAATTTTCACTAACTGCAGTTAACCCAAATATGAAATAATTTATTTGCGCTTTTAAAATGGAATATGCGACGCCTACAATAATAATTTGAAGCAATTTAGCGAATTCATCAAACAAATTTTTTCCCATTTTGCAAAAATAAACAATTCAATTTTTGTGATTTGCAAATGCTTTGTTGTTTATTGCACATTTGGAAAGGGTGTGTTTACAAAATTTGCTGTACACAGAATTCGGCAAATGGAACAATTAACGTAAATGGCCTGAGAAATACATAAATGCTTGCAAAAATTAGAAAAGCACTGCAAAAGATCTCTAAATTGGGGCAACGCTATCATCGTCATCTTTTAAGCTCATCTTAGCGTAAAGTTTTGTTAGCTCATTCTTATCGCTTGACAAGGATAGGGCGCGCTGATAACGATCCTCCCAAGCTGCTGGATGCAACTTGGCCAATTCTATAAGAGATTTTTGTGCAGCAGCCTGCATCTCCTTTTCGGGACTTTCATAATATAGCAGGAGAATATCCATTGCACGTTTGACAAATGTTTCCCAAATTTCTTGCTCGTGCTCCAGCTCTGCCGATCCTGCATCACTTTTGAACACTGGTCGCAAGAGCCCCACTGCTGTTGCCGCTAAAACGCGTATCCCAGCCGACGGATCATCCATGCGCTGCATAACTGCGTATGCTAGTGGCTTGAGAGCTTCCAAGGTCATGTCCTTGAAATAGAACATGGCCCTGATGGCGTAATGCCGTGTGGCCACATTGCGATCCTCCAGCAAGCTAGGCATGTGCTTAGCCATCGACGGCAACACCTCACGTGCCTCATCCTTGGCACCTTGGGCCAATGCACACAACGTGGCCATTGCCATCGATCGCATTGCCTCGCCATGTGCGCCCGCCTTCCAAATAAGATGTGGTTCAACAATTTCATTAACAAAGCTACTCAGCAACTGTGTGCTCTGTTCTCGTTCTCCACGCATAGTTTCTGACCACTTGAGCGCTGCTATTGACAGGACGGTAAAAATGCGCACCTGAGCCGAATCGCAGCAATGCTCAAAAACAATTTTTACTTTCTCCATGAGCTGCGTTAAGTAGGTTGAACGTATTTGGGCCAGATGAATGAGTCCATAGAGTAGAAGAATTGGTTCCGCGTTCTCATCAAGAGCCGCATCCAAGTTCTGCACGTCGAGCAGTGCTAAGGGAAACCAACGCTCATGAAGCTCTGACATGGTTATCTGCTCCAGTTGGACGATGCGCTTAATGACCATTTGACCATGTTCGACATGCTCATTTTGGTGAGGATTTAGCGAATAGGATATGGCCATTACTTTCATTGCAGTCACATAAGTATGCTCATAGAGCTCTTTTAGCTCCTCTATGCTTGCATTAACTTGACTTGACTTGTCCAGCACAGTGTCCAGCATTTTCAGTATGTAAAGCTGGAAGCCTGGCTTTAGTGTATGCGAATAGTCGGTGCTCCTGAGCAGCTTGCATAGCCGCAACAGATGCTCGTATGTTCCACCCAACGCTGCAGTAAACATATAGTAAAAACACTTAAGGAACGATTCACGTGCATTGCGCTCAAGTCCATCGAAGCCATGATTGATCCACGTATCATAGACTAGCAGTCGACCCATCAGATCAGCCACCTTTTTGGCCTCCACACACACTGACGGCTCGCTGTCGCAGCAGGCGTGTGCAACGTGCGGATAGGCCTCGAAGAACTTAGCCGTCATGGCCGCCTCGGCGTGAAGCACAAATTGATACAGAAGCTTCAATGAGTGCAGACGCACATTATCCTTCCAGTCACTCGACTCGCGTGAGATCAGTCCAAGCAGGCGCAGAGAGCGTTGCACCAAACCACGACAACCAATTGTTGGACGCTGAACGCCAGACGGATAGTTTTCCACCGGCAGATCAGATATCTCCTGCAGTGATAGTTCTGCTTCGTTTTCCTCATAGTAGAGCTGGCCGCATTTAACCCAAAGTGGACGGATGTGGTTGAGAACCTCCGGTGAGCTGTCTTTTAGGCAGCACAGCACCAACGGTAATATGCGATCAAAAAATGAGTAGCGATCTGGTAGCTCCAGCAGCATTAGGACGCCCATTTGGCCACATTCGCGACGCACCAGCGGCATTGAGTCCATCAACAATGGTGATACCTCCATTATCAAGCGACGCATTGCATCATTACCGGGATCCAAATGCAGGCTTACTCGGCCAATTGCCTCTATAGCCGCAATCCGTGCGGCCGAATGTCGATGATTCAGCATGGCATACAGAGCTATAACCAATGATTCTGTGTACGGACGCAGCTCATGTGTCTTTGCAACGCGTGCCAATTGCACCAGAGTGGCACAGCCCTCACGCTGCACTGCCGCATAGTCATCCTTAATGGATTTTATTAGCACTTTGACCACCTGAGGATAGCACTCTCGAAAGACGCCCACATTGCCCATGAGAGCATACTTGCGCAGCATCAAATGCAGCTGTTGAACATAAAGCAAACGGATCTCCTCACTGGGCTCCACCGTCTCTGTTTGACCCATGCGCTCGGCCAGCGTTGACACAACATTCAGCAGATGAAAGTCCAAGGGTGGCAGACGATCCAGAAACTCACTAACCGCCAGGACGGCGCGATCTCTAACACTTTCATATCGATCTGCATAACATTTAAGCAGATGCAAATAGAGCTCGTCGAATTCAGCTGCCAAGGCATCGGTGGTTATGTTTTCCGGTGCCGTTTGGCAGTGTTCGCGCAATTTCAGCAATGCCGCGCTGCGTACGCGCTGATCACTGCTCTCCAGCTCGGCGCAAATTAACTCGGTGTTCAATTCGTTGCTCATATTGAAAAATATTCAATCAAACTTTTGCAATTGTTTGATTTTTGAGTTGTTGCCGGCACGATTTACTCTCGTTTTGTGTGTGTCGAGCTACGCTGTAAAATACATAAAACAACACGTCAGCAAGCAACGATAATAGCACGTCGGTTGCTACGATACACAATTCGAATTACATTCACATTGTTTTTTGGATTAAACGCAGTTGCTTTTGACAACAGCAAAATATGCGCGAATTTGTTTAGCCGGCGAACGTGAACGATCAGCTGTTTTCAACCCAGCGGCTCAGCTGAGCAACTCGTTTCACAGTGCTGCCAATTGTTTAAGCTTAGTGTTGCCTAACGACATTTGGGCGCTACTTTTAAATATCGTTTGGTTGAACTTATGTAATTGTTGGTGGATAGATTAGTTGTGTGCTCAACCAATTAACAAGTCCTAAATAAAATTTTTCTCGCACATTTTGTGCCGTTGTCTTTTATGAGCGACACTGGGGTTGACTCATTAAAAGCTGGTTCGCTTATCTTTGATGCAGCTATCTAATTGCGGTGTCGTTTCTTATCAGCAAGCAACTAACGAACGAACGAGCGATCATATCTAAGATTGATTGGCAAATCTAGTTTGAGGAGCGGGTAGACATACAACTGTCTTTCTGATAAAAAATCACATAAAATGCCTATTTTTATCGATCGAAACTTTATTGCATTTTTGGGTCACTAAATTGGGTTATAATAGTAAAAATGGGCTGGGTAAAATGTTATTTTTGTGTGCTATTAAAACACAGATTAAACCAAACTTTACACAATAGTTTTGGATAAGTTGATAGACTTAAATGAGTGGGTGACGTACGAAGTTGATGTCCATTTTTATTGGCCATAAACTTGTTTTTTTTTAGTAGCCACATTTGAAAACAATACACTTGAAAATTAGTTAATTTATGTACGCATAAGTTTTAGCACAGTAGCTCAATCGGCATAAATAGTTAATCGGTTTTATGGCTCTCCCATTTGTATCTCATCTTGCAGATCTTTTCCCACAGCGAACTCAAACTCGAAACAATTTTGATGCCATTACGGCATTTATTAATTTCGCTTTTCTGCCATTTCATTTGTGACTGTTTGTGCACCATTTGAGACTATGTATGTATTGAAGCGTTCGTTCCACTTCCACAGATAGCTTTTTTTTTGTATTTGTGATTGCTGTTTTTGCAGCTCTTGTTTTTGGTTCTTTTCGAGTTTATTTTTGTTGGGCTGGGTCAAAAATTGTTGTTGTCATTTTTATTGAAAGCCGTCTGCTGCACGGCAACATTTATAACTCTCTTGTTGCTGTTATTTGTGCACACACACAAGCACATTTCATACCTTTCTGTTGCTCAGTTGAGGCAGCAACAGAGGTAGAGGCTTTGGAAGTCGCACGCTCCAAAGCAATTAAGCGCATGAATCAGGTTCAGGTTCGTTCCATGGGCAACAAGGCAGGGCAAATACAGCTGTGTGTGTGCGTGTGTGTTTGGTTGGCGTGCTTTTTCTTGTATGTGGCCATGCCGATTTAATAAAAAACTCATTCAAACATACATACAGTCTTGTTTTCACACACACACACGCGCGACGGCCCAATAAACTTAATTGATATGAAATGAAGTCATTTGGCAAAATCACTGGGAGAGTAATGGTTCGCGTTTATTCAATTTGATGTCTGACTGGCAGCGACAATGCTACAAAACTATGTGTGTGTATGTATGTATGTATTTATGTATTAATATCCTCAAAATGCGTATATATAGGCCATATTTATGGGCTTATGCATACATTTTTTCTTTGCACATGTGTGCGTGATTTTATAACTAAAAATGATTCAATTAAAATAACATTTTAGCAGCAGATTGCGTTGCACGGAAGCCGCATGACTGCATTTTGGGTCGCAATGGCAAACTTGTTTTGTGCTTTTTCATAAGACCAAAATTGGCAGCGTTATAATAGTGCACAAGTGAACACTTTGCAATTAATAACTATACGCAACAAGACATACAAGCATACAAACATATCGAAAATAACGCTACTTAGATACACAAAGATACTTAGATACTTGTTGTTGTATATTCGTGCTTGTTTGATTGGTTTTTGTCATGGTGCGCTCTAATTTGCTTTTACCGACTCTGAAATGGACGTGTTACAACTGGCGTTTGTCGTTTGCCATTTAGCCGTTTATCGTTTGCAGTTGCTGCCACTCAATGCCTGCCTGGCTAAATGCAAATTTTCCAATTGATTGGAATGGTAACTGGCGTGCAGTGCAGTGCAGTTGACGCTGGCAGCGACGCTTTGGCACTGTAGCCGCTAATTAGTTTCATTTTTCAACCGGGCAACACAACTGCGCGACGATTGACTGTTTAAGTGACTGACTTAATGACTGACGGCTCAAATCAACTGACTAACTGACTGACTCTCTCTCGTGCCCACTGTCTGATTCAAAGTACATATGTAATTGTTTAAGTGTATTATACACATATATGTATGGTACATATGTTTGTATGTATGTTGATTGAGTGCCGTCTGTGCCTTCAGTTTCTCGGAATTTAGTTTTGATTAGAAAAACCAGCCTATTACTGCCCTCATATGCACACATATGCGTACATAACAAGCATGCCACGAGACTTCCCCAATGCATCTGCCCCAATTTCAATTCATTAGTTATTTTTTTTGTTAATAACAATTAGGTTACTGATTGCCCAATAACCAGGTGATAACTTAGACTCGTGCTACTACTACATACAGTCAAACTTCCATATAACGCATCTCAAGGAGTCAAGAAAAAACTTCGTTATAACGAAAATATAGAAAATCCTCACATAGAAAACTTCGTTATACGGAAGTTCCGCATTATCGTATAAAATGCGTAATGTCAAAATTCTTAATAAATATAAGAATTCACTGATTGCCAATTGACAAATAATCGACCAAATTCCGAAACGATCACTATCAAAACCATTTATTAATAATAAACCTAATGGATTCGTAGTTGTTGGCTGGCGATTGCATTTCAACAAAAATAATTCTATGGCTTGTTAAGTATATTCCATGATCTTGTTTTGAGTGAGTAACATGTTCTTACTAAGCGGAAAAATCGCTTTGAGTAATTTTCAAAATGTTTTTATCTAATCTTGACAAGGTGTTCTAGTTGTGAAGTCAATAAAGTGCTATGCCTAAGCTTATCTTTTATCTGCTATCGTTGAAATAACTTATTTCTTTTATTTAGTTGATCGAGTGCATTAGATATATTTGTAAATAGCATACATCATTAGTTTTTATTCAAGTTAATAACGGATTTTTTATATTTTCTCAGTTTAGTTTTATTTAAATTATAAACGTATAACAAGCTGATTGCTAAGTTAAACTAGTATATTACAGCACTTAAGCATTTACAGCTTTTTATGCTTGTGAACGGTTTTTAATAACGTTTATTATTTATTTGTCGACCGTGGTTAGGTCTTGTTGCACAGCTCTTGACGAAACAAAGTCTTTTTCTGCAGTTCCTCTAACAGCTTACGAGTTTATGTAGGTTTGTTGTTTTTTTTTTTGTTTTTCTTTCTTTTAGCTTGTTCGTCGTTTGCATAGCATATGATATTTGCTGTCAACGGCGCTTTGTGCTAATTTACTCACAGCTTCTACCCTTCAAACTGAGTTCCCCTTAGACAATCAGTAGCTAACAATTTAAATTATCGCATGCGGTTATGGTTTCATATATCAAACATATGCTTTTGATTCACGATTTTTGCCTTTATTTATTTGCTCACTGCTATTAGCGCGAATAGCAATTGGAGTTAATATAGATTGGTAATGTGAGAAACAGATGGTTTCGTTGGCGTTTTGCGTAATTGACGGCGGTATTTTAGAGTTTATTTGCACAGTCGCATAGTTTTGCAATCACAAAGCAGTTTGAGTAATAATTTAATTAATAACAAGAGTGTAATGCGAATCCAAATATGTGTGATAAACATCAGATTCAAAGTCAGACGAGCACTTGTTTATTAGCGAATAAATATGTGAATATTTATATGAATATGAGCTAGAAGTAACTATTGCTGGCTGTGAATGAAATTCGAAATACTTTTTTAATTATGCATAATAATCATTCTGGCATTCTATTAAAAGAAACAAACACCACAATAGCTACATAACTAACAATCTATGGCATGTCTACACAAAGACAGATAGCTACAGAGAAGTAGATAGAGATGTTGAGAGAACAAGCTATTGTTAGTTATCTACGAACTGTGAATTTGTCGGTACTCGTAACTAACTTTTTTTGTTCATCATATCTGTAAATGTATCGGCGTGTCTGTGAAAAGCCGCCTGTTTATGTCTATAATTACAAATTGCCTTTATCTTTCATAGATAATATTGTCAAGACAATTGATTCTAAGCCACCTGTTGTGTGTCTGTTGCGGTATTGTTTACAATTGAAAGTAGTTGCAGCACTTTTGCTGCGTTTTTGATTACTAAGCCGCAATTAGCAATTTAAGACTATTATGATTATTATAACTATTGTTTAAGTGTGGGTATAGATTTGTTCATATAGTTGACGTAAGCTATTCAAAATTTTTACACATTGTCATAGGCAGGTGACAAGAGTCAAGAAGCCCAAAAAAATAACAAAGTACTGGGCGTTAAACACAAATCAAAGTTAATCAAAATTTCGATAGTAAGAGCTCAAATGAATTTATTTACAATTTGACTTAAAGTATTCACAATTTTTCATACTAAACTCGTTGCAGTTAGTTTCAGTTAATTTATTGTTTTGATTGCCTGATAACAAGGTTTCTCTGCTAATTGGCTCTGATTAATTGATGTGGAATACAAAATTGATTACAAACGATTTTTGTTTTTTGGAATTTTGCTGTAGCCCTGGCTGTAGGTAAACAAATTGTGCATATATTATGTGCACCGGAACTGATAAAGTTCTCAAAATTGATGGGAACTGATTACAAAACCTGTGGGAACATTTTTCAAAACAAACAAAAACTTTTGCTATGCTATATGATTTTTGCTGTTATCAAAACCTTTCACTATCTAGGTAATATAAATAATGAATTGATTGACTAACTTGACAATGTTACTTACCTCAGCGTCAATTGTTTAAATTATATCCGAAAAAAAACCAAGGCGAACCGAAATCCAATTAAATGTTTCTCCTTGCACGCACTTGATGGGTTGTATTACTTTTACTTTTGTTTTTGTCTTCTATTCTTTAGCTGTTAATAGCTGGTTTTAAAAAGATCACGTTTTTTCTGTATTTCACATATCCTTTTTGTTTCTGTTTTTAAATATATTTTTTTCTTTTGTTTTTTTTTTTATACTCGATACCGAAGGTAAAGAGTATATTGGGTTTGTGCAATGTCCGTCATGGTGTCTGTCCGTCCGTCCGTCTGTCCGTCTGTCCGTCTGTATGTTCGCAACTTTTTTCCACACCCTTCAAGTTTAGAGACTTCAAACTTTGCAAACCCCTTTATCTATGGCATAGTAAATTAAAGTGTCAAGATTGGAGTTCTACGATAACTAGGGGGCTGGCAAATCGATAAACTCGATAACGCAAAATCGATAGATCCAGCTATTTCGCAAGCCCTTACAGCTAGAACTACCAAATTTGGGGAGAAAATAGCTACTAACAATCCCCAAAAAACTGCATCAAAAATTTTTGAGCCACGCCCACCCATTCCGCCCCCAGCCCCCCCGCATTTTAACACTAAAAATGCCTATATCTTCTACAGTTTTTGAGCTAGACCCACCAAATTTGGTGCCAAGATAGGTGTTGACGATCTCCAACCAAATTCATAAAAACTTTGGATGCCACGCCCATCTATACTGCCCTATCCGACCTCAACCACCCCAACGCTTCGCTAAAAACGGTAGTGCGTGTATCTTCCATAGTGTTTGAGCTAGAGTCACAAAATTTGGTAGGTAGATAACTGGTAACGATCCCCCAAAAACTGCATCAAAGTTTTGGAGCCCCACCCCCCCATTCCGCCCCCAGCACCCCCGCAGTTAAAAAACAGAAATGCTTATATCTATTACAGTTTTTAAGCTAGAACCACCAAATTTGGTGCCAAGATAGGTGATTACAACCCCCAAAAAAATTCATAAAAACTTTGGATACCACGCCAATCCATACTGCCCAAGCTGCCCCAAACCGCCCCAATGCTTCACTAAAAACGGGAATGCGTGTATTTTCCAAAGCGTTAAGGCTAGAGTCACCAAATTTGGTAGGAAAATAGCTATTAACGATTGTCAAAAAACTGCATCAAAGTTTTGGAGCCACGCCCCCCCGTTCCCCAGCCCCCCTGCATTTTGAAATCAAAAACGCCTATATTTTCCACATTTTTTGAGCTAGAGACGCCAAATTTGATGCCAAGATTGGTGATGAAGAAACCCAAAAATTTTGGATGGCGGCCCCCACCCATACCGCCCCCAGCCCCCCTTCACCATATTCTACTAACTTTGAGCTAGAGTCACCAAATTTGGTATGAGGATAGCAATTAACATCATAAATAGATCTGCAGCTAAACTTTGGACGCCACGCCCCCAATACCAGCCCCCAACACCAGCCCCCAGACCCCAGCCCCCCTTCCACCATATTCTACTAAGTTTAAGATAAAGTCTCCAAATTCGGTTTGAGGATAGCTATTGACATGATACATAGATCTGTAGCAAAAATTTTGATGCCACGCCCCCATACCGCCCCAGCCCCTACCTTTAACAAACTTTGAGCTAGAGTCACCAAATTTGGAAGGAAGATAGCTATTTGGCATCCCCATCTGCACCAGACAATCTTTGAGGCAGCGTACACCCCTGCCGTATCCACACACCATTGCAATCAGCTCTCTTTTAATCTGTTTTACTACTGGTATCGAGTATATCGCAGTCGGGTGAGTCCGACTGCAACGTTTCTACTTGTTTTTTTTGGTTAGGCAAAGCTCTTGTTAGCACCTTTTCAGCGTCGCTTTGTCGTTGCTGTTTGTGATAATCCTTAATTAGTCTAACGAGTCGCAAATTAATCCACTTTGCTTAATTAAATTGCTGTGCGACCGCAACAAAAAAAAATGTTAAAAACAAAACTCGGCAATCTAGACAAAGTATAAAAGTACAAATGCCCGACAACCATAATTAAAAAATTGACGAAATTAAATTCAAATGACAAAATGAAAGTACAGAATGAGAGAAATGTAATTAATTAATTTGCCCAGCCAGTTGACAATTATTGATTATGGTTCTGTACATTTTTCAGTTACTTTTGCAATAATTAATTTGAATGCATTTCAGTTGCTTTGGTGCCTCAGTTACACAATTTGTTGCTGCCCGCATTGCACGTTTGGCCATAAGTTTATTTAATTTTTAATTACAATTTTGCGAATGTGTTTTGGTTTCATTGTCTGCCTGGCACTGCGTAATGTTTTTGATTCAATTAAATGCATTACATTATATACATACATATTTTAAAATACTACATGAACGACGAACTGTCGCAACAATAACATCGAGATTATTCATCTTCCCCATGTTAGTGCACATTCTGCGTTTGGTTTTTGTGAATTGAATAATTCGGCACAAAATTAAATTTGGCATGCACTTAACATTTATATTATGTATTAATGTGCTTTATTAATTATATGCTTGCCAAAACATACAAAGCTAATTGCTTACTAAGCAAATTTGTTGCAAAAATCGTATCGAGCGCCAACAAATTTAAGAACTACAGTTTTTATTATGAAATATTTGGGCTTTTTGTGTGTGTGTTTAATTGAATTGTAATTCATAATAGATATATATCAATTTATTAAACAATTTATTAAAACATTCCATTTGGATTGCACAAATCAATTTATTTTATTGCTTGATAACTTGCATGGACGTGATAAAGCGCAGGGGCGTGGGGGCTGTTGCAAGTTGTTCTGCCATGCAGGTCAAATTCAAACTGAGAAATTGCTGCCTGCTGTTGTTTGACTGGCTTTTTATTGGTTTTTGGTGTTCTTTGCTTGCCAATTTGATAATTAATTACGTGTATTTAATTGTTTACTTTCTTTTGTGCACGTTTCGACAATTAAAACTTGATCTTTTTTGGTGGTTGGGGGTTGAGTTTAAAAAGCAATTCTCGCAATTTTGCGTATGCGAAATAAAGTTATTTATTTTTTAAGTTTTTTATTAACATGCGCGCACAGCAATATTTATTAATTTGCCAAAGAGCAAAAGGAATTTTGATTTGCGACACGCACGCATAAAAATACAATTTAATATTTAACACCTTGGCCAAAAACTGAATTTAATTGGGCAATTGAAGTATTTTTATGTGAAAAAAAATTATAATTTCCATTTATGAAAAAGACAACAGCAACAACTCGGGGGGGAGAACAGTGCGGCTGCGTAACCTGTCAGCGCGTCAATTGACAAATTGGTTGGCCGTCGGAAACCGTGCGAACAGCAACAGAAACAGAAAACAAACAACGAATGTTATATGTAGTAAGTGGGCAAAAAAAAAAAACACAGTTCAAGCGCCGTACGCGACAATAAGTAGTTGAAGCTTCAAGTGTGATTGTGTATCTTTCAGATACAATACAGAGACGCCACACGGCAGCAATTAGCGCCGTGAGCACAAATGTTTATTGTTGGTGTTGTTCTTGCTGCCGTTGATGATGATGATGATAATTGAGCACACACAAAAATTGTTATCGCCGTCTTATAAATTTGATTGCTGATTGCCGGCGGCCAGCGAAGGAACAATATCAACAAATTTATGTTAATGCCAAAGCCAAAATCACATAAAAAACCAGACAGTCTGATTTAAATTTATATATATATATAGACTTAATACATATGCTTGTAGGCCTGGCAATAAGTAAATATATATATTTATGTACATATATATCGCAAAATGAATGCTGCTTGACGTCGTTCAACGCGCTAATTCTTTTGGCCAGCAAATGCGACAATAACAAACAGCCGAAATGCTAATTAGTTTCATGTGTGACTAATGGATACAAAAGTGGCACAAACACAACACACACACACAACACACTGTCTCAAAAAACATTTACACATGCGTGACTGCTGTTGCTCTCTTTGGTGTTGCTATTCTTCTTGTCCTTGTTGTTGTTGTAACACACTTAATTAAAATAGTACACTGTGAACGCTGAGGGGGTCGTTACGTTTTTCGTTTATTCTATTTTAATAGCCTCATATGCCTCATTATAATTACGTTTTTATAATAGGCTTGGCGCGTAATTTGAATTTCGATTTGAGATACGTTCAACGTCCTTTTACCTTCACTACTTGTTCCTCGTTCCGTATCCGGCCTAAGCTAACCAAACTGAAACGAACCGAACCGAACCACTTGTGCTCTTTAGCGCTTAAACGTTTTGCGCCAAGTCCAAAGTTATCCACGCCGACGACAACGACGCTGACGCTGATGATGATGATGATGATGACGATTTAAGTGTTTTAAATGGGCAACGACAGCACAATCCGATATCGAATACCGAATACCGACCACGACAACGATGGCAGCGATTCTAAACGACTTCTGAGGGTACGCTATAAAGCACGAAAACGACAACGACAACGACAACAGCGACGGCAACGGCAACGGCGACTGCGGCTGCGACGTCAACAACGACGACGACGACAACAACAACAGCAAAACGAACGATGACGACTGGAAACTGTTGCTGCTGTTGCTGTTGTTGCTGTTGTTGCTTGTATCTGTGGCTCTGTGAACTGCGCCGTGCAACTATTTAACGACGACTGAATGTGGCAATTATGTATCTAGATACATTTTGGCCAAAGCGCAACGCCAGCGTCGCTGCTGCTGCCGGCGCGACGCGCTCTTCTTTGCCTGTCTGTTTGATTGTCGGTTTGTATGGCTGTGTGTGTGTGTGTGTGTGTGTGGGGGGATTTCGTGTGGGGGTTGATAAACGAGGCAACCGTCATAAAACATATTACTATAATTACAATTATGCTGCGCTCTCACAAACACAAACACACACACACATTCAAGTGTGTGAGTACGCAGAGAGATAGAAAAACAGTCGAGGCGCACGTGAACATAACGCACGGCTATAAAGCACACAAATACAATCAAACAAAAACAAAAAATGTTCATATGCATTACGGCTTAATTGTATCGTTTATTGTTGTTGTTGTTGTTGTTGTTGTTGGCAGTATTTGTGAACTCATAAATTTATTGCTGGCCCCTTTGCGTTGATAATGTTGCTATTGCTGTTTGCTGTTTTGTCAGCAACATGTTGCTGTTGCCATTTGTATCTTATTGTGTTGCTGTTACTCATTGGGCTAGCAGCGCTGTGGCAGCGCAGTGAGCGACGCTTGTTGTTGGATGATTATTAAATGCTGAATGTATTTTATTGCTTTGATTGCTGTTGTTGTTGTTGCTGCGCATTGAGGCACCCTCAGCAGCTACCGTCAAGTATATTTTTTGCATTGCAAATTGCCGACGACGTCGTCGTTGTTGTTTCTGGCATCGCTGTTGGCAGTGAGTTTGTTTTTAATTCTCTATAATTGAGTTATATGTACTTTAATAAGTTGGCGGCGGATGCTGCGTTTGCTCAGCCATTTGGTTGTTGTTGTTGTTGCTGCTGCTGCTGCTTTAGGGCGTTTGCTTGCAGCCATTTACAGTGTTGCTGTTGCTGTTGTTGTTGTTGTCATCGTCGGCGTTTAACGCTAATTAATGCTGAGCCAACAGCTTTCGATTGCTTTTTATTGTTAGCGGTGCCTGGTGCCATTTTCTTGTTGTTGTTGCTGTGTTTTGTTATTGCTTTTGTCTTTCGGTTTGGTTTGGTGTGCTTAATTGTTCACTCAGATTTATAATTTGATTAATATTTATATTCGGCGCCATTTCTATTTAATGCTGCTCCCAAATAAATATGATTTGGTGCCTTTTTGCATCGATTTTTTATACTTTCAAAAAAATATATAGTATATATGTATACGTATTTTTATAATTGCTTTATTGTTGTTGCTTGTCGCTTGTGCAATAATTGGTGTATAATTTCATTTCCTGAGAACTCTGCGCCGGGTCGTGGGCCAACAAATGCTTTCATTGTATTTTAATGTGGTAATTCACAAAGTTGTTGCTGCTGCTTGGGCAAATTAGTCAGCTAAGCAATTTGCTGTAGGTGTAAGTGTATATACATATATGTATAAATACATATGCATATGTACATATTTGAGCGGGCTCAATTAGGAATAAGGGCGCATGTGTTCTCTGTGTTTAGCTGGGTTTATTAATAGGCGTTATGCTATCGATAAGACCGATTAGTCATCATTAATAAATACCAAACATGCAATTACGGTGTTGGGCCACGAAACTTGTCGAATTTTAAATACCCTCACAGAGATAGTACTATTGTTTTAATCAATCGATCGGTTTAAGAATTGTAACTTGAAAATTGAAAGCATCATTAAAATGTTTGCAAAGAAACTTATTTCAATTGGCAACTTTTCAATATAAAATCATAATTAAATTCCAAATTAGTTTTTAAGTTCTTACCAATAACTTTTTCATTCACAATTTTTCATCTCTTTAAAACAAATTGCTTTACTAATGATATATAGTAAAGCATTTTCGCTGAACTCCATGAACTTTTGTAAACTGATCGAAAGCTCAAATGGAAAAAGAATAACAACAACTGTTTTAGCTTTAAACATCATTAGCAATATCCATAAGAACAACAAAAGGCAGCCAGTATGAGCTCTGATTGCTGATTTAAATAGAATTAAGCCAGGCAAATAGGCAAATGGCGAAGGGCAATAAACAGAACATGAAAACAAGCTGCAGCAAATTCAACAAAAAAGTAAAAATAAAGTACTTTCATACATACATAAATACAAAAATACCATTAGTTATGATGATGATGATGATGATGGTGTTGAGGCAGCTGACGAATGAAGACGATGCTGAAGATGAAGCAATTTAGATGCACTTGAGAGCACGAGCTCATTGAGTGCCCCGAGTGGCAGCATCATACAAGAAGAAGAAACACATTTAACTGCTTGCTAAATAATTTGTGTTGTGCCGTTTGTCGATAAATGATGGCAAAGTCAAAAGCACCGCACTAGTTTTTGTTTGTTTTTGTATACATATTTTATAGTTGGATTTTATTATTGGCTAACTTAATGCAATGCAATACGTTGACGAAAAAGACGACGAGTTCAGAAATTACAACAGCCAAGGAGGATGACTGCGATGGTCGTTAACGCAAAACGTCAATTTACAACTGCGAATGTGATTGTGAATGTGAATGCCCAACAGCGCCAAACGAGCCAAGCAACATCAAAGCATGAGCAACAGCAACAGCAGTGCCAGCAACGTGACAATGGCAACATGTTGCGTGTCAAGGATGGCTTGGCAACATTGTGCATGCGGGGCGGGCAGCGCAAAAGGCGCTACGAAAAGTACAAGCAAATAAACTTATTATAAATATCTCCACTTAAGCTAAGCGTTGTTGTTGCTGTTGCTGCTGACGCTGCTGTTACTGATTGCTGTTGTTGTTGTTGTTTTTGTTGTTGCTGCTACCAACGTCGCTGTGGGGGCCCCCCATATTTATGCTGCGAGCCAACAATGAGATACAAATGCGCACACGCAAAGCTAAATGTGCTCTCGTTTGCTCAAACACACACACACACACACAATCACATAAACCAACACTTATAGAGGCAGTGTGAGACCCGACAGATGAACGACTGTCAAGTCGCGCAATAAGCAACAAAAGCATTAAATGATGACAACAACATAGCGCTTAATGGACTGTCACTGCCGCATTCGCGTCTCAATTCAAAATGCATTTTGTGTGTGTTTCGCTCTTCTTTTCTCTCTCTCTCTCTCTCTCTCTCTGCTTACTCGCTTGCTCTTGCTCTTTCTCATACTTTCTCTCTCCTTCTCTGTTTTGCTGTTTATTTCTCTCCCTTTTGCATTAGCATCTCTCTTTCGCTCGCTGCTGTTGTTCAACTGCTCTAACGCAGCGAATTGCATACACGGACTGTTTGCTCTTGGCTTGCGTTATAAATCCATTATAATAAAATCATTTTGTTGTTTTATTAGTTCAGCAACATGTTGCGCACGGAGCAGTCAAGTGCTTTCGCAACATGCTGCCTTGCTCATAAATATTGCAAGTGTTTTCAATTAGCTCACATTCTGTGACTTTCATATTAAATGAGAGCGCGCCAGCATGTTTCTCCTTCTTCGTGTGTGAGTGTGTGTGTGTGTATATGTGTGCTTGTGAACTTTACGTGTTTGCATGGAGCTGTTTCCAATTATAAATTGCCAGGCGCAAGTGGCGTAATTACAGAAAGAAAAGAAAAAAAAAATAAACGAACAAAGTAGAAAAACCTAACTAAAAGGTCAAAGTTTTTGAGGTCAGCTCAGAGAAAAAGGTCATAGCGATTTCTTAGTCGACTTCTTGCAGCTGGCAATCAACGCACGCCCCCCACCCCAAAAATATGTCAATGTGTGCAATCACACATATGAGTCTCGACATGTATGTGTGTGAGTATGTTACTGAAAGCAATTTCCGCCTGTGTCCGCAATTAAAAAGCAATATCACTCCGAGTCGAAGTAAATACACAGAATTGAATTGGAATTTTATGATGTGTTTGTTAAATGGTTTCATAAATGGCAAAATATTCTATCCATCCACGCAGCAAACACACACAGCGAACGCCAAACACACACACAGCTTCATTTAAAAGTCACAGGCGCACAGCATCAACGAGCAGGCGAATGTTTCCGGAACGTACTACATACATACATATATTTGAATGTGTCCGCAACTGTATTTGTGTGTCTGTAGCTGGATTTGTGTGTGTGTGTGTGTGCGCGCACTACTATGACTGCAAATTCGTACTACGAACGAAACAAAATGTATGTAGATTGGGAACGCTTGGTGTTACTGAGGCCTTTGTTTGTTTGTGTGTGTGTTGTGAGGGTTAAGGGAGAGCATTGGATTGCATTTAGCTTTCATGTATTTCATTAGCGTATTTATTGAATTTGTATAAGCTCGTTGACATGTTCGAATGTGTGCGTGTATGAAGAAATGTGATATTGCATTTTAGTCACAAGTTATTTCATTTTATAAAATACCATAAATTTCGCATATTTATGCATGCATATCTTTATTGATATTAATGCTGCGGGCTAAATAAACTTTTAACTTGTTTTTAGGTTTTGTTTTTCGTTCTGTCAATCAAAAGTAAGCTTATATTACGCTAACTTATTTAAGTTGTATAAATGTTGTAGTATCATAATTGTACTTGATTTTATACTTCAAAGTGAATATTAATAATAAAAATATATGATATATATTTTGCATATAGGATGGCACCAAAAGTTAAAAGACATTAAATTTATATTCTTTTTTCATTCGTCTTCCTCTCATCTTTAAATAACATTTTAATCCACCTTTTCAGCCACTGAGTAGCTTCATCAAAGCTTAATTTCTCGTATGCCATACAAGCCTGATTAAGTTTTGTGTACAATGTATTTTTGCAACCCTGTTAAAAGCGCTTCACTCACAGCCCAGCCCTTAAGCACTTTTAGTAGGAAACAATAAGGGCTTTGTCATTTTGGCATTATTGTTAACTCAATAAAATGTCATAATTAAAAAATGAAATTTTGCCCATACGCAAAAATACCCTGTTGTTGTTGCTGGTAGAATGACCTTAATTGCTTGCGTACGTGTGGCAGCGATTCATGTGCATCGTCGTGTGTGTGTGCGTGCTAGCGTGTGTGTGGCAGCAAGTGAGCCTCTGTTGCAACTGTCAAATGAATAAAATTAAGTGTAGCTGTGTCGCTGTTGTTGTTGTTGTTGTTGTTGTTGTTGATGCTGTTCGTGTTGCACTCTCTTTCGCACGAAACGGCAGCTGGATGGCAGGATATGTTGTTGCACTAATTGAATGTGGCAGGCATGCAGTAGACGGACAGAAAGTTGAGCTTGTCTCTCACCACACACACACAGCCTGCCGTACCGTACCTACTATCTCTGTCTCGTTCTGTGTCTGTTTGTGTGTGCATGCATGTGTGTGTGTTTGTATCAGTGTCCGGGGCACACAAGTAGCTTCATTTTGCGCCACAGTTCGTATTCGCATTTTAAGTGCAATGGCACACAGATTGCGATTGCTGTTGACATGGCGATGCAATAAAACTTTGCCATCGTTTCTGCTAGCAGCAAATGGCAAAAGGCAAAAAGCGACAACAGCCAACAGCCAACAGACGTCAGGCGACGGCAATTGTTGCCCATTATTGCTTATGCTGATGATTAAGAGCATCCATCGGGTGCTCCCAATTCCCCACCCCCCACCACCCCCCACACACATTACCAATTGCGACCACACAAGAGCCATCATCCAGCGGCAGATTAAAATGTGTTAATGGCTCGTCCTACACACAACACACACACTCTCACTCACACACATATTGGTTGAGCAGAAGGACTGTTTGCTAATTGCCATCAATTAAAATAACAAAAAGGCAATTGCCAACGCACACTAAATGCACATACTAAATATTATTGACTTATTGAACGGCCGACTAAAGTATTTACTCAACATCAATTTCGAATTTAGTTGGGAAATCAATAACCGTTTCCGAAAGCAAACAGCGAAGCGATGCCAAAACAATAACTGCCTGGTATTTTTGTGCTGCATTATTTAAGATTTTGAATATTTTCTAAAATATTTATAAGCTGTTTGCCAGTCAAAAAATGCTGTACAGCCAGGCATTCGCCTCTTTTATCTGCTTGCCCCCAGCCCCCAGCTACTGCCACCTGAGCTGACTGTTTGCTCTTGGTGTATTGTCTATTTACTTGAGCAGCAACAACGAGTTTCTACTGCAAGCCAGGCGGTCGGCTTATATCTTTGTAGTAGTAAGTGTGCTTGTATACCATTCATTCATTCATTCATTTTGTGTGTTTGGTCAGACTAAGGTTGTAGCAGTTGTCTGTTTGTGCATCTTTTGCCGAATTCCACAAAAATTGTCTCTGCACGGCCAAGGCGCACTGAAATGAAAAGTATTCTGCACTCAAATCAGGTTAGAACACATTTAAAACAGTTGAATATCAGATACTATTACTGCTTAGAGAATCTGTAATTTTCAAGAAAGAAAAACTGACTTTCTTACGTTATAGTTTGATTAAATGTATTCAGAGAAAGATACCTTGCACAACGTTGTAGTCAATAGCAACAGCTCGAGCTTTGTCTTAAAAGGACATTAAGAACTAAGTTCTTCAGGAAGCAGACGCATCTGTTGCAGCTGCCGTTGACAACGGATTCAAATCTGGCTCAACCTTTGAGTCGAGCTTAGCAACTGTTAACTATCGCTGCTGCTGCTGCTGTTGCCGTTGGTATTTAGTCAAATAGCCAAGTTGCCACAGCTGTCGTGCATCTTAGTAAACATTTTCAGTATGAAGTCCAACGGACAAACAGAATCAAAAGAAACGGGGCCCACCCACGCTATACTTACGCTGAAAAGCATGTTAAATGTTGCTTACTTTGTTTGCCATTTGCCATTTGCTGTATCCAATGGATGTCGTTGGCATTGCCAAGTTGCTTTTACTGCCGACTCTTGCTGTTTTTGCCGCCGTGTATTTACTAAACTAGTAGTACTTACATATATTTTCCAGCAATTTGTTGTATGTAGCTACTTCAGGCCTCACTCAGTCTGTGTACTGTCTTTGTGTGTCTGTGTATCTGGAATGTGTGCGTGTACAATATGCTGCTGGGGCACACACACACACACACACACGACTCGGTGTAATAATGGTCTCTCGCAGTCACAGACTTAAGCTTCAATTCACTAGATGCGACTCCATTACCCCAACTTCACCTGCTTCCCTTGCCACTGTCTCTCTGTTCTTGTGGGGCGGCAACAGCAGAAGTCAAGGTAAGTATTTTGCTTGTGAGCTGTTTGTAAGTGGAAAACTTTGCGCACACGTTGCGCCATAAATACAATATAAAGCAAACTTTACGAACTTCAAATACACTATTGGTTAATGAGTATTTCAAAAAAATGTTTGTGTGGATGATTTTTGATTAAAATTTAAAAAAAAAAATCAATTCACATAAAACATAATATTTTATTACACTATCAATACAATAACTAAAACTACAATATTGAATACATTAAGTTCATCAGTAAGTAACTTTAATAAATAGTTATCAAGCTTAAAACAAGAAACATTATCAGTCAGAAATGTCAAATTGAGTCTTCACACCATTACAGCTCTATTTGAATAAGAGCATAAACAGCTGTCGTTATTTATTTATAATGTATACAAAAGTAGCATTTTCCTGTGTAAAAAGTTCAGCAATTTCTTTTGAAATTTGATGTGAAAATGTAAGTTCGGCGTACTCGCAATTTTTATGCGAAAAAAGAAAATGAAGAAATGTTTTTAATTTGGCATTAAAAAAAAATGTGCCCATGAAATTGAAATTAAGCTAATTGATAAATGGCATTAATGGGCGGCTCAACGAAATTGGCTAACAATGCATTCACCAGGAAGTAACGGAAGGAACGGAAGGAAAGGCAACATCAATTACTCAATAAAAGTCAGGTACTGTGGAAAGCTCAGCATTGACTAGTCGTTGAATTTGGGAGTGAGAGATGGCAATAGATCAAAGCCATCAGGTAAGAACAGAGGACAGAGTGTAAGACAGACATACAGACAGACAGACAAATCGAAGCAATCACATTTCATGCATTCATTGTGTTTCGTGCTAACAAACTCCCCCTTGAAAAACTCAAACCCAATGGTAATCCGCACTCCTCCTACTATCCCCCATTCCCCCCACCAGAAACTTCACCATGCAGTGACAAATGACTGTAAGTGGGAGAGCTGAATGGGGGTTAAAAGCACCACTGTCATGGCCAGATTGCTGTTGCATTTGGTAAATTAATCAACCCTTGCTGAATGACACTAGAGTTTGGGGTCGTTTTGTGGGGCGGCAGCATTGGCATTGCGTTTGCGTTTGCTGGGAGACAAGCCATAATTACGTTTGAAATGCAGCCAACGCTGTTTTCTTTGTTTCTCTCTCTGGGCTTTTTTTTTTTTTTGTATGCAATAACCCCTCTTGCCATAGGGCAAACAATTTTGAAAATCAATTGAGTTCGATTCAATTAGAGATGCGTCGGCAACAATGTTTCACAATACCCTCCATGGCAGGTGCCGCAAAATCAAATTTTGAAGCTGATGAGCTTAAAACAAGCCACACACAAACAGAGGGCAACAACAACACCAAATGGTCTACTAGTTGTTATATTGTAAAATGTATCTGGCAATAATGGCTATAAATTGACAAAAGTTTTCGTAACATATAATTGATTGTATCCTAAGTCACAGCATATATTTGATTTATTTGTTGCAATCAAAGTATAAATATTCTTAAAATTAAGTTTCAGCACTTTACGGAGCATTTAATAGCCGTGCAATTAAAATTGATATTATTGTTGTCAGCTACTGCTTTTATGTAATCTGCAATTGCAATTGTTGCCGGTGATGTTGGATGTTTTATTGCAATTGAAACTCTGGAAAGCTGGCAATTGTGATGCATAAAGCGTTTACCTTTATATATATGTGTGTGTGACTCTGTGTCTGTGTGTGTGTGTGGTTACATTCTGTGCTGCAACACGCCCTCAATTTATAAGCCTTTTGGCTACATTTTGTGGCTTTGATTGCAATTATCTTTTGAATTTTGTATTTATTTGCTACACTTTGCCCAATTGTTCGTTCATCGGTTTTTGTATTGTCATTGTTATTGTCATTTGTATCCAAATGGGCAAATAAACTGCAACCACGTTACAAATGCAGAAACCACACTGTGTAAATCGAGAGTGGGGGCAGAAGGGCAGCTCAGTGCTCAGTGCTTTGTTCACAGCCAAAATTCAGGGGGGTCAAATGCGTATGCGTATGTCTGCGTGTGTGTGTTCGGAATAAAGTTGGCCAGTTTTCAATTTGGCAATTTTCCGTTTATTAATTGGCAATTTCATGCAGTCTGTAGGCGGTTACATTGAGCCCTCTGGGCTCTGTCGTTCTAATTGATGTCAGTCCTGTTGGCTTTCAAATTTCAAGTTTCCCAAAGTCAAATACAACAAGTTCGGGTGCTTGATTTAGACGTTTATAAACATTTAATCGAGTCAGCTAAAGGTCAAAACTGATCCCATCGCTCCGGCAAACCAGCACCATTTGGATAATTTTTGCTGTTCATGTGATTGATCAGAAAGTTGGCAAAGTATTTACTGCGCTCCTCCGGCTTGACAAATTGCAGAGCATTGCACGCACTCAATAGCAGAGAACTCCTCTCCGGCTGCGCATGGAACTGCCTTGAGATTGTCCAAAAGCTGCGTTCCTTGCGCAGCCGTTGGGGCTCCATTAAGGGCTGCGGCAATTGATGCATCGGAACGGGTGGCTCCGGTGGTGCATCCTGCATCATGGCATTAACATTATTTCGTTGCCTCTCCAACGCGTCACGCACATTCGCTATTTCCATTCGGAATTGTTGTATTTGCAACATTTGCTCTTCAATTTCTCTGTAGTTGTCCATTTGTCTGCTGTTCTTAGGCCGCTTATCTGTGACTTGAACCGGTTAGTAAAATAATAATTATTAATACGGCAGCCAAGATTACTGCTAAAATCGGTCGAGTGGTTTGTTTTTTGCTTTGTTTTTGTGTAGTTTGTTTGGTAAGTGAAATAAAATGAATTTAAAATAACAATAATTACGTATATATATTTTTTTCAAAGCCTCATTGATTTACATACGTATATACATATCCAAATAAAGTTTTCTTGCTTTTTTTTTCCAAATGTGCAAAACTTATGATTGGCATCGAAAACAATTTACAATATATGTATATGCGATAAGCTACAACTGTGTATCCCCCATTAAATAAACCACCCAAACATCCACTCGTAAATCCGTTTCCATATCGACAACTATAGAACAGTATCGTGTGTCTGGCTAGCGGCATTTGCTGCTGCTGTTAGTCCCCAGCGTCCAGCTACAAATGGATAAATGCTGTCTGACATTTACTTGCTCCTCGCTCAACCCAATTTCACCCCTCGCCCAAAACACACTCGCACTCGCACACACACAAACATACGAACACATATCCATTCACCCACAATGATTGCACGCATATAGCCCTCTTTAACCCAATGGCGTCTGGGTGTGTGTGTGTGTGTGTGTGTGCTGTGCGCCGTCACCATCATCATTACAAGCAATTTAATTCGTTGTAATGTTGCCATGAATCGCGCGTCGCAGCTGCTGCCTGCCTGCCCCATGTTGCTGCTGTAAATCGCTGTTTTTGTTGTTGGCCTTTGGTTATAATGTGCTGTAAATGATACCATTATGGCTGGCACAATTAATAATGCCTGCTTATTATACTTATTATAATTGTATTTGGGCTACGTAACTCGCAATCCCAACGATGTATATCGCCAATCTCTGGATTACAGCACAATCAATACCTTAAGAGCGGGGGGGGTTGGGGTTTGGATGATGTAATTAAATAGAAAATTTGGCAGTGCTTAATTCGAGGCTTTTAAATGAAAGTCAGGCAAGCGCGTGGCAGCAAACTCACACACACACACAAAACAAACACACTTAAACATGCTCGAATGCTAAGTTTGGCGCATCCAACAAGTTAGCTGCTTGCAACATGTTGCTAGCAACATTCAAGCAAAGCGCCGTCGCAGTTGCTCACTTGCCGCTCTGTCTCTCTCTATTTCTCCCTTTCTTTGACTTCCTGTCTCTATGTCCACCCATCTCTCTCTCTCTCTCTCTCTTTCGTTTGCTACTGCTTGCAATTTATTAAGGCTCATCCTGTGGCACTGTGTGTAATCACATTGTTGCCATTTGCACTTCATTATTTGCTTTTATATGTGGCAATTTTGTTTTATTGCTGGCGGCCAGGGCATCATCCTTCTGCTCATGTTTGCGTAAGCTATGGCAAGCTCTCTCTTGGCCTTCCTTCCTTTTACTCTCTCAACGCCTCACTCTTCCACTTTCGGTACATCTCGCCCACGAACACTTGCGTTTTAGTTGGTTAAGCAACAAGGCCAAAATGTGTCACCTTCCCCACCAACGAAATCAAACCCAACGGCAGTTGGCTCTTAATGTTACTCAACTCGCCTCAAGCGACCTTGTTTATAGATCTAGATGTTTTTGTGTGTGTGTGTGTGAGTGTGTGGTTGTGTGCGTGCGGACAGCAGACAGTAATTATTATGCCATGTCCAGCGATAATTGGATTCAATGAAATGCCTCTACGAACAGTTTGTCTGTGCGCACTAGCATAAAAGGATTCGCCTGTCTGTCAATATGTCCGAACCGTTATTGCATTTACACTGCACTCGCAGTCTGCCATTTGACGTTTAATGTCTCTGTGTGTGTGTGTGTGTGTGTGCAAGGATTTGTATGTTTATTAAATGCAAGGATGACAATTACATAATGAAAACTTATTGTCAACTTACAAATTGAGTTAAAGATGTATTGCAAAACCTTTCTGGTTCAGTGTATAGCAGCGTGTAAATAATGAATTTGATATATATAAACTTTAATGCCAGCAAAGAACTTTCCTCAACTCAGACAAAACTGATCAGATCTTTTAAAATCCTTATTAATATTGCAGTTATATTAAAAATAAGTTTTGATTATTATATTGCGAAAGTATGTAACCTAATGGTACTAATTTATGAACAGTTTTGCCGTTTAAGCAACTCTTTGCATGAACATCATAAAATTGCCATTATCAGCTCATGATGATAAATGAAAGCACATTAACAAAACCCAAATATTATACTAATGAGTCTTTCAATGTTCGCGGCATTCAACATTTGCCCAATGGTGTTTACCACCAGCTGCCAGCTAATTAAATTGAAATATTATTGCATTTAATTATCGCTCTGGCATTCATAGGACAACGACTGTCAGCCAACCAATTGCCAACTGAGCCTACCATTCATACAGCTCGGCTCGGCTCGGTTCGCTTTGGGTACGCTTGGTTCTTCGCATAAAATGTCAACTGCATTAGCATCATCATAATGACAACACGAACACACACACAAGCACACACTCTAAATAGTGCTCGGGAGTAGAGTATGCCGTTTGCGAACGGGCCTTTGATCTGCGTTGGCTGCAACGATGTCGGCGACGTTTCGCTTGTTGAATCCAATATAGACAAACATATTTTTTATGGCATTGCTACCAGCCGCCAGATGTGAAAGAGCGAGAGAGAGAGCAACGAAGATGAACGAGATGGATGCGGTGCGCTGTGACTGTGTGGTGCGTTTTGCTTTTATATTTTTTCATTTTTTTCGTTTTTAATTACTTTTGCGCTATTTTTGAGTTGTCTGCTGCTCGTAGCCGAAACCAAAGCGCCCAAGTAATGCAACAGAGGCTGCTTGCATGCTTGCTGCTGCCTCTTTACTAGGTGTTAATTTATTTTTAATTTTTATTATTTATCTGCGCTACGCGATCTCTTGCAGACTGCAACGACGGCGAAGACGACATGTCCCGTCCCCTTTGAAAAGAGTCCGAGTCAGAGTCATAGGCGCACATTTAAGTGGATTGTGGAGCGTTTAGATAGACTGGTGCGCCACTCAATTCCATCAACAAAATGTTGACGTTTCTATTGCATGCCGCAGTGTGGCAGTTGCAGTCGCAGTTGCATTGCCAGTTGTTGCGTCTCTCGATTTTAAGGTCTCTCTAGATGGCACTTGGCTTTGCACTCTCGCATGCAATTAATATCATTTTTATGTTCTAATGACATTCGTTGCGCCGCATTTCGTATGCATTTAGTGGCCCCCAACATCATCGCTCAAAACGGTTTGGCAGGCACGAATCTTTCAAGTTGTAAAACCGCCATTAAATTGGCATCGAAGTGGATGCGCCCCCTGAGCCTGATCTGGCATGATCACTCAACAGGCAAACAGCTTGCCACTCGCTGACGCTGCTGCCGCGTAGCAGTCATAAAATGAGCAAATGCGTAGGGCGCCCTTCCATTAATGGGTGAGGGGTGTGCGTGTGTGTGTGTGTGTGTGTGTGTGTAGCCAACACGCCCCTTGTTTATTGGCATTAATTAATTTGTATGTTTTTATTTCGATTTGAAATTTTTGTTCGCTTTTGTTGTAAATATCATAAATACTTCGTTGTCGGCCCCATAAACTTTGTGGAAAAATCATAAAAACCTAACAAAGATTATAGAAAGTGGGTGTAGAGTACTTACTACACAGCTACTGTGACTGTGTGTGTGTGTGTGAATCGTATCATGATTGGAATCTTAATTGCCACATAAAAGCTAATTAAATGTTAATGCATAAGAAATCTCTGAGTTGGACAAGTTGATCAAATATGGAAAATTGTTGAATAAATCAAATTCACCAAGTATTCCAGTTGACACAAAAACACAAATATGTATTCGTGCGTTTGTTGATGACGTATAACCGGCAATCTTCACTTCAGGGCTTGCCTTTGTTGTTTCGTGCCTGGAACGGGTGGGGGTGGGGGGATTAAGGTGGTGTTTGTCTCTGTTTGTCAGCCTTTCAACCGCCTGCATCTCTTTAACTTATCTTGACTTCGTCTTCTTCTTCTTATTCTTCTGCCTTATGCCTGCCACTTGTGTGTCGGTCCCTGCTGAAAACTGTGACTGTGACTATGACTGAGTCTGAGAACTGTTTCCCTTCTTCACATTCAACCAACAAGAAATTGTCGTTCGTTTTCAAAATTGATGCGGTGTCTGCGTTTAGGTGGAAAATTGAATTTTCATTTTCATTTTCGTTTTCATTTTGAGTTTTCATTTTCAGTCACCTCCGTCTGTCGCAATGCGTCCGTCCCCCTTTTGGGGTGTGTGTGTGTGTGTGTCTGCCTTTATGTGTGTTAACTTAAATTTGATGAGCCCGAGGTATTTAAATAAATTGTTGCATGCGCTCTGTTTGACAGTTTGTTATTTTTGTTGTTGATTGGTGAAGTTGCCACCGCCGCCGCCGCCGCCGCACCGAGAATGTGTGACTGCCGCTTCTCGCCTTTCCATGTCACCCACTACTCATCTATGCTATGCATTTTGGCGCCTTTCCCCCCTTTTGTGCACCTGCAGCGGCTGTTTCACCCACATCCATAATTTTCGTTTCGTTGTGGTATAATTATAGATAAACGGCTGCACTCCCAATGCATAAATCTTGTTTGGGGTGCGATGTCTCGCCGATAGTCGAAAAGTTTTCAAATGCAGTAATAAAGCCATTTGGCTATAAATATGCAACACACATAATTGCCGTAGCAAGAGGTTATGAAATTAATTTTAATGGATATTGTTGTTGATCCGTAAATATTCAAAACTAAATATCAAACAAATGAAAACGTTGCAGTCAGACGCGACCGACTGCGTTATACTCTAATACCTGTATAAAGTTGGGGAATGACAGAAGCTATCTTAAAGCCAAATTGTGGATTTACCGATTTCCATTTGAAAGCCTCTCAGTACCCAATTTTAGGCTATCAATTTCATCGATTTTTAACCATCCTAGAAAGGACAGAAATATCTGTTTCTTAACAATTTCTTTTAAGGGAACTATGACGGACGTTGCAAAATACCAATCAAATCTTCCTTCAAATCCTTCGGTATCGGAATATTAAACAATTTTGAATGATTATTTCCATTATACTCATTGTTTAAGTATTGATTTGGTCTTAAACATGAAGTTAACCATGAGAATCGCATTGAGATGTTTATCCACAGTAGCTTATAGTATTTATAACAATGCCATGTTGGCTATAATCTCAATTAATTTTATATAAACATCTTATCAGCTATTAATTCATCAAGTAAAAAATGCTGGCTTCTGCTTAACTTCCACAAAAATAGCTTGAATTTCTTTATATTGGTGTTTATAAGAAGCTGAAAGCATAACTTAAATTTCAACAATAAAACATAGATAGTGGAATCTGAAATTTAAATTGTTTGTTGGCTTAAATTAAATGACGACAACTTAACTGCTTTTAACAAAATCGATCTAAACTCATTCCGAATTTGGTGGTGGGCTGGCTGGCTGGTGGATCACCAACAACGAACAATCAAGCGCAGACATTGCTAATTACACGGCACTTTCATTAGGTTATCTATGCGCATACCTGAAGCAGTTAATAGAATCATCCGAGTTCGATAAACGTTATCAGGCCATCACTTTTATAGCCGTCTGATTAATGAAGTCAAGCGTCGAGCTTCGATTGCCGTCGATTGCCGATGCGTCAGCAGCAGCAACAGTTCATTTAATTGCTACGTTGGCGACTTGCATGGTTGTAAATAAGGCAAAGAGCATAACAAACTCCAAGCAAGAAACCAGCTACAAACTCCATTAACTCCATTAACTCCAACTCCAACTACAACTTGTAGAGGCAATGTCAACTGTTGTGCCTCATTGTCTCCGCATGCCTAGCACATTGCTCTGCCGGCTGCTGTCGGCTGCTCTTAAACGACGCGGCTGCAACATTCTTTGCTGACAACGCAGTAATTTAAATTCAATTGCAATTAAAAGTGCGCACGCAAAACAGCCAACGACAAACAAAATGAAGCGCAATGCCACAACCAACCAAGAGGGCAGAAACACACACATACACAAAAAGAGAGAGACAGCGAGAGAGAGAGATAGCATATATTGTAAAAATTTGTCGCATAGCCAACATTTTGGCCCAGCTCGTTTTGTTTGGCTGCTACCAGACTCTTTTGCACTCGTTGCCGACTTGTTCAACTTGTTCGCACATATTTTCGCGTAGGCGTTTGACGTGCCGTGCCGTGCCGCAGCTGATTAGCTTGCAGTTCTCAGCAATTACCATTGCGTTATATGAGATGCTCTGCGACTAATTCGAAATATATTTATTTTGACCAGGCTGGCAACGATTTGCTAATTGCCACAACAAGAGCTTCGTGGAAACTTTATAGTATAATCTTCAATAATAAAATCCAATAGAAATTTCGCCAATTCCATGCAAAATGTCAACTGAATTTCGAATGTTCATTTGCTGCTACAATTCGCATGAATTTTGTACTTATGCTGTCAGCAGAAATTCTGGAATTATTAATAATCGCAAAATTAATAGGAATTATAAGCAATTATTGTTGATTTGCATTCGGTAGCATATATTTTAAAGGTTTTGGTGTTTTTGTGTTAGGCTAATGACCGTTTAGACAGGTGCCAAAATTGGCTTGATACAAAGTTGCATTAATTGTTATCCAAGACAATTATTGGTTATTATTTACATGCCATGTAATGCAGTTCACTTTATACATCATAAAAGACATACTATAAAAATTGAGTTCATGGCAAACTTGATGTGAGTATAAACATGAAACATGCCAATCAGCTTGATGTCTGTTTATGATTTTGGTTCATTAAATAATTGCGGCCACTTTTTGTCATATGATCTGCATGCAAATACATAAATAATGTATGTATAAATTCATTTACATAAGGTTTTGAACACACTTATATATCCTGGTTTGATTTGGAATTTATTCAAGTGGTGTCATCTTTAAATTTTATATATATATTTCAGTTATTTAAGAATCTTTTGTTGTTATTGAAGAGCACACCGAAGAAGATAAAGCCCTTGAAGTATGGCTATGAAAATGTGTTAATGTATACGAAAATCTGATAAAATGGAAGTTCGTTCTGATTTATTTGCGTTATTGTTACGAAATCGTGCACTGTGCGCATATAATTCTAGACTTTGTTTAAACAGATAAGTACACAAAGATTAAATTGTTTTTTTTTTTTAAGTCAACTTTATGATATTTTAAAGTTTTACTGATTGGAAGTCCCTTAAAGCTTAATTTGAATAAGCTCATTACCCGTTTTTCTCAGTGGCATAACACATACGCTCACTGGGCAGATTCTCGCATAATTGTCACGGCACATTTGGGAAATAATTCTGAAATAATTTCATCAATTATGGTTCGCAGCTGTATGAAGTGCCTGGCCTTGCCGACGTTGTTGCTGCCGTTTCAATTATGTTGATATTAATTTTCATATTTAATTTAACGCGAAAATAAAATGGCAGCACGACCGACCGACCAACCGACCGACCGGGCTATAAAGGAGCAGACATAGGACAATCGTACACACATAATATTGTCACAGTCGAAGCATGAACTGAAACATATATGTATTTATATGTATGTATGTATGTATGCACAGGAATAAAACAAATACAATTGTGAAAAATACATTTTGCAGTAAAAACCGCATGCATTATTTAAATTTTAAGTGAAATCAATTACAAGCTCGTTGGCACTGCCTTCCACTTGCAAATGAGGGGTGTGGCCAAGGCGTGGGGCTCCAAGGCTTTTGATGTTAAATGCCAAATGACAACAACAACAACAAGAACAACAACAAAAACAAAAGAGAGCAGTCCTGGTTAGGGAGTAGAGTAAAGAGTTTGAGTGCGACGGAAATGCGCATAAATGCAGTTGCAGTCGAATAAATAAATAAAAATATTTTTTGCCATTTAATTTCAATTAATAACATCGCAAACACACACACACACATATACACATATATATATATATATATATGTGCAGAGCATCAGCGACAGTTGCAGTTGTTGTTGTTGCTGATGTTGCTGTTGCACTCACAGCTGCGGCCGTATGCTGCAATATTAATACATTTTAGCAGTGGTGCGTGCGCTGATTGCCGCAAGCCCATGAAATTAAGTCACAAATTAATTAATTAATGCAATCAATATGTGCGACACATTTGCATTTGTGCAATTACACCTTATGGTCTCTTGCAGCGCTTGGCTTCAACTTAAATACAACAACTTCTTGTGCACTAGTTTTAGTTACATACATACATACTTACCGACGCACATATTATTAGTACATATGTATGTACAGTCAGTACCAGTCGACCATCGCATCGACTAAGGTTACCCACCAGTTTAAGTCTGGACGCCCAACGCCTTAACAGGAGTCCGGTACGCCAAAGCGAACATAATTTTTTAATGGACTTTTAATGTTTGTCGCCAGCATTATTTAGCTGCCGTCTATACATGTGTGTGTGTGCGTCGCGTGAGCTTTTTGGGGTCAACTTGATTGTGCCTGTGCACAATTAGCGGCCGTTAGTACTTAACATGTGTAAGCTACATAGGTGAGTTTTCCGGCTGCTTTTCGTTATGAAGCAATTGGATCAGGGGTCGGTCGGGCAGAGACGAACTGAAGCTTATAAATATGCGAGGTGATTATCAAAATTTGAATATTGGACTTTAATTTAAAAGCAATCAAAATGGCTAATAGTTCATTTAAAGTTACATTCCATTTTAAAAATTTAAATTCAAACATTGACAAGATAAATGCGAATCAGAACACGTAAGCAACGCTTTTAGTAAAGAGTAATCTTAATTTAATTACATATTTCAAATAGCATTCAATACAAAATAATTAATTATCTTTAACAACAAAAAAGCACAGTAATTAATTAAATTTAATTAATTAATTAGAGACTTTATTCAAATATTTTCAGTTTTTTCTACAAAAAAACTACAAACAAAACAAAGCAGTGAACTGCTTGAAAACTGCTGCATGTTAGGTTTCAAAACTGAAAAAAAACGTCGTTTGCGACCGTACCTAAGGCTCGTTAACATTAACATCGGTCTTTATTTTATCACCTCTTGGCATCTTACTTCGTATGCACTGCTTTCATTTAATCAGAGCACTGCTTGCTGATAGCTTTCACTTTTCGATAACAGAGGCCGCTACTAAGTTTACTTTGTACGCTTGAATGCGTACACATCACATAGTTTTGCATTTCGCTAGCAGAGGGCGCCACCACGCATATCAGATGAAAGCTTGTGGCTAGAAACAATGAAACAAAAAACACTAAAAAGAATTTTAGAACGTTTTGAATTTCGGCAAACGCAATAACAAAGAAATCAGTATATGTAGAAATAAACATTTCGTGTACCGAAAAATGCTTCTATGGTTTTTTGGGTTTCGTTGCTGGTTGTTGACTTGGATAGCGGATGCCCATACCAACGTAACAACTTAGCGTCTGCATTGGCTTAATTGCAATCAAGCATAAAATTGTAGCATAATTTTAGGAACACATGATAAAAGAAATATTTAAACTTGGTTCATTTAATCCAAATGTTTTTAAATGTAATAAATATAGTATAAAAAAATGGATGCCACGCTTCCAGCATCCCTTTCCAAACCTTTAACAAACATACATACATACATACATAAAAACAGAAGAAGGGCACATTATGCTTTAAAGTTGAGCTCGCATCAAAGTCAGGCTCAATAATATTGGAGTGCATTTTGCTTTCAGCGCCAATTAAAATTTAACTCAAATTGCTGCAGCATTCATCTGCTGATTCTGTTTGCCTGGTACTTCAGCCAGAATTTCTGCTGATTTTGGCCCATTTTCCCTCGCCCAAGCACACACACAAACATACAAACATACATACATACAAGCACACAAACATACATACAAACATACATACATACAAACAGAAGAAGATTACATTATGCTTCGCTCCGGAATGAGTTTAAAGTTGAGCACGCATCAAAGTCAGGCTCAATAATATTGGAGTGCATTTTGATTTTAGCGCCAATTAAAATTTAACTCAAATTGCTGCAGCATTCATCTGCCGATTCTGTTCGCCTGGTACTTCAGCCAGAATTTCAACGGGTTTTGGCCCGTTTTACCTTGCCCAAACACAGAAACATTCAAACCCCATTGATAAATTTTAGGCTAAAAAAAAAATTTGTCATTATTTGAAGTATACTTTAAAGGCCGCATTAAGTATAATTTTTTGGAACTGGGTATACCCTGATCTTCTAGTCAGGCTCTCCCGACTAGAGCCTTCTTACTTGTTTTTTCTTTTAGAATGTTCATGTTTTGTCTTGTTGTTTTCGCATAAAATGGCTCTTATACAGTAGACTTTTATGTGTATGTATCCCTTTAAATGTACAATATATATGTTTACTAAATGTACATATGTATCATGTATTTCATCTCCAGAGCGTTAGAGATATTGTGGGCGACTCTGTGGCACTGCTCAGGTGCACCATGCTGTGTTCTGAATCCGAATTAGTTTCTTCTCTTCCAGAACAGGTAGTAGTCGTTGTAAGAAAATTCTCTCGAAGATTTTAGAGACAATCAACAATAAGCTAATAAATGTAAGAGCTGGCAATATGAACAGGCTTGCCGGGCTTTGGAATCATAATAATCACAGCGCACTTCTATTGGAAGGGAAAATGGTGGAGTCGAATGATCCCATTGAAGCGCAGCAGACAGTGAGTCGATACAAGTGTAATTATGTATACAAAAAAAAGTTTTTCGTTATTTTTGCACATTTCATAGTAATTTTATTGTGCTTTTTTGTGTTTCACTTTCTATTTGAATATGTATAAGTAATACATAGGTACTATATGCTCTACGCTTTCTACATTTTGACATTGGTTGGTTAGATTTCATTTGTCATTACTGCCTGTAGTAGTTGATAACTCGTATTTGTCAAACTTAATTATTGCGGTAGCATACAGATAGATAGACATACATAGATATACATTGGTAAAACTATATTGCCAATATGGGCATTTACAATATATATTGATTAAGGATAAGGTTCATGCATGTACATACATTAATAATATATATATGAAGTGCCTTAAGCTAGCAATTATTCCGGTACAACACCATGATTATTTCAATACATAAAAATGTGTTGCATAATATTACCCAATCAAATAATTTTGTTTCCTGCCTGAAACCGAATCAATGCAATTTGTCGACAACTTGGTAAGAAATTAAGTTGAGTGTATTGGGCTTAGTAATTTGACTTAATATTAAATAATTTGACTAGCTGAATTTGCTTTACATATTTAAAGGTTGGTTTCTTCATCTTCTGATTTCAAGAAATGTTTTTATCCATTACGTTGAAACGTTTTACAATTTGCGAAGACTACAAACTAATTAACATTAAAGATATTTTGGGGTGCCATATACATAATTTGAAGTTTTTGTAAGAAGTCGTAAGAGTAAATTTGTGATATTTATGTGTTGAGTATTTTGGAAGTTAGATTTCGTTTTGTATGGATAATGGTACAGTTAGAGTTAAAGTATATATAAATTAAGACCACATATAAATATAATACAGTAAACTATAGTTAAACAAAAAAACGTATTGAAGATTTTGTAAACAAAGTTTTGGAATTATCGTAACTAGTTAAGTATTTACAAAAATATATATGTGTTTAGATATCTATATATATATTCTTTATCCCGTACTTTGAGTAGTTTATTTGAAGATCAACGTAGTCCAGGTTGTTGGATTTAGATACTCGTTGGGTTCATATCGAAATTCTTTTGTGGGAAGTTTGGGTAACATTTTTATCTAAATATACATCCATATTAGACCTTACTTTCGGGTCCATCTGCAACATGTTTGAAGGCCTGACGGATGCGTGCCAAGTAGTGAGAGCAGATGTGCCCATAGTTCTTGTTGTACCACTCAGGTGTTTTGCCCCTGAAAGTGGGCAATATAATAGTTAGTTTTGAAGTAAAATTCTTTTTTGTGCTAGCTTTGCTTACTTGACATCTACGCGTGCCAAATGCATGACTCGGGAACGTCCACTTCCGCAGGGTTCGATAAGGTAACGGGAGGCCAGGATGACACCACGCACAGCACAGAACAGCGGCTTGGCCTTGGCATGATCGATCGAGGTCTCTACAATAACACAGGCACCACGCGGCAAATCCGTTTGCCAAGATCTGCATTCAAAGTATGGATTAGCAGCAGTTGCTTTTATTGTTGTTCCATGCAACTTACCGTAAGACACAAAAGTCTGTAGTCAGCTGACCATCCAAGGCATACTGATAGATCTCGGTGCGATCGTCTAGCTTTTTAACGGTGTGACACTGCAGCAAATTGGGATCCCAGGAGGCACGCTGTTTAATGATAAACTCAAGCACCTCACGCGGCGGACCCTCAATTTCTGTGGAGCAGCGCCAGAGACGCAGTGGATGACCATCGCCTACCTTTTTGTATGCAATATCCACATTGCAGTCATTTAACGAATTTATTGTGATCCAGCTACGAGTTCTAGTTGCAAATAAGAGAATGATGTAAAGACCTTGATTTGGACAAAAGCATTAGGTGCTTACTTTTCGCGTCCCTCTTTAATAGTGGCACTGGTGCACTCGTAAAGATAACCACGCCAATTGTGGAATTGCATGCCCTCACCGAGAGCCTCGAGAGGCACCGGCTTAGACTCCTCCATGTAGCCAAAGTTGCATTTGCCGAGTTTCTCCTTGGCGGCCGTATAAATTGGTTTGTAGTGCTCGATCATAAAGGACAGACACTCGTGGGAGGCCTTCGCCTCGGCCAGCTCCTTCATGTCAGGCATACCCGTACCTTTGCCCTTGCGACGCGGTGATGCCGAAACGGATGCAGAGCCCGTTGAAATAGACGAATGGAATATTGACTGTGCCAGGCAGACTCCGAGATTATTGCTGGTCATTTGGTTCAGCTGCGAGTTAGCAGCCACAATGGTGAGGAATTCCAGCAGGACATAGAGTATCTCACGATTTTCATCAGGTAGTAGGAGCACAGCACATTGAATCGCATCCAAACGCACATCAGCGGGTAGATCTAAAGGAACAAAAGGCAATTTAGTATAGAAAAGGATAGGTTTATGTTTGCTGTTAACTAACGTTGAAAGATGGCCACAAATGTCTCGGACATTTTGGTGGTCAGCAGCGATTCGGGCAGCTCTCGGAAGTATTGCTTGAGCATGTCAGCTACATCGTATGCCTGCTGCAGGTCAAATACATCCATACATTCCGCTGCGGTCTCGGTGATCTCGATTTGCTCGCGAAGCTTTATAATGCGGGATTTGCCACCACTC
This sequence comes from Scaptomyza polygonia, assembly GCA_035044585.1. NCBI lineage: Eukaryota > Metazoa > Arthropoda > Insecta > Diptera > Drosophilidae > Scaptomyza > Scaptomyza polygonia. Next base: position 1,534,933 of record JAWNNU010001659.1, on the reverse strand, counting down.
TTGCGGAAGAGTCCGACTTGGTCGAGAGCATTTAGCTGCAGCCAACGGAAAGCAGAGCGCACAGCTAGCGGAAGTGTTTGTCCACTACGCTGGAGAACAAGAAGAAGCGGTACTCCAAAGACCTTCTTGTCCTTATAATCGGGCATCTTGATCTTCTTGATGAACTTGGGCAGCTCCCAGTTCCAGCCAGAGCGATGAGTGGGACAATAGCGCTCCATGTGGCCCGTCAGCGTGACCAGAGCCAACTTGCGAATGATCTGGAGCTGGCCAGCTGACATTGCTGCGAAAGGAATGCCTGCATCCTCTTGCAGGGCATTGGGTTCGATTTTCTGGGAGAAGCATTTGCGAAAGATCATATTGGGACGCTCCTCCATCTGGAAGCTATGCCAACGCACAACTGGCTGTCTTTTGGAGCTGCCATTGTGCTCTTCATCGTTCTTCTGATCCTGTTTGCGGGATGTGCTGCGGGAGCGGAATGAGGATGAACGGAAGCCATCCCGTTTTTTGGCATCCTTGCCCAAATTGAGTGAGCCGCCACGAGTCAGCTTCTTAATCTTCACTTCTGTGGTATTGGAATTGGCATCCTTAATGAGCAACTTGCGTCCCTGATGGCACTCCGAGTCCGAGTGAGCACCAATGTCATCTACCTTGCCAGAACGCTGAAGGAACCGTCGAGCCTTGGAGGGTTTGCGCAGCGACAACTTGCCGCCCGTGGAGGACTCTTGACTATCGCTGTAGTAGGAGGACGAATCATCTGACTTGCCTTCCTTCAGCTGTGTCATCGGACTGGAGAAGAAGTGAAGCGGACTCGTTCGCATCGAGCGGGGCGTTGACGGAGTGCGCTTAGGACTGGATCGATTAGGGCTAAGGAAGTTTTCGCTATGACTGGGTACCTTCAGATCATTGCCAAAGAACGGCATCTTAGGGAATGTGTGTATGGGGCTCAACGCAGACGGCGAGGGAGGTGTGGAATAGACGGAATCTGGCTTGCGCAGACTGCTTCTCTGACCCAATTGTGCCAGATCAAGCACTTGGGGTCCACTTATAACCACATTCTCGCGATTCTGGCGCTTGCGACGCCTTGACTTGATGGATTCAACGCGTCGCAGGAAGGCCTTGGCGCCATCCTTGAAACGCTCACTGCCCGAGCGACGCAGTCGAGCTGCAGCTCCATCGGAGCTCTCATGCAGGGAACTGTCATTGGGATCACCCTTACTGCTGCCACTGCAGCCGGGTATCATTAGAGTGATGCCAGCGCCACCAATGTCATAGCTATCGTCCTCGAAGCGATCCGGGCTAGACTCTTTGGAGGAGCTCTCCGTTTTCTCCAGATTAAGAAGTCCCGGCGGTGGCAGCTCAAGACCCATTTCGCCAATGCGCGACCAGCGCCGAATGTGTGGTTGGAATGTCCAGTTCTCGCTCAGCGCAAAGTTCTCATCATCAGATTCCTCCTTTTGCTGGGTAAGCACATTTATTAGCCTAATCTTGGAAATCAACTTGTGGTCGCATCTTACCTGTGGCGTCTGCGGCTTGTGTGACTGATCCAGTCGCATATTGGCGCAACGATTGAGAACACAGAGTCGCCGGTAAAGTGACTGCAATTGATCGTTCTCTAGGTTGGTGTGATCTTTGGCTACATTGTTCAGTTCAATCGGAAACTGATGATCTGCAAGAGTCAAATAAAAATATTTATTTTCAATTGATACCGATTATTAGCCAGAGTATTGCTTCTGCTTGCTGCTGCTGCTATTTGTTGCGTCTGAACGCTTCGACGGCGCGTGAAATTCTAATTGAGAAACCAGAAAAAAAAAACTGAACGCCCATTGCGCCTACAGTCTCAACGGCTAGGCGCCTATTAAAAATGCTGTAGAAAAAGATGTGAGTGTGAGTGCGAATGCGAATGTGAAAGATATTGGCGCTGTGCTGCGCTGCTGCACAACAAATTTTCACAGAGGTTTTCCTCACATCGTTGATATTTTTGCGTGGCCAATTTGCACGTAGGAAATCAAGTTGCCAGACATCGACGACGACGACGAGAGACCAGCGACCACATAAAACAGATACGCCAGACGTTTACACATGTCGCGTCGCACTGTTACAGATACAGATATAGATGCAGATACATTTACAGCTACAAGCAGGCAGGCAGGCAAGCAGGCAAAGGCTAGCTGACTGGCAGGCGATGCCGTGAGATACGAACAGTTGCAAGATCCGTAGGATGAAACGCCTGGAAAAGCTGGCGCGACTTGGCTTTTAGTTCGTACTTTTGTTTGTACAAAATAATCTCTTGAAAGAAAGAAAAACCCATTCACAGTTTGTTGAACTCTCGAAGATCCCGAACTCAATCCCTTAGAATATTCCTGCAAAGCTTTTTATAACTTTGTTTACTTGCCACAAACGTTTTTTTTTTCACTCCCACTCGTTGCCACTCTTTTTGGGTTATTTATAATTGCAATTAAATGTTTTTCGTAAATGTTGTGTTTAGTTTCTAATTGTATGCACTTTGATGCTAACGAAATAAACAGAATTGCTTGCACGCCAGCACATTGGAGACCCCAATTTGAGATTGTGCCACTTAATTCAATATATGATGGCATCCACACAGCGGGTTGTGCCACAAAAAACCACAAAACCCCACTAACCAACAGTAGAATCTAAAGCATCATCAGCTTCACGCGGTTGACGTCATATACTAAAAATTCTTGGTAAACTAATTTGAGGTTTTTGTTTTCGATAGATAACAGTTTACAACAGTTTACAGGGCAGCCGCCTGGAATGGTTCAGTCCCGGTATTCAGTTCATTGGGCCAATCGTATGATTAATTTTTTCACAGTGGCACAATGTAAATTGAAAAGCGAAATGTTTGTTTTTGTTAGAAAGCCGCACCAAACTGCGGATGACGCAGCCTGCAGTTATAAATATCTCTCTTTTTTTTGTGTAATTAATTCTTATTTATGGTGAATTTGGAAAATTTTTATATCATTAGGAAAAGATATTAAAATATGCCACAGAGTGCGGCTGGTTGCGGTGTGTGTTGCCATTAAATTGGGTAATAATTAAGTTCAGGACGCGTGTTACTTATAAATCGTTCTTCATTCCAAGCATAATCGAACATCTTTCGATCTTGAGCACTCCAATTTGAATACGGTTGTGGAATTGAACTTGCCCCGGTGCAAGTCACACCCTCGAATTAAGCCTGCCACTTTAAGTGAGTAATGTGCATATGAAATGAAAACTTAAGGAGAACACAAAACAAACAGAAATTACGTTTCTTTTTTTGTTGTTGCTGTTCCAAGCAAATTAACAGTCGCTTACAACTGGTACACCTCCTTTCAGCAGGCGAGTCAAGTCCAAATGACAGAGCAATAAAGCACTGAACTAAACACCTACGGCATTTCAATATCTACAAACAGCAGACACACAAACCCAAAAGAATCCCAAAATCCTGCAACTTCAATCCAACTTGGTTGTTTAAGGCGCTCTCTGAGCATGCGCCGCTGCCTTGTTTACACAAAACTCATTAAAATACGCATTTATCATTTGTGTGTGTGGCAATGTGGCTGGAAGATGGGCTGGGCATTGTCGTGGTGTTGCACGCTGTGGTGCAATTTAAATGCGCACACAAATTATTCCGCAAGATACAAATTTGCTTGCCCTGGCGAATTTATGCAACCAAATGGGCATATTTCAAGGTCGGCGACAGTCAGTAAAATGCCTCAATACATAAACAACAAAACACACACACACACACACACATATCATCTGTGCATGTGTGTGTGTGCATGTAAATTGTGTGCAGCAATGCAGAACAGGCTGAAGCATAAGGGCGCCTCGGGATATGCCCAAAAACAGCGGGTTCTCCATTTCAGATTCACTTTTTTTGTTAGTTGCTTTTTGGCTCATAATTCAACTGAAGTCGGCGAACATTTTGGCCAGTTTTAAAGAATTTGCAATGTTTGTTTTTTTTTTGTTTTTGTAAATCTTTTTGGTCGGCGCTTTATTTATTTGAATTTGCAGATTTGGCGGCGTCATCAATCTGCGCGGCCTTCAGGCGTTAAATTCAAAGCGACGTCTCACAAGAAACTCGGCGACAAATGCGCAAAAGAAACCAAAGCAGCGATTGCCGAGGGGCAAGGAGCTGCGAATATGCGTGATGCGATTACGATTAAGAGACCCAAATAAATATGCAGCTTGGCCGGGGTTCAATGAACCCATACTAACATTTTGGCTATGGGTTAAGCAGGCACTTTGTTCTCAGCCTCAAAAATATAAATAAAGAACACACAATCAAAAAAGAATTAAAAAACCGGCACCATTTTAATTTCGGTGCTCAGAATCTTGCTTTTGTTGTTGTTCTTCTTGTTGCTGTTTGTGTATTTTTATACAAAGGTGGTCTTTAAAAATTCTTGCGCAACGTGTCCTTTAGCCTTTTAGTATATATTTTTTTTTGTTTATCTGCGCTGTGCAGCTTGATGAGTTTTTGCCGCATGCTTTTGTTGGTGTTGCTGTTGTTACCTGTGCTCCGTAACTGTATGTGTGTGTGAGTGTGCTTTTTTTTTCTGTATTCCTGTTAAAATTCTTTCGGGCCACGATCACACAGAGCGCAGAACAACTCAAAAATTTGGGGCGTTTTCTTAGCTTTCGTTTTCGCTTGAGAGGAGATCACTTCAATCGCTGGCCTGCTCCTAATTGCTGTCGCGCCGTCGTGCTGGGGATATCGGATTCACTTTGCTGTTGGCTATCATATCAATGGCATTTTAGCTTTGGTGTCGGAATCTTTTTGAATGCTGTGCAGTTCATTGCCCAACAATGCTGAACAATGAGCTGAGCGCGTGATCCAGTGCTAAACAAAAAAGTTGTGTTTTGTTCTGTTTCACAACAAAAAACAGAAAAAGAAAAGCAAAAAAAAAAAAAAAACAAAACAAACTTGCCACGTCATAATTGCTAAGCTGACTAACTGGACCTATTTGATGGCCATTTATGTTGGTGGCAGGCGAAAGTGAAAGTGCTTGCGCTTCATGAAATTAATAAATGCCACTTGGGAAGCGTAAAATAGTCGACGCGTTTACAAAGACTTAATGGCGAAACAACTACTCTCGAGTCATTGCTGATGACGTCGCCGACAACGTCATTGTTGGCGTCAAGTGAAACCATCAATTACCCTTCACTGCAGCGGTACAGCCCACGTGGCCACGCCCACGGGGCAACAAGCATGTTCAACATGACATGGCAACGTCGTCTTGGGCAGACGGAAGTGCGTGTTTTATTATACAAACTCAAACTTACCTTCGTACATTTGCGCGTATTGCGGAAAACCAGCCGCCCGCAGCCATTTACATGCTTCTACGGCTTCGATTTCTGTAAAATAGAACAAGGAGAAAAGTAAAGTAAAGTTTTAATATTTGGCATACAAATAAAGTTAAATGTCATTAAATCGCTATGTGCAAATTCGTGTGACTAACACAAAACTTCAATGCGTTTCGCCTAAAAATCATAAAGGGCACCACGAAATGCGCTTTTACTTAAAAGTGAGGTGTGTCTTCGGACATGGCCAACTTGATGGATTATGATGTAAGCTGTCCAAATGATGTTAAGCCGCGAACTTTGCTGCCATTTCTGACTGACGGCGTTTTAAATTGTGTTTTGGTTGCTTGCCTCTTGGCTTATTGCCTGAGTTAAACAGCATTTTTGGGCTGCCTTCTGTTGTTGACTTAATATGAAAGTTAAGCAGAATTCCACGAAAACACTCAAGGACAATAAGAAAAGGTTGCTTTGGGAAAATATACTTTTCAATCTTATTTGCTTAAAAAAACAAAGAAACAAACATTTATTATACTCAATGATGCGCAAATATCTTTTTTATTTCACATTGTAAACAGCACAAACATGAATAATTTCCCAACCACTGCTCAGAGAAATAGGCAACAATTATTGTTGCTAGCAGCCAATATAAATGTCTTTTTAGCTCGTCAACAACATCAAGAGCTTAACATTAATGTAGCATTTGAGCAGCTATTTTATATGCTTATCTGATTGGTGTCCTAATTTTACATCGCTGGTTGGTTCTTAAAACGAGATCGATTTGGGACACATCTCGAGCACCCTGGCAGCCAACTTTGAGGGAGAGGAGGAGAGAGAGAGAGAGAGAGGACCTCGGTCTTGTTACCTAGACTATTGATTTTTAATCAACTTTATGGCGCTGATAGAACGACACAACATGAAACACTTTCCGGTTGCTTACGGCCAAAGCGTTGTGGGGTTGCGGGCTGCTGCATAGGGCGAATTATTATTGAATTTTGCAAGCGATTAACTTGCACGATAGCCGGAAAGGGCCACAAGGTAACTCTACGGAACGAGCCAAACTGAACCGGGGCCACATGCCAGTCAGCTAAGCGTGCCAGCTTGTTTCCTATGAAAGGATTCACTTTGTGTCTTTCTGATTTTATTTTTAAATTCGCCACAAACCCCGTTTGTCATGCATTTGAAATCGATTCAAGTTTGCTGACGATTATAGCTGATACTCAATTACTTGACCTACCCATTTAACTATGTCAGTTTCGATAACTAATAACTAACCTGCTCTGCAAATAGTATTAGCTGTGTATACTGCACCCAGAATAATACAAAGTGCTACAAGTTCAACTATCCAAAAATAGCCAAAGCGACAGACAGCTCATTAATTATGCATGCGCATGCAAAGGACAACAACTTTTTTTTGACAGCAACACTAATAACTATAAGAATGCCATTTAAGCTTTATTTGAATTGCGCATACGCCACGTTTTGTTGCTGCTGAGCAACTTGCTCATCTAAATTATATTTAAAGTGTGCATATTATTGTTATAAACGCTTGCTGTTGTTGGGAGCGTGTGCTTCGAAGTTTATTGCGCCAAAGTCAATATTTATACACCCACAAACACACACACACACACACACGCGCGATCATAGTCAAAGGGCGCTCACAGGCCAAGCGATTGCCCACTCGTTTGGGGCGGACCAAACATTGCCTTTGTTGTCCTGCTCGACTCATTTTCGCTGCTTGGTCATGTTGAAACATTTTCAAGCCAGCCACGCGCAAATTCATGCTGTTGGTATTACGATGGGTAATTATTATCCTGCTTGTTGTGTGTGTGTGTGTGTAGGTGGGTGTTAGTGTCTGTTGGAGAAACCTTAAAGCGATGGCGACGGTTGATTTAAATGCATATAAAAATCAAACCGGCTCAGTTACGTCCAATTAAAACTTAACTCAAATTGAAATTACCATTAATAAAATCGATATCAAGTTAAAGCTAGGTGCGTGCTTTTTGGTTGAGCTCGGGGATAAGAAATACTCCTAGTACTAGTAGATAAAAGTCAGTTAAATTCTGAAAGTTTAGAATTTTCATTGAAACTTAAATAGCTGCTACGCAGAAGTTTTTGTTGTGCATGCGTCAATGCGAAACAAGAATCCTTACCACAATGACTGCGTCAAGGATATTCTGCTGCGTGGTCGGCTACTGTCTGACAGCCGTCACTTGAGTGAGTGTGTGTTTGCTTGCTGTCAGTGACACGCTTTGTCTTTACGTGTGCTCCTTAAAAAGTAATACATACATAACCAACACTCATTGCATGCAAATGACACACACAGTTCCGATTATGGCAAACATGGTAGCGATAATCAAACTAACGTAGAGCGTTTTAACAAAGACAAGGCAAAAACTAGCTGCGACCTTGCTTTTTGTACGGGCTCAACTGAACCACATTCCATGGCTGAACAAACGCATGTGGATCGTTGGCTGTTATTGCATGTGGCACGTGGCGTCTGCCAAACAAAAAGGATAAAGTTTAGTTGCACTTGATTTGGTTATCATATAGTAGTATGTACAATATTTTAAGTGTACACAAAGTTCAAAGCACGATATGCAAAGTTTGTCTAACTTGATTAAATGTTTTGCCAGTGTGCGGCTAAAAGCCTTTTGTAATATAATTGACCTTAAAACAAAACGAAAAAATTAACAGAAAACAAATTTTTAGAAAATGTTAAATTGATTTTCAAACCTCAACATTAATTGCAAATTAAATTTGTTTAACGAAAATTATGGTGACTGCCTGCGGCATTTTTATTATTTATTATTACTGACATGGCAAACATTATTCAGCGAATAATGCTGTTCAAAAATTTAACGCTAAATGCCGCCGTTCGTTGGCCTTTTAAAGCTAATCGCATAGCCGCAGGAGTAGCAATTTTTGCGCCATTATGAACAAATCACTTATGAACAACACTATATATGCGCGCATACTATATGCATGTTGTATTAGATGAAAAGTGTTTTCAATATACGACTTCCTCTAACTGCAAAACTGTACAATTATCTGATGCATTCGCTTTGTTGTAGGTGTTTGCCATTAATTAATTGCTTTGAACTGTCGCTAGTCTTGGTTATATAAATGTCATGTGCAACATTAATTATACTCAAAACTGTCAACAAATTACGCATTTTTTTTTCTGCTAATTAATCTTTGTTCTTTTAGCTATAAATAACGACATTCTTGGAAAGCTTTTATAACCGCTTCACTAAAACATAAAGTTTTCTAAAATTTAGCTCTTTTTTTAGGCAAGAATTAAAATAGAGTTTGAAATTTTATATATAGCTGAGTTAGGGGCTTTGTAGCTATTTACAAACACACACACATTTCCTCTTCAATGGCTTCATCCGGCTGGCTGGCCAAGGATCAAGTTTTTCATAAACATGTGCATAAGGTGGAACAAGATGAGCTGATCCTTATACCATCTGCATCAACAGACTGTGTGTGCGCGTGCCAAGGCATGCATGGATAAGTTGTTTTCATAGTCATAGGGTCCAGCAAGTGACAATGCTGTCAATTCAATTTGGTGCAAACTTGATGATGAGCTACTTGTTGATTACTTTGTTTGCATGCTTGTTGCCGATGAAAATGCTTCAACGCATCATCTTAGCCATCTTCAAAAGAGCAACTTTGCCAAAGTTCCCTGCTTTAATTTTTAACAGCAACAAAATAACAGATCATTGAGCTTTTAATGTGTTTTTAATTTCAGCGCATTATACGCCGCATATTTCCTGCTGAGCTGACGAGCGTCTACCCCGTGTCCCGTGTCTACCCCTTCATTCCGCCACGCATACAAAAATAATATTAAAAATAATTCATACAAGTTGCCGCTGTTGTTTTGATTCCAAAAGCAAATACCCACACAACAACAGCAACAACAACAACAAAACACAACCAAAAACCACATATAAAAATAATTACATTTGAAACGAGAGCGAAAACAAAAATAAAACATACAAATCGGCCAAGGAACAGCATTTGCGGAAAATTTATGCGTTTTATTGCTGATCCACGAAATGGGTTAAAAACAAAATCCATTTAAATTAAACACCTCGTTTGAATGCTGTTTCAAATGTTTGTGAAAAACAATTTCAAGAGGGTGTTAAAATCTAATTTGCATATTTCTGCTCGTTTGCCAATCAAGAAAAAAGGGTGATTTTATACGCAGCAGCTAAATTAAAATGATTAAAGAAGTTAACTTTTAATTTTTTACGCAAAAGAATAACCTTTGGGTGTATCTTAAATGCCTGAAAACGTGTTCCTTTACTTCTGTTTTAGTTTAGTTTAAGGCATTGGGTTAAGTTGAAGTTTGACTTTATTAGTTTGGAAAAAGTTGTAAGAAACTTTAAGACTTTGAAGTCCATTTCTTTCTTCTGCATGCTAAATAAACTTGTTTTGTACGCAACTCAGTCCACCTGAAACATCTTGCGATACACAGGCCAATATTCACAGTAAATGAATTCGAAACGATTTTTGCACCCGCTTGCTTATACAACAGCACGGAAAACAATTTTTAAGGGGGCACGTACCATGGGAGGCAGGTGCTTATTAATAATAATATGTTTTGTGTGTGTTGTTTATTCGGCTCACTGAGATATATGTACATGTATATGTGCATATTAATTGTATAATAATTTTTCCCATTTATTACTACATGTAAACAATTTTCTTAATTTAAATGAATCGCCTCGCTTGACTGGCACGCAATTCGACTTTGGGTGTAAAAAAACCGAAATCGAAATGATGATGGGGTTTCGAGTACAAGCAGGCAAGACTGGCAACTGCCGGGACAGACTAACTGACAAACAGACTGACAATCTGACTGACATACTGACTAAACTGACTGACACATGTGGCCAGCTGTGGAGCAAAATGCAAATGACAGACTGGTCATATATCGTGCATGATATGGCGGCAACTTGTTGCAGCATTTGCCCTATTCCCATTCAATATTCCAAACATTAGACAAACCCAGAGAAATATATACAAATAGGCATCGCTTAATAATGCAATGAATAATGCGATTAAATTGTGCGCCGTGCGGCGTCGATTGATATTTAAAGGCTGGTACTGTGGTGGCGGTGCGTTCCAGCCGAAAATAGCAACACTTGGCTCCTAAAATAGTTGGCGGGGTACCACCCGCTTAATGGGGTGTGAAAAAACAATAAACAGCCAGCGGCACGCGTCCATACTCAGATGCAAAGTGTGTTCTTGTATAAAGTTAAGATACGAGGTATGAGCTCAAAATTAATAATTTTTAACCTTGGGTCTTGTTTCTTTGTAGGGGGAGGATCGTCAAAATGCTCACCTGCAATTTTACGTTCGCGCATTTTACGCCACAACGCCTCGGCCTTGCGTTTGGGCCAATTCTCGAACTTTTGGGAGAAGCTCCTGAAGAACTTGTACTCCCTTATCGATACGGACATGCGGCGCTGCATTTTCACTAACGTTGGCAGCGCCGTTTTGGAGCGTTAAAATGTTGGCAACTGATTAAGCTGCCTAAAGTCAAATGCCTATTTTCCGTAGGTGTAAAGTGCAAAATTCCAAAACTTTTCTCAAAACGCTTACATGCTGACACTTGTACTTAATGTGTACACTAACTGCACTGTTTTGATGTGCGTGCTACTTAATTAAACGATAGACCTTTCAAAATACCGTTATACAGTGCAAATTTAAGTCGCTGGCGTCGACGCGTTTACCGTTGCCGTTGCCCCAGACTCAATGCGGCCACGAATGCGTCTACCGTACAAGGCGCCTGTAAGAGCACTAATGATTTTAGCTCGCGCGACCAAGCAAAATGGCAGAGCCGAGCAAAGACCGTGCCACGAAACGAAACGAAACGAAACGAACCGAGCAAACTGTAGAGAGGCGAGGCGAGGCGAAGCCAGTCAAGTTGAGTGCATAAAGCACTGAACAGGCAAGCAACGGGGCGTATGAGCAATGTTGCTGCTTGTCTGACTGGCGCTGTTCTTGTTCCTGGAACTTGTGCTTGTGATTTTTCCTGGCCATACATATCTATCGTTGTTATTATAATGCTTTCGTTATCATCTTCGTATTTTTTTTTGCTCATCAACGTGGTCTTTGTGGTTGAGGCCCTTGGCACAGTGCAAAACCCAAACAAATAAATGAATAACTGCTGTCATGTTTGTTGCTACTTGATTGTTGTTTGTGTTGTTATTGTTGATGATGCTTATTTCAATTCAATGTTTGATTGTAAAAGGGCTTTCTCCACACACTCACACAATATTTCTATAGAGCAAACGGGCAGCTTTTGTTTAAAGTACTTGATTTTTATGTACATATGAATTCTGACATGGGCTGTGAAAGTTTTTGACTCGATAACCCAGCGCACCTGTTGCTCATTCCGTGCTGGCATTAAAAATATGAGGCAAGGGAAGCTTGTGGCCTTGTTGCTGTTAGTTTGAACTTGTTTATTGTCTTATTATATTATTTTTTTTGCAGTGTGCTGGAGAATTACATTAGTTTTTATAAAAAATTAAATGTACATTCTTTTGCTTTGATGGGATTCCATTGAACTGATTGATTAAAAAATAGTTAATAAGTGTTAAATATATCGTAATTCAAAGCAGACAATTTTCTATTGAAATTGCATTTCATGGCATTCATGGCATTGAAACATGCTCAAAGTCAACACGTTATACGTTTATATAAATATATAATGCATATCTCGGTTTTATACAAATACCATGTACAAATCTATGTATATCTCGAAAGTATTTAGTCACACGGTGAGCAAGACAAATAAAAATGAAATAAATTACGGTCAATTTTATTTGTGCAATATCAGGAATAAATCATGAAATATTGTGCGTTAATCTTTTCAACAAAAATAAAAAAAAATGAAATCAACAACAATTGAAGCGTCAGCTACTTGTAATGCCTCCTTGTTCCGTTATGAAATCACTACGACAACGACAACAAACCACAACAAAAGGCTGCCCAGCCTCAATCTTAATTCTCATGCCGAAGTCCAACCCTCCCTGCCTACAACCCTGACAGTGAGCACATAACAAATGGTATGAGTGTCATGTTGGAATGACCAAATGGCCATTATGCGATTTAAGCACTATAAATACAAGCGATTCTGCTAAAGGCCACAGCATTGGCCAAGATTGTTAAGAACATCATTGTTCTGGCCTGACCTTTGCAGCAGACGTCACTCCAATAACGTCACACAATCACACACATATGCAAGCAAACCAAACAACAAATCTCAGCCGGATAATCAGATTGAACAAAAGTTGTTGTTGTGTGTGTGTGGTAGCAACATGTGGTGGCGCCTCTGGCTGACGTCATCGCTAGTGTCCAAGCTCGACACTGAAAGAGCGCCGTTTCAATCTATTGGATGCTTGGAAAAACAGTTGACTGAGAGCACTCTGCGCTGTTGATTCAACTTTAATTCATATATGTATATGCCAGTTTTTGGCATAAAAGAAGCCCTCAACACACCCAACACAATCAACTACCCAACAACACTGGACACAGCCACAATGCAGATCAAATCGTATGGATGCTGGGCAACAGTCGCATGCACATTGATAGATTGACAGTCGTTTTTGCTCCGCCAATTGTGTTGAAGTGTTGACGGAAGTGTTGGAAATTGGCAAAAGAGCTGCGGCTGCGGCCCGCCTCTTGTTGCCTTTTGTATTGCTGTTGTAGTTGTTGTTGCTGCTACTGCTGATGCTGCTGCTGTTGGCCAAAGAACATGAAAGTAATTTAAATGACAGCTGCTACACCGCCCCTTGCCATTCAAACTGTCGCATTGAACTGCTGCTGCCATTGATTGCCTGCAATTGTTTGGCAGCGAAAATCAAATTATGCCAACTGAATGAAAACGAAAGTTTCAACTGCAGCACTGATACGACTCGTTTGTTGCATGTTTTGAATGCTGCTATATAAAGAATATGAACGCGCTTCTAGGCAACAAAGTCTGAGCCGAATTATAGAAATTATGAAACGCAGCCTTCACTGTTATTATAAACTACTCACGCTTAATAACAGGCCGCTAATTGGCTGGCAGGACCACCAGCGCATCATATCAACAAGACACCAACATTGCATCCATCTCGGTCCTGGCCTCGACCGTGGCCTCGATCTTAGTCTTGGTCTTGATCTTTGGTCGCGGCCAGGCCATTTAAATAACTCATTTAGTGCACACATTTACGTTTAAAGCACAAACAAAAACAAAACTTGTTGCTAGCCACTCACCTGCTAAATAGCGATCACTCTGCGAACGAGAATAGCGCAGCGTCTGTGGGATAAAACAAGATAAAAAAAAAGAATGAACAAGAAGGCATATTAATGTCTGATGATTAAGAACTGAACAAGCGAGTGTTGCCTTAAAAGTAAACAAAATTTTGCAATGTGGAACAATGTATAACATGAATATAGTATAACTAAATGCGTATATTCTTAAGTGAATTGTTAAATACTTTTTTGTGTGTGAAATAAACTATAAGGTCAGAGCTGTATTAAAACTTATATACTTATCTATTTGTAGGTTGTGTGGTATTAGAAACACAATTTAAAAGGGAAATATTTACAAAATTCAATAATATCAATGTTTTTGCCTACATTATTTATATTATTTTCTACACAATCAAAACAAATCTTTCTACAAAGTGATTTTAGAAACCATATTTTTAATTCTAAATTTCCCTTAGTAGTTTTTGAAGTGACCCTCGAATACTAACCAAATGCTGTGCGGCAAAGTCATCGCAACGACGACTCCGCTCACGCTCCTTGAGCAGTATAGGAGCCGAATTTGATTTGATAGTCAGTTCCTGAATGCCGCCGGTGTCGCTGTGCAGCGAGGCGCTGCTTGGCGAAGGTAGCTCCACAAAATGATGCAGCTGCGTCACCGTTGTGGCTGTAGGTGAGAGCAGCGATTGGAAGGGTTCCTGGCGCAGTGCCAGCGACAGCTGAGCTCGCTCCTTATAGTTGTGACGTGGTAGAAGTTTGCGTGGCTGCAGCAGCAGCTGATTGTGATGGTCGAGCGAGAGGCTGCGCTGGTTGCGACGTGCCACACAGGGCAGCGGCACCATGATGGGCGGTGCAGCGCTATACTTGCGACGCAACACAACTGGCGTGGCAATCGATGCAGTGCCTCCACTGGCACTGCTCGCATCGCCATCTGTGCAATCGCAGTCACAATAGTGTTGGGCCAGTTCAAACTCATCCTGGCACTCATCGTACTCGGCGATGGAGGTTTTGCTGTTGGGCAACTGCTTGTTCGTGGGGTCGTCGAGCATATCGTCCTGGGACTCGTTTGCGGCCTCGCCGCCACTGCCGCACAGGCTGAGCACCTCGAGCAGATCCGGATCATCGGAGGAAGCTACCGAGCCGCTCTTTTGGAACTTCATTTTGCGCAGTGCCTCTAGGCTGCTGACGGATTCATTGTCCGGAGCACTGCCAGCAGTTCTATGACTATGACTATGATGATGATGATGGTGGTGGTGGTGCGAATGATGATGCTGCAGATGATGACTCTTCCAGTAGGACATATCCTTAGGCGGCGTGGCCGTGCCAATGCCGCTCTCATTATTGTCGTTGTCCAGGCCAGAGGAGTCCAAAGATATGCCGGATTTGCCTGAGCTCAACACACCGGTGGCCTCCTCACACGCTGATGATGAAGAAGTGGAGCTGCGGGCGGGATGGGAGATACAGATATTACTATTTAACATGGGATGTAATAACTTTATTGGCTACTCACTTGTTGTCTTCATCGACGGCGCCAACGCTGCGCAATATGGACTCCTCCGAAGTCCATATCGTTGATGTGGATCCTTTTTTGGTCACATCCACCAGATATGCAGGCGTGGCGGCGCCTTTCCCCGAGGTCAGCTGTGTGCCACCGTGTGCAGCTGCGGTTGGCTTTGCTGGTGGCGGGGTAGTAACGTTTCTGCTCGTCAACGTTGGCGACGTCGCGGCTGTTGCATGATTAATGCCCACCCGTTTTGGCATCGACATGGTAGCCGTTTCCATGTCCATGCCGTTGAATTGACGCTGTCGCCTAGATTTCAAATCATCTATGGTGGTCGTTGTTGTAGCTGTTGTTGCAACTCCACCTGTTGCCGCTGCGGCGCGCTCTTCGATTTTCAATGCGCTTTGGAAATTTGTCAGCTTATGAGTTGTGGCTGATGCCGCTGCCGCTATCGACGTCTCTGCTGAATGGCCATTAAGTGCGGACAGAGCCAGACTTTTGCGCTGTGCCACAGCTGGTTTGGGTGCTGTTGCCCCATGGCCGCCCGGCGCCGACAGCGTTCGCATGTAGGCAACAACGTTCGGCTTTGCGGCTGATGCTGCTTCTACCTCGCTGAGTCCGCAATCAAGGTTAAACGACTGCAATGGAATGGTTGCCTGCAAGAACAAGAGAGCAGTGGGAAGAGTTGTAGTCAAGTAGGGAAGACAGCGAGCGTATTATAATATTTAGTCAGTCAGGTTTAATATAGAAAAGTCGCTGACATATTCAAGGGGACGCAACCTCAACCTTTTAGACGAAGGACCTTGAATGCATAATGAGCTTATAGGTGGAAGCTGTGCTGCAGCAGACTGAAGTTCTCTGCGCCTGGACACAACGCGTTTTCACATTTATAAAGGCGCACAAAAACAATGCCAAAAAAAGAAATATCATTGGCATTTTTAAGCGTTGTCAAGTGGCCTGCACAGCCCAAGTACGAGTACAATCAGAATTTGTTTTTCATGCAAATCGCAACAAAAGAAAAAGAGTAAGTTTTCAGTGGAATCTACTGAAAGCCATTTCAAGTGGCCGACACGCAAAGTCTCCTTTATTTTAGTAACTCTTTGTGCTATTGTTGTGGCTTATGATTTATGTATATGCTATTTGCTGATGACCGCTTGAATTCCGCGAACTAGTATGCAGATATATATATTTTAAAGTGTGCAGCATATAACCCAATCATCAGTGAACCTGAACCTGTCCTTGTACCTGTCCCACTGGTCTAAAGGGGTTGCTTGTTTGTGCGCTCGGTGCATTCGCTAAGTTCGTTATGTCAATTCGATTTACAAGCCTTTGGCAAGTAGTTGACAATTTAGCTCATTTTTTTGCTCGCTCGCTTGGCTACCAAAGCGGGCGACAGCCAGCGAAAATTCATTTAAAAAGCAGCAACAGGCGGAAATTGATTTAAATGATTTATTGGCAAAAAAAATAAAATTTAAAGCTGTGTAAGTGCACTGATGTGTGAGTGTGTGTGTGTGTGTGTGTGTGTGTGTGTGTGTGTGTGTGTGTGTGTGTGTGTGTGTGTGTGTCTGTGTATGGCTTAGAGCATCAGTTAAAAATATGTACAGCGCGTTGTGGTTTTTGCTTGCAAGCACTCTCAGCTCCTTAGGGGCTTTTGGCGGCCGAAACTGTAACAACAGTAAAATGGCTAACGAGCCTGGCAAAACTGTTACAGAAATATGCCAAGAAAATGCACAGGGGCATCAGAGACAAGGTGTGTGAGAGAGAGAGAGAGAGAGAGAGACAGATGGAGGGGGCAAAGAGAAATGTTGTAAATTTTTGTCTGGCAAGCAACTTGTTCTTGCTCCATCATGAAAAAAAAGTGATTTAAGCAACTGTTGAACATATAAGGCTGGTGTGGTTGGATTTTTGCACAAAATATGTAAGCGATTTGCGAACAAAAAGATTGTCTTAAAATGTAAAAAACTGATTTACAATATTAATTTTGATACACGCTTACAATTTTTCACTCTACGTTTATGAGGATAATTGTTGTGCTCTGCTCTGCTCAGAACTTGTGGCCATATATGTACATACATACTGTGTATATTAAAGTTATAATATAATTATTTGCGCACAGGATGCGGACAGCGAGCCTGGACACGAGCATGTCCTTGGGGATTGTAGTTGCTACTCTTGTGGCAGTTTCAGTTGCTGTTGCTGCAACCGCAATCAAATTTGTAATGCATTATGGAGCAGCTGACCGAATACAGTCAGTCTGTGTACCAGAAAAGAACTTCTATGAATTATTAATAAAGGCCTGATACACTCCGACGCCGATTCTGACTACGACACCGAGTCGATGATACCAATACCCAATGGCGATCGTTTGGCCAACTGCGTGTTAATGAGCCGACAACTCTCGCTGGCGACGCATTAATTGGGCGAACCATTCGCCACGTCTTTTATGGGCATCCACATCCACAACCAAATGACTATGTATAGCCCGGCAGGCGCCAGTTGCCGGTTGCCAGTTGCCAGTTTGCCAGTCACCTCCCAGCTTCGAGTAAATATATTAGTAGATCAGAAATTGATCAAACGATTGTTGAACTACTAATAAAAACTTTTACATTCAACGGCTATTTATTGATGCATTCATCCAGCTAGCTTGTCGGCCAGCTATTCGTTCTATTAATTTAGTGATTTTATCAAAAACTAAACGAAATTCTCAATTATGCATTCAAGTTGAACTTGTTTTTACATATGCATGTCTGTTTCTGTTTGTTGGATTCCACTTCCATGTTTGTCTCTACCTAGTTTTATTATTTTTCGGTTTGGAAATCTTTGTTGTGATTGAAATCGAACGTTTTTTCGATAGCAGGGGGCGCGAGTGACAAGAAAAATAAATTTTATATCTATTGCAATAGAATTCGATATCCAAAACGCTGCCAAAAGCCAATTTAAATGCAATAAAATGTTCAAGATTTCTCACAACAAACGCGACAACGATTCTTTCCCATTTCACATCTCCAAATAAAATGTTTTCATCGGCTAGTTAATGAAAAATGCAATAAAACTGAACATAAAATGACACAATAAAAAAAAAAAAATTGTAATAGCCCTTAAAGGGGTTATCTGGGAAATGCATTGAAAATGGGCAACAGTAAATGCCACTAATTGATCATAAAATAGCTGAAGACAAACAAATATTATGCATTGGCAGCTGTCAATGTTTGTTTGGTGGGCTCGCCAAGACATAAACTAATTTAATGACAAATGCAATGGACAACGCCTCAAATATTTCACATTTATTGATGTTTGACCCAGAAAGCAGTGCCAGCCCTTGATGTATTTCAATACTTATATATTATATATTTACTTGTACAAGCCATCCAGACAATCTCAAATCGATTGGACATGCCTTTGCTTGCCTGCGGTCACGCATGCTCACTGATAATAATTATCAAATCAAAACACTTAAACGCCTGCCCAGCCCCATCGCAATTGCCAGAGGGGCTACCTTGTCTTGCTGTTGCGTTCCCTTTGCTTTGCCCTGCTTTGCCTTGCCTTCTTTGCTTGGCCAAACTGTTGCTCGTCATGTTTGTTTGCCTTGCAGTGATTTGCAAGTTCTACTTAAGTCAAACTGTCCAAGGTCCGCGCTCTGTCCATTGATGCTCTTGCTGCTGCAACGTTGCATGCGTTAAGATGCGTGAAAAGCTTTGTGTGTGCGCGAGTGCGGTCTTTGTTTTTCGGCTTCGTCTCGTCATCATTAAGAACGAATTGCATTGCGTTGCATACCACACACATGCACACTCAGGGAACGCAGATTCACTTTCGCACACAATCTGAGCGTGCCTCATAAACATTGCACCATCGGCCAACTCAAATTGGGGCGTTGGGTTCCACTTGGTCTGGCACAGTACAACAGCGGTCGGCTCCAGTTCCACTTCCACTGTACTATACTGTGCTGACAGCTGCGCAGGAGTGAAGTGAAGTGCAGAGCGTCTTGATCTTTGTTTGAGTCTCAGCCGCAGGGCGGCATATTGACCCAGTTCGTTGGTCCACCTTTCGAGAGAAAGACAAAACATCTGTTTTTGCTTTACTTTCGTTGACAGTTTATCCGAATTTGATGTGGTCTTTTTTTCGGGGTCTTTTTCATTGGTAAACAAGACACGCACTTGTGTCCTCGATACGGTTGCTGCCGTTGCTGTTGTTGTCTTTGATTTATACAGCCATCGACTGCAAATAAATCTTGACTGACTGACTGCCTGACTGCCTGACTCACTGGCAGAGTGAACCACATTCCCTGCGTTAATTAGTGCCCTGCAGGTTTTCGAGCTTAGCGCTTTTAATTGGCACTTTTACTTGAACGATTGCTGCGAAATATGACAGCTCGACTGCCTACATTTTTTGGGAGACAACAACAACAGCATCAGCAAAATGTCAAACAATCGCCCACATTGATATATGCTGCTTGCTGCATTGCGTTCCTAAAGGAAATCAATTTCACACAGCTGTTGCCGTTGCTGCAGCCTGGCAGCAGCTTTTGCATTTACCATTCAACCGAAATTGCGCCCAAACATTTCACGAGCAGGCCATGGAATATTTAACAAAACGGAGCGAAACACAGGCGACATGAGTTTCCTGCTGCTGCTCGAAATTAATGCCACGCTAAGTGACAGACAGACCCAGGGACACACATAGCACTGGGACGGAGGTAATGTGTACTGCACACAGGCTAAAGAAAAGGGTGAACAGGCATGCATATCATTAGCCCAGAAATTAGTGCAGGCTCTGCACTGCCGATTATAAACATAATGTACATCTGCATATGTATGTACTATACGAGCTTGTGTTCATAGTGTTAATGGAATCTGTCTTAGCCGCATTTTAAAGTTGGCGGCATAAAACAAAACAAATTGGGAGCCCTGAGTTGGCATACCCTTTAATAATCAATGAAAATATTTATAATTGTAAAATTTTAGACATTGAAAAACACACATTTTTTGTTAAATTATGTTTATTTATTGGTTTTAGTGATATATTAGTGCTGTGTGTTTTTCCACTGACACGCGTTTTGAACATTAATAATTGCTTTGTTGCTGTTGTGGTTGTTTTAAAACTGATAATCATAGCGAGCGCTATGCTAAGCATATGCAACAAACAACAAGCAACAAACAACAGACAACAAACAAAAAAAACAAAAACAAAATATCAACAAGAAAGAGACCACAAACTCAGTGCCGTTTATAAGCTGTTTGGGCTTATAAATGTTTTAATTAGATCTATTTGATATGATAAGCCAGAGACGGCTAACAAGTTGCTGTTGGGTTTCTGGGCTTTGGTTTATGGTTAATGTCGGTATGAAGTGGGTCATCGAGTTTGTCTGTGTCTTGTTGAGTTTGTGTGTTTTTGTGTGCGTGAGTGAAATGAAGCTGTGACCGCAGTTGTGTCTCAGTATAAAAGAGTTGTAATAGCTGTTGCAGTTGCATCAGTTTAGTTATAGGCTCAGCAATAAAATAATAAATTGTTGTACGGTGTGATACAATCGATCATCAATTGGTCTTTCATTAGAAAAAATTTTATTACACTTTTTATAGCGCTGCAAGTCAACGATTCTTGTACATTTCCAATTTCGATTTGAAATGCAACTGGCAGTCGTAAAAAATGCTGCTTGTTAAATACAACATCAATTCTTTATCTGTCTATCTATTCAACAGTTCAAAGTTTAAATTATTCAAGTGTCATTCGGTCTGGAAATGTCTGTCTATCATCGCCCTCTGTACCCTGCCCCTGCCCCAGCCTCTGTCGCTGCCCCACTGCAGCATCATCAATGTTGCTCATAAATTTCACGCGCTTCACTTGCGCATCCGGCGTTGCCACAACGCAGAACAGCAAATGCCACATATGGCGGCTGCTCTAACTTTTTTGTTGTGTTGTTGGGAAAAGTTTGAGGGGTCGCAAGTCTTTGCGTTATGTGTGGACAGACAACATTGTTTGGCTTTAGATTAAATGCCTTTGTTTTAAGCGCTTTTATCTAACCTACATAAAATAGGCTGCCTCGCTGCTGCCGCCACATGTCGAAATCGTGCCAGAGATTACAAGCGAGAATCTAAGCGATTTCATATTATGAAATCACAGTGTGTATAAATTTATGATTGCATTTAAACTTACATGCTTCTCCGGTTTCAAGACGAGTCCATTCTGCTGCTGCTGCTGTTGTTGTTGTTGTTGTTGATCACTAACAACTAAGCTGGCATTCTTGTTAAAGCGACTGTTGATGGCAGCGCTGGCTGCTGCCGAGAGCAGCATGGGCGCTGTCCTGGACGTGGGCGAGCTGCTGCTGTTGGATGCGGAATCGGAGTCAACAATGGCAGCCAGATGCGGCGGCAGCTTATCGCCACCCATCAGATTCTCCAAATCACGTAGAAATTTGTTTGCCCAAATGTTGACATCATCCGCTTGTCCAGCGTTTATTGTCGTTGGGCCCGATCCTAGACTAAGGGGTGGCGGGGGCAGAGCTCTTAGTTTAGTTGTCACTGGTTGGCAGTTGTTGCTTGATGCAAATGTTGCTGCAGTTTTAGCAGTTGCTGTTGTGGTGCTGCTGTCAAAGCCACTATCAGATTCCGTAGAACGCGAATATTCATCAAGTTTCTTGGCTGCCGCAGCTGCCTGTCGGACCGCTTCGAGTTGCTCCTGCAGCTGCTGTTGCAAGCGTTGCGCCTTGCGTAACTCAAAGACCTCGTTGATTTCGAGCTGCAATTAGAATTCGAGTTGTGTTAGTTAGCAGTTGCACATAAATTCACAGAAACCTGGCAGCGATTGGTTTTGATTAGCGCTCTAATTGCGTACATATATCAAGGCGCAATAGTCGGTAGTCTATTAATCGCTCGCTCTCTCTTTCTCTCTCTCTCTCTTTGAGATGGCCTCAAGCGCCAGATTCTAATGGATCGAGCTATGATGTATGTTTGCTTAATTTGACCAACAAAAAATAAACTCGACGTTACTTAGTTGAGAGAGAGAGAGAGAGAGAGACAGTAAGATAGAGAGACACGACCAGACATTACTCACATAGAGACAGAGACATGGGCACAATCAAAGACAAATAAATTAGAACACGACCGCAAAAGGCAGAGTAAAAGGTTTTTCAAAGACAGAAAAAGAAGAAAACTGCAGCCACGAACTGCAGACATACAACCAACAGCAATGACACAAGAAGAACAACTAAGACGTGCAGCAGCAACAACAACAGCAACAGCAACAGCATCAACAACAACAAATGCAAATAAATTGAAATGAAGCAATTTGTTAGCCAGATTAAACAAAAAAGGCTACAACAAAAGAGCAGAGTTTCTAAAGAAGATCAGACTGAGGAGCCACAGGGCTAACAAAGTCAGCGAATTACTTAATTAAAAATCGTGGCCCTAAGATACAAAAGACTCGGCTTTAAAAGCACGAGAACTTGAAACGAACACGGATACGGGTACGGGTACGGCAACGGGAACGGGAACTGGAACGAGAATGGGAACATGATCTGGGCTACAGCAAGCTAAGGCACACAGTGACATTAATAACGTGCCGAGCTCATTACTCAACAATTGTGTTTGTTGTTGTTGTTGTTGCTGCTGTTGTTTGGCCCTTGCAGCAGACAAATGCGATCGGGCATTAGCAAGTAATAAATTCTCAAAGGTAGACCTCATCTATTGGTTGCGCCATGAAACGAAAGCGCCGACTTGCTTCAAGAACGCTCGAAAGGTAGCGTTTGCTCTTGCCCAATGATTTTTATCGCTGAGAATGTTTTGGCACACCGAGAAACGTTGCCTCATTTGTCCTGCTCGTGTGAGAAGTTGTCAGCTAATTTGTGCAGCGGCTGAGCAATACCACAACAAAAGAAAAGAAAAAAAAACAAGTACCCCAAAAGAGACTTCCCTAACAAAAATATAACAGTGCAATCTGTGTTGGGCCAAGAATAAACATGCTCTACTAACTACCAATAACGTAAGAGCATAAAAATGTGTCTAGATGGAAAATTCCTGCACTTGGGGACATTCCTCTTGTGGTCAGCATTCATATTTCCCAGTTCGACAAAGCACGTCATAAGTACAATAACATTTGCGCTTTTTATTAATTTCACGCTAGACCGCGCTGGCCAAACAATCGCACACATGCAGCACCAAAGCTCCAAAGCGTATTCCCAAAACTCCAAAGGCGGACATAAGGTCTGCATCTTGGCTATAAAAAGTGAAGTTGCTGTGCAGGCACTTTCAGTTTCAAAGAGAATAACAGTGCAGTCGCACACACAGCATCTTCAAAGGTGCCCGACGAGCAAAAGAAATTGGAACAGCCTATCCCGATCGAAGCTACCTGCAGGCAGACTTCGACCAGCTCCAGCTAAAGACAGAGCCAGAGCCAGAGCGAGAGCCAGAGCCAGCCAGAGTGTAGCCGAGTTGTCCAAGAAGACAGCATGAGGCTCACGCTCGTTTGGATCTGTGTCTGCCTGGCGATTTATTGTAGCGGCGGCTTTGCCAACAACGGCCAAGGCAATGTGGTCTTATCTTTGCCACCATCGCTTATCGCTGCTACGGAGGCGGTGGCCTTGAGACAAATGCAGCACCACCAAGAGCGGCCGCTATGGAAAAAGGATGCACGCGTCCTGTTCGACATCGGCAGCAACGGCGGCAACGATGCACCGCGCGATATGGCGCACAGTAAGCAGTCCGCTTCGGCCGAACTTAAATACAATTTGCCCTACAATAATAATAAAAAAAATAACAATAACGATGGCTACGATGATGCTGGCGAAGAAGTAGAAGACGTTGTCGACGATGTCGAAATGGAGCAGTTGCAATTGCGACCGGCGGATTTGAATCAAAAAGCACTGAGCAAAAGCACAGAGGCTGCTGCTTATGATTTAGGGGCACGACAGCAATCAGCGCCGCAGGAAATCGCACAGCGACATGGCCAACGACTTGGAGTCAAATATGCCACGCCTACGTCACACAAATACTGGGCCGGTCGTTGCCGGGCAGCGAACGGCATTTGTCCACGGGAATACAATCGCGCCATGCTGGCAGTCAGGTGAGCTGAGCTAAGGATGTGTGTCTGGGTGGCAATCAATCGGGTTAAATCTACATGTCAGCCAGGGTTCAAGGTGCTCTCCGAATACAGTAAACTTTCTCGCTTCATTTCAAGTCGCATGTAAGCCAATTAAAGGCGGCCCAGCAATTTATCAAGCGCGTTAAGACCAAAAGTTAAGGTTTAGTGTTTTTTTTTTTTGGTGGTAAAACCTTTTGAATATACATTCAGCGACTCGGGCGCCAGGCTTTAATCGCAATGTGAAAAGTCAACAATAAGACCAACAAATCGTCGACAATTTGGCTGTCGGCCAAAAACACGCAAAACCAATTAATGGGCGTGAAAAATTCAGTTCGACGATTGCAATTTTGTTTTTTTTGTGCAACACCGGCAACGCGCATACATATGTTGATTTATTTTGTAAATTTTGCGCAAAATAACAACTGTCAGCAAATTCATTGGCCCGAAACAAAACAAGTAAAGCTAAAAGCAAAAAAGAAATACAAACGAAAAATTGCATTTCGCATTGAGTTTCACTTTTCATTCAGCTTTAAAACTGAACAGGGGAGACTCCCCTAAGCCATCTCAGAAAAGTGAGAAATTGTTTATGTCTGTCCGAAATAATGTTCATTGTGCTTTATAATAATTATGTTTAATTCTTATACCTGAAACCAATTCATGGGGTAGCTCTTGGGCTAAAGTTTAATGTTTTTAGATATTTACATAGTTCTAAACTTATTATGCTCTGTTTCTAACATTTTTGAGTCTTTTCCACTGAAAAAGAATCAAACTAACAAAACTTTAAAAATGCAGGCTGCTGGTTATTTTTTTTTTTTTACTTTAAAAGTACATAATATACACAGTTTACCAATTTAAAGAGCATGGCGTTTGAAATGTTTTGGTCTTGGAAGCTGCTATTAAATTACAATTAATCATTTCTTGTGTTTTTCTCATCGTTTTGTGTTTTTGTTGATTTGTTAAATGCGTCGATTAATTTGCCTAAAGCCCGCATATTTAACTGTTGTTTTGTGGCTTCAATTTGTAATTTTACACAGTTATTAATAAAAGGGAATTGCCTTAAATCGACTATTGATTGGATGAGCCACACGTGACAGCCAGATTAACAAAAAGCCAACAACAGCTAATTCTGTATGGCATTTTTTTTGGGGGGTCTTTGATGAATTTTCTAAGTCAGCTGCCATTGTTGTAGGCAGCCCACGTACGCAGACATGAATGTTCATCACTTTTCTTTTTTTGGGGCAGGCACTGTGTTTCTTTCTGTGTGTGTGTGTGTGTGTGAAGAAAAAAGAGAAACGCAGCGGCAATCGTGTGTGAGTGCAAGTGTGTGTAATTGAAACCCAAGCATCATCCCACGCATCATTAAAAGACAAATGTATTTCAAAGATGATGCACAATGACGATCCTTAAACTAAACCTCACAAACAGACGATATATCATTCATCTTCAAACATAAATCTTCAACCAAATTTTCTATGACAGAAACAGAGAAGCTGTCGCTCGTTTGCGACACCAGCTATATGATATGCATTATCGGCTGGATTCTGAAAATGAGGATGCCTATAGTGACTTGGATTCGAGCGACTCCGATGAAGAAACCAGCCTAAAGAACACAAACAATGAGGTTTTTATGCTGCTCACAGGTGAACAGGATCTGGCTAAGTTCTTGCATTGGGCCATGGAGCAACTCTATCCCAAACAGCATTATGATGATAATTTGGGTGCAAGTGCCGCTGACTTTTATCACCCGGGCATGTTTATATGGAAGAAGTTGAACTCCTCGGGG
The DNA here is from genome assembly GCA_035044585.1 of Scaptomyza polygonia. Taxonomy (NCBI): domain Eukaryota; kingdom Metazoa; phylum Arthropoda; class Insecta; order Diptera; family Drosophilidae; genus Scaptomyza; species Scaptomyza polygonia. The sequence continues at coordinate 1,509,008 of JAWNNU010001659.1, read as the reverse complement.
CACTTGGAGCCGCGGCTAATTGTGGACGAGCCACAGTATGTGCTGGTGCGAAGGGAGAAACAGAATCTAAAGGATAGCTACCAACTGGGCGGTGAGCATGCATAAATCATAATTCAATGGGCGGCATCGAGTATCAGGGTGTTGAAATTGCCTCTAGTTCTGTTGCTTCGTTTAATTTTAAATGCATGTGGCATGCGGCATGGCATATTCATAATGATAACTTACCCTCGTTCTCAATACAAGCATTGAATTGGGTTCCTCGACCTAACTTATGAACAAAGTGCATATTTCCCATCTATCCCTCTATCTCGATATACCAGATGATTTGAAGGTTAAGGACGATCCATTTATACCACCACGCGGACGCAAGCAAAGTTCACCCGATCTGGAGGAGCTGTTTCAACGCCAAGAGGCATTTGTGCCGAATCGCGGCAAACGCGATAAAGTCAAAGATCTGTTTAAGTATAACGATCTATTTTATCCGAATCGCGGCAAAAAGCATCTCGACTTCTTCAAGCTGGACGATCCCTTCTTTCCGCATCGTGGCAAAAAACTGCACCTACGCGATCTTTACAACGTTGACGATCCATTCTTTCCGAATCGCGGCAAGCGACAGTGGAAAGCAACGCCAATTGTCAAACGGAGTCTGCCATCGAGCAAGTGGGGAAAACTACAGAGAAATCTAGAGTCCGACAGCAACAGCAACAATAACAACAACAACAACAAAGGCGACAACTGGCTACAAAGAATGTCAACGCATGAAATTAATGGTAACGATCAATCAGTCAAGCCATCAATGTCAAATGAGGATGCAACAGAGGGCGCTAGCTTGCAACGTCAACCGCAAAAACTGCAACTGCCACAGCCTGCTAATAGATTACAGCCGACAAGATCAATGTCAGCAAATTTACAGCGCTTGCGCTTCATTGTCAATCCAAGCATGCGCCATCAGCAACAGAAACAGCAACAGCAACAGCAGCAGGTGAAAACATCCTGGCCAGCTGGAAGCAATATCAAGCAGCATCGCTGGCAGCGATCTGTGGACGATGCCCGCGAGACACAATTAACGCGGGTGCCCAACAATGGCGCTGATACTAGTCTCGGCCATGACACTGACATTGACATTGATTATGGCCAATTGGACATGTAAATGCTGCTGCAGCGATGGCGATCGTTTTGTAAGCACTTCCCCAAAGGCACTCGAGTGTCGTTTTCTCTCTACCTATTTATTTTCGTTTTGTATTGTTTTTTTTTTTAGTGCACGAATGGTCAGTAAGAATGTACAAAAGTAAACCAAAAACATAAAAATAAAATAAAGCATGCAATTGATTTTGAGTAAATCGAAATAATCGAAGGTTATATTATTGCCCTTGGGGGCCCTTTCTAGAATTCTGGCTATGCTGTGAAGGTCTGTGCCCTTGTGGCTGCCTCTTGGGCATCGTTTTGTGTGTTCGTGTTTTTTGTTTTCTGTTTTTTTTTTAATTGTATTCATTGGCTAATTTATCGCAAAATGTAATCAGCATTGTGCTAGCCGGGCAATTCAACTTTAGACTTCGTCGAAGTCTCCACACAGCTGCAACATGGCGACGCGGGCGTGGCACGCATTTGCTTTTTGTCGATGCCAAGGCAACGATATGTCCGCTTCTCAGATATGCAGCTAGATAGAACACAACAACAACAGCTACAGCAATGACAGCAATAGCAATAGCTGCAGCAACGACAGCAGCAGCCTGACCTTAGTAGTCACAGCTTTGTTGCCACAGCTGTCTTGTAATCCCCAAAATGCACATCAATCAAGCTGAAGCTGTGGCTTTAGCTTATTAGCAAGCATTGAACCTATAAATATCAAGCTGGCAGCTCGAGGAAAACCGAAAAGAAACAAAATAAAATTTTAAACGTTTTAAGCCTCCGTTACAACAGCAACTGATTTTTTCCACTTCAACAAATTTCTGACATTGACATTGACCAGTTTGCTAGCTGCTGTCGGCTAGCAGTCAGCATCCAAATCGACAACAACGTCCAAATATTTTGAAAGAGAGAGAGAGAGACAGAGATAGAGAGAGACGGACGCAAAGTGTGCTGATCGGAGCGTATAAAACCAATACCAGACCAGACTAGACCAGACCAGGCCAGGCCAGGCAGTTCAGTTCAGGCCAACTCTTTATTTTGTACAAACGACCATTGAAGGTCATAGCGGCCAACAACAAATTGGTTAAATAATACTCACAACAAACACACACACACGAACACACACATACAAAACATTTTAAGCAGATGTGCGTCTGCGTCTGCCTTTTTGTGTTTTGGTAGCTTGACGTTTGCGATCAGTCCAAAAACATATGAAGATCATTGTTATTTCAATGGCACTTCAGACTGGGGGCAACCACCACAACTGAACCCAAACTCGCAGTTTGGCTAGAAAAATGAGTGCAGCCAGCACAGTTGTGCTGGATGCTGGTTGGGCATTCAACTGGGCAATGACACTTTAAGTGATCAACCAGAAGTGGTCAAGCGAGCAGTCAAACGTGCAACAGCTCTGCATATGATGTGATTGTACGGGGTTTTGTTTTTGAGTTGGGTAAGAATATTTAGGGATTAACGGCATTAGGTGTGCGACGGGTTTTCTAATATGAATTTTTTCAAATGAATACAGAAATATTACCGCGGATTTGTTACCAATCATAACAATTAAAGCTTTAACGCAAACATTTATTTTTTTGGAAAAAACTTATCATCGAGACATTTTACCATCTTACAATCTAAAATAAAATACAGCTAAAAGACAACTCAGTATGCAAATGCATAGAATATAGTAAAAGCAAAGCAATAACCGGATGTAAGAAATATCTTTGGCTCTAACATAACCAACACCTACTAGATATCCGTCTTAAAACCTTTCGCAAGTAAAAGTGCAAAACTAAACACACTCAAGTGTTCAAATGTTGCAAAAAAAAAAAGTATGGATATCCGCATCATTTTATTGTTATTTTGCTATTGTGTTTATTTTAAACTTTTTCTCTCGTTTGTTTTTTGAGTATCGAGCCAAATGTGTCAAAAGTGAAGATTATTGTACAAATTAAATTTCATTGGCTTTGAGTTTGCGCTTTTTAGGCTGACAGACTTTCAAACCGTTAGCACAACAACATTGACAACTTTGTGTCAGTTGTTAAGGCAGGCAGAAAAAAAGGCATCAAAAAGAAAGTCTATGTCCCGTTCAAAACATTTATGTGGCTGATCCGTGCAACAGTTGAGTCCACTTTTAGCAAATTGGCTCAATTTTTGTGGCTATAGTTTTTTATTTTTTATTTTATTTTTTTCTGCTGCAGCTGATTTGCTTGTCGGAAAATATCAACGCATTGTCAGCAGTTCGGCAATGAGCCAAATGCTGTTGACAACACGCCAGGCACAGCACAGATCTGAGTTGAAGGCGCGAGGGTGAGGCAGCTGCGCGCACGGCAGCAACATGCAAGTTGCAACTGGTAACTGCAACTGTAACACGAGCAGCATGAGTAGCTGGCAATGTTTGACAGCAGCTTAATTGCTGTCTGCAATTATGATTGTTGCTGCTGGTGAAATTGTAGAAGCACAGTCAAACAGTTGTACAGTTAAAGAGTCGAAATGTTGCACTGTTGAATTGAATAGTTGATGGGTTGGAGAGTCGGTCGGTCGCTTCACTTTCGTTTGATTTGTGGCAATGACAGCACTGCAACATGTTTCTGCTGATTGTTGACTGTTTTGCCGTTGATTTGTATTTATTTTTATTTTTATTTTTGTTTTGTTTCGTTTTTTGTTTGTTTGTTTGCATTCATTTGGCGCATGGCTGCGATTTCTGGTTTATTGTCTGCATTGGGAGACACGGCAGCAACTCCTGGTTGACAAAAATAGTAACGTGCACGCCTGGCACTGCCTTTTATTGCCATTTGCTTGTTTGCTGTTAGCTGTTTGCTGTTTGCCATTTTGCAGCATTTTGCTGTTGACGTTGACAAAAAAACGTCATTTGCAAATTGGGCAAAGACAACTTTCTCTAGGCAGCTGCGCAGACGCAGTTGCAGGCGCAAATTACCCAGTTTCAACTAAGCCTTAACTGAAGTCGTTGCATAAAGTAATATAGACTCTCCGATAATTTCAAGTCAAAAGCGTTTCGCCCACATTCATTAACAGCATTCGCATAATTGGCTTATATTTGATTTCGTGGGTTCACCAAACCACTCGTCTCTCTCAGACTTAGACAATCCCTCTGGGAGCTGTTGCAGCCTCCGCCTAAGCTTTGTTATTTTTTTTTTTGTTGCTCGTTGGGTTTTACGTCTCAATTTCCAGATTGCCGCATTGTCAATATCTATAATTAAAATCGTTTGAGAACACACGCAAGCCTTGTTATTTTTGATTGTGTTGATGGCTTATCCGATTTCGGTTTTATAATGGCTGAACAAAATATGCTCGACGTTGATGGCATGATTGAGCTGATGGACTGATCGATGAGTCGAGCGTGTGCCTATTACTATCGGTGTTTGCCCGTAGTTAAATTATGGATTATGTACGTGCGTGCGTGTGCGTTTGTTAGTAGCTATGTAAGTGTATGTGTGCATAGTCAAAATGCACAACACAAGCGTTAATTGATGCAGGAAGCGCGAAGCAAAACGAGTTGCCGAGCGCTTGTCATGTTGCATCTGTTTCTAAAGGCAGCTTACCCGATTCGTTGCACGCTTCGCTGGCGCGTCTTAAATAGGTCAGGCAATGACGACAACAACAACGGCGACAGCGACAACGACGACGACAACGACAACAACAGCAACTGCAATAGCTAGGCCGCCTCCACAAAACGCATTTCATAACTAGGCAAATTAAGCCTAAGGCCATGACTACAACAAGCGTCTTACCGAGAGTCTTACGAGTAACGGCAATTTGGAGCTAAAGTGCTGCACTATTTGTCATAATAAAAGCGAGCCGCACAAATGAAGCCAAAGCGAGGGGCGCTTGGGGCAGCAGCGGCGGGGGCGGGGGCAGTAATATAAAGAAAGCGACTGCTCTCCCCACCCCTTGTGTGGGCAGCAGTGTGACACATTTTGTCATCATTAGCCATAGTTGCCGGCTAATAATTTCAATTTAGCCAAAAAATTAGCTGCATTGAGCTAAAATATGGAAGAAAAAAGGCGTTAATAACTGGCGCGGACCGAGGCCAGAGTCAGAAAGCCAAAGCCAAAGCCAGAGTCCGAGTTCGAGTTCGAGCCATAAGCTGACAGCCCACGCCAGCTAAGCAACACTACAGCAACAACAGCAACAACAACAACAACAACAACAACTCTAATAGCTAACGCATGCAACGCCATTTCAGGGCGTGGCTGCCCCACTCAATGGGTGTTGAGGTGATGACACTGATTATAAAATGTGCATAGATAGCGTGCATGATCGGCGGCCTAATGCCAGTTAATAGCAATTCGAATAATGCAAGCAAATATTGCAAAAATAAACAACAAAAAACAAAAGCCGTTGAAAATTATATGTAAGTGCTTGACATAAAAACAACAATTAAAAAAAAAGTTTGTTGATCAAACTGCTAGATTAACATTGAGAAAAAATTTTTTGAGATTTTTGCAATGTCTCAAACATAATAAAATGTTTAGAAACTATTTCAATTTGGCTACTGCGTAAGTTTTAACTATTCAAACAGTTAATGAATAGTTCTGATTATAATGACATGTAGTCTTGGGTGCCAAAAGCGCTTCGAGTTGCGCAAAACCCATAAAAGCAATGCTAATGAAAAACGCGTGCGTTCGCTGCTTCCGCTATATGACAGAAGAAGCAACAAATTTCGTGCGAAACAGTTATAAAAATAACTAAAGCTACAGTCGGTCGTTGACGTTGAGTGTGTGTAATATTGCGCTTTCCGGTACAGAAACATAAAATTTTATGTGCACGACGATGACAACGCTAACACTAACGACAACAACAGTGACAGAATACAACAACAAAACGTCTGCGCGTGCAACGCGTCGTATGCGTTACACATTACGAATACACTGGCTTTTGCTGCTGTGGCCCAACTGTGCGTTTGCTTTAACACATTTTTCTGTCATTTGCAAAATCACGCAGTGTTGACAGATAACAGAAAAGGGGGGCGACAAAAGGGGTGCCGAGTAACAGCTAGAAATGGGTACTAGCTTAGGCTGCGGCAAAGTCAAATGTGTATGTGGCGACATCAACTGTCGCTTATCATTATGTGAAAATTTATGAAATTGAATACTGTCAGTCAGTCAGCAACAAGTGGAAAACTGGAACACTGGCTGCACCCAAAGGCATGTCCTAAATTTAATACCAGAACAAGTTTCAACATGATAGAAACAAATAATCGCTTTACATTCACAGCTAATTGAAATGGCCAGTAGATTAACTATGCTATTGCTTGTAGTACTCACCTTAACACGCTCCAAATAATCCTGAAGTGCACCATACGGATCCTCACCATCATCGTCGATGAGGTCGAGACTGTGCGCCAGGTCCAGATTGTCTAGTGTGGCCAATTTGAGTCCGGCCTTATCGGCAAATTGCAGCTTATGATGTTGCTGTGGTGCAGCTGCCTTTGCTGAAGTGTTGGCGGCGGGTGCACGGCTTAAGAATTTCTTATCAGCTGTCATAGTGTTGGCTGCTGATGCTGCTGCTGTTGCTCCTACTGCAGCATTGCTTCCGTATTGGCGAGTGCGCGGCATAGTTGCACAACCGGTGCTTAAAACGCTTGCAGCTGGCGCAGGAGTGGCAGATGAAGTTGCAGTTGCTGTTGCTGCTGATGCTGATGTTGATGTTGCCATGGCTGCATCATCAACGTCCTCGTCGGCCGCTACATCACTTAATCCCGATTTGTAGCGCTTCGTGTCAGTTGCGATAGTCGCACTGCAGACTGACGTGTTGCCGGCTGCTGTTGTTGCTGCTCCTGCTGTTGCCGGCGGCGTTGTGCTGCCGTTGATAAGCATTTGTTGCTGCTGCTGCTGCTGACTATTGCTGCTGTTGCTGCCACTGCTAATTGCACTTTTCACATCGCTTGTCATGTTGTTTTGATTTTTATTGCACTGAATTTTACTTAATTTCTTGGCGCTGTCATGTTGCCGCGCCACGTTGCTTCCAACTTGTTGTTGCTCTGCAAGGAAAGAGAAAGAGTTAGAGTTGAATTTAAGCAATAATTCTTCAGCAAGTCATATAAAGTTGTCACTACACACACAAAAACACACAAAACACACACTCATATTTAAATTTTCTGCAATTATTGCGGCCGCAACATGTTGCTTATATATTTGGTGGCAACACTTTGTACAAAAAAATGGCGCGCCCAAAAGACACATTTTCATAATCGTTTATTTTTGGTAGAAAATGAAAAATTGCACCAAATGTGCCAAGTCGCTGGCTTCCACATGTGGCAAGCATTGAGGCTTGCCTCGCTTAAGCCAAATCTGCGAACATTTTTGCGCTAATCGCCTCAAATTGTGTGCCGAATGTGCGCCATTTAAATTGTCATAAATTTTCGCAATATATTCCCGGCACATGTGTGGACTTAAATTTTCCAATTTCTGACATCGTTTGTGTGTAAATGAGTAAATTAATTTCTGCCTGGCATTAAAATGGCAAGCAATTATTTTTCTTGTTTGATAATATTGCTCATACTTATGCTTATCCATGCCCTCGATTGTTGACTGAATTTATGTTTCTTGGTTTCTGTTGCCACACCCAAAAAACAAACCAACTACTGACTGTCAATGGATTTATTTCTTCTCGAATTTATAGTTCTTATAAACTAGAAGTGAAATACGATTGTGTCAGCTTTAAAAAAAAAACCTGCGAATTACACTCGCATAAAATGTACCCAAATTTGTTATGCTATCAATATTTATTGTGACAAACAAATCAAATTAAAATTACGACCAAGGACAAATTCCTAAACGGAAAATAAATCTTACACTTCGGATTAAATTAAGTTTGTGATTGATCCTTGATGTTAATTTGAATATGGAATTTTTCAAATCACATAAATCATAAGCATTTCTTGCAAATCTTAACAAGTATGTGAACCCTTTGTCGATATATTTGTATACTTTTGCTAGTTTGATGCAATTCTTTGAATTGTTTGCAGCCCACATGGTTATGTAAAATAGGCAAAATGGTATCGCAATAAATCGCATTAAGAATTCGCATAGGGGCAAAGCGTCTAAAGATGAAGTGAACTTTTTTCTTTCTTTCTATTTAGCGTTCGTTCGTCAGTTGTTGCTGTTGTCGCCAGCTCCTAATCGAATGCCAATAGCGAACCCAGCAGGCAGGAATGTTTGTGTGTAAGTGAAACGGTTAAGTATTTCTGTTGTTGATTTTATGGGTTTGATTTTATTTTTTGTTTTTATTGCGCATGCGTGCGTTCGATTGAGTTTCTTGATTAAAATGTCGCCGCCACCGTCGCGACTTGGCGACAACAACACCAACAACAATAACAGCAACAGTAAGCCCAACGAGTGTCTGCTGGCAAGCTCAAAGATTTGGTTGGGCTGCTGGTCAGTGGTTGGCATTTAAAAATTCTGAATCGCATGCGTTACACAACGACAACGACCCGTGGCGAGCTCGTAAATCAGCAACGCAAACGAGTCAGTCACTAAGGCAGCGAAGACAGCGGCGACAGTTGGACACATTTTATGGGGGTCTGGGTCTGGTCTGGTCTGGCCGGGCCGGGCTAGGCCGGGCTGCAATCGGAGTCAGCTGGAAAGCGTTTGCCAATTGATCGTCTTATGGCGATTGGCAGGCCGCCAGCCAAAAGCCCAAAGTCAGGCCAGGCCATGCCAACGAAAGGCCAGAGCAGAGCAGAGCAGGCCCACACTGGGCTGCGAGTTTTTCTTCTGCCTTTTTGGCAATATATCAATTGTGCAACGCTAACGGTACATTTGGCAATTGACTGCACTGCACTGTGTGGCATGTGGGAGGCGCGTCGAAAGTTCATGGGAGGTCTGCTTAAAGGCCCTCCAATTTGGCGACACATGTATGTGTGCACAGTTTGACATTCAGTGGACTTGAGTTAGCCATTTAATTAGCAGAAACATCCCAATGGACAGAACGGAAACAACTCTAGCTGCCTTTGTTCTATTCAATGGCCGACCAATCGGTAATTCTGTAGACTTTGTGACTACAAATTAAGTAAACACAAACAAAACCGAATGCGAAAAAACAAAAACAAAATATATTCGTACTTATTTGCTTATTGACTTAAAATAAAATTGTTTGCTGGGTGTGTCCGCTAAATGGCCACCGTCCGTCGGACATTGTTTCGTCGATGGGCGTGTTGTTGCTGCTGCTGATTGATTCTGTGACTGAGGTCACTTTGAACGTGATTAATTGCACATTGCGCAAGAAGAGTATAATTGAAAGCCAAGCTGATGACATATAACAAAAAAAAAGGTTTATTAAGTGTGGGCATGACTCAACACAAGCAAATAAAGCTAATGGACAATCGTTTAACATAACTTCAACTACCTTTAAAAGCCTACCTCAACGATAACAACGCTTAACAACAAAAGAACCATTGGGAAAACAAAACCAAACAAATAAGAAATAAAAACAACAGAAGCTGCCTGCATCTTCGCGGTAAAATGTAATGAAAATCGTAGAGGATATCTGTTGCGGAGCTCTGTCCTGCTCTTTCCCGTTCACTATGATGATGATGATGATGATTATTAACCAATGGTTGAGCGAATTCAAATGAATGCCGCTCATTCTGTGAGCTGACAATGTGCGCTCGCTTAAGACAACCTGGTCCGTCGTCGTCGTCGTTGTTGTTGCAATGATCAACAGATTGGCGCCTTAAGCCGTCACACGTCAGCTGGCTAAAGTCTAAGGGCAAGAGCCCTGAACAGAGCTGAGCTGAGTTTGGCATCGAGTTGAATGCAGTCAAGCCTCATTTGCCTATCAAAATGATATAATATGCGTTCATGACGTCGTTTGCGGTACGTGTACGTGTTTCCTGTGTTTTTTCTCCTTCTTCTCGTTGTTGCCAGTGCAAAGCGTACAACAACTGGCAACTGTCAATTTTCAGCGGGTGGCAGTTGTTGGCTCAGTGGATGGAATTGGCGGTTCGGCGGTTGGGGCGTGCAATGAGCCAAGTGCAGTGCACTTTGCTTTTGGTGACAAAAGTGTTTTTCGAATTTTTTTATTTTGTTTTTTTTTGGGTGGTAACTTGCAACTGCACCCAGCCTTCAGTTGACAATAACTTTTAATGCAACTCTCTTAAATGTCGGCACTTTTAACGACATTTTCAATTGCCGCACACAAATGCAGACATAAACTGCTAATAATAATAAAAAAAAAAATATTTTCTTTTATTATTAATCACAATTTCAAGTGACTTTTATATGAAAAGTTTTGATGCCGCTCCAAGTGGCATTTTAATAAACATTATGTCATTTAATTGATTTGTAATGGAGTCGAGTATGTGTGCGTGTGTGTGTGTGTGTGTGTATTTGTGTTATGCAAAAGGTGTGTCAGGCTAACGGAAATTCATAGCTGAACGTCATGCATAATTCATACGGAATTTCAGTCAATTTCTTTCTGATTTTTAAAGCGCTAAGTAAAACAAAAATGTTAAAACTCTGGGCTGACATTAAATATTTATTTTACTCAAATAACCAGAATCAGTTTAGCAATGCATTTAACAGCGACTAACAAAGCTTTACCTAAATTACCTTTAATTGCAATCATTTAGCATTTTAAGTAATTGCCCTGAAAATGATTCAGATACTTAGGATTCCGAATCTGATCTTTAATTCTATAATGAAATGCTTTTCGTGCTGTGTATATGTTGCATCAGATAGCGTTTATAACAACAGGAAATGACCGGACAATGAGCTGGCTGACCTTCAAGTGTGAGTTGCCCCTTAGTGTTGCATGAGACACTTGAACCAACAGAGACACAGTAGGCGTATGTTCTAGTCATTTCTATAAGATACTGACTCCACTGCCCAACAAATCAATTAATAACTTATTGTTAGCTATTAACTAGCCTAATGACTGTGTGCCCAGCTTGTGAACGATTTTCCCACAACAGCAACAGCACATTTCCGCCCAGGCACTGGCGACAAACGCGACTTAGTTGCCAAAGCTGATTAAGCAAGAGCCGAACAAAGTACCAAAATGTATATGTAAGTATATAAACGAAAAATAATAAAAAAAATAAACTTACCATTTCCTGCCGCAAAGGCGGCGATGCGCTCCCTAACCGAACGTCTGGGCTCGTCGTGGCCGTTTCTGTTGTTGGTGTTGCAGCTGTTTGGTTGCAGTATATGCGTAGCAGTTGCCTGCGTTGAGTCATGGCTAGGACTACGCTTTACCATTGTAGTTTTGATCACAGTCTTAAGGCGGCTGGGCGTGGTCGGACGTGCTGCAATGTTTGGCTTAGGTGTTGTTGTTGTTGTTGGCGGCGTCGGCGATGTCGATATTGCTGCTGTCAATGTTGCTTTATCGTTGCACAGCACTTCTGTGGCAGCACCCACAAACTGTTCGGTTGCTGTTGTTGCTGTTGATGTTGCTGTTGGCAGTGTCAACCCACACTCGCTGCTTGTGGCCGTTGCTGCCACGTTCGTTGTTGCTGTTGCTGTCGTAATTGTCATTTTATTCTGCGACGACTTCGGTGAATCAATTTTCGAGTTGTTGTTCGTTTGGGGCTCGGCGTCGTCGGGTAATTTACAATAATTACAGCGCGGATTATTGTAGTTGCTGTTGTTGCTTAGTGTATTTTCCTTATTGCTATGTTGCAGTTGTGCTTGTTGCTGTTGTGTTTGTTGCTGTTGCAAGCTATTGCTAAGTCTTTGGGTTTGTTGTTGCTGTTGCTTTTGCTCATTGCCACTCTGCTGGCCGTTTGTGACAGCGCAAGTTTTACTTTGAGTTGTTGTTGCTAGTTCAATGCTACGCTTGTTGCTGTTGTCGCTGTCTTTGTAGTCCTGCCGCCATTGTTCAGGCACATTTCGTTGATTCATTAATATCAGCGCCACATTTCCGTCTCGGTCGTTGCTGCTACTGCTGCTTTTGTTGTTGTTGCTGCCAAAGATCTTAGCGATATCATTCGCTTCATCATCATCATCATCATTATTATGATTATCATTGAATTCGTAATCACTGTCGCAATCTTGGCGTCGCTTGTTATTGCTGCTGCTGCTGCTACTGTTGCATTTGCTGTTGCTGTTGCTGTTATTGTGAGTGGCGCGTGGCACATCATCAATATATGTAAAATCGTTATCGACGAATATATTTCTAGCATGCAGCGTATTTGCCGATGACTTAAATTTGGGCTGCTTGAGAGTGTAGCGCCTGCGCTGCGGACAACAGCAGAATTTAATGATTGCACTCGATGGCGATGTTGGCGATAGTGTTGGCAACGTCGGCGTCGGCGGCGTTGCAATGTCAGCCCATTTCTCGATCAATGCCAGCTCACGAGCATTGGACATTGTAGTATGGCCATGAAGTGTGGTTCTGCACAAACAACGAAACAAAAAAAGCATTCAACTTTTAATTAATTTGAAATACATATGAAGGAGTATAGAAGAAAATGAGGGGGTTGGTGCTGCACTCAAGAAATCAATTAACCACATTTCTCAACGCATCACAGCTTTTCACCAAAGTTTTTCTCTCATTTCTGCGCCGGCGCTGTCTTTGCCAAATTTGCTGCGCACATCATAGCAGCGCCATCTGTGCGTCAAGGTTGCCTGCCCCTCTTCTAGACGACAACAAGTTTTAATTGCAAACTGCTTTTTGTGCAACACTTTCGAACGACGGCTTAGAAGTGACCGCCAAATATGTTGCCAGCCGGCAGTTGGCTGTTGGCAGTTGGCAGTTGGCAGCCAGCTTCGGCCACATGTCGATGCATGATTAACTGCCGCGTTAAGCTGCCGATGCCAGGCGGCGGCGGCGGCCTGCATCCATTTAATTGCATTCGTTGCGCACAGCAGCTCAAATGCAAAATATTTGCCTGCAGGGTAATGGCAACAGCAGGTAGCACTGGCAGTGGGCAATGCCATCGACAGTCGCCACGCCTGTTGCAAGGTTCCAAACTTGACTAGCTCAGCTATCCTTGAGGAGTTTGTTGACGCTGACCTTTTGTGCCGGGCGCAATATAAAAAAGCTTTTGTGAAAGTGCCGCAAACGCTCTGTAAAAATTCCTTTCACCACCAAACAAAAAAAGCTCCAACAATTGTATGTGTGTGTGTGCGGCACGCCTCGTGTCTAATTTTTGACAAATTAATTTCAATTGTTAAATGCACTCGGGCTTATCTTTCACTTTATCGATTGCCGAGCGACAGCGAAAATAAATTAACAATAAATAATTTTAATTATTTCATGAAGATGTCAAATTACACACACCCACGCAATAAGGCGAAAGCCTAAAAGCCAAAAACCAAACACAGTGCTCACAATTGTTTGCCATGTGTTCGCCATAACCAGGGCCGAGCCCCTTATCCCCCATCCCCCTTCCCTGCCTCAACCCGTGCCGGCTTTGGAGCGCTGCGATCTTTGCCACTAACTGGCGGCTATTTTTTGAGGCGACTTTGCCAGCTGCACAAGCGCACTCTTTGTATTTATTATTATTTTTTCTCCTGTTTTTTTTTTTTTTGTTTATTAAATTTTGTTTGGCAAGGCTTTTGGTGTTGGCCTATGGGAATTCGTACAGCTCTAATAGGATTTCGTAAAGTCCGCCGGGCTCAGCCGTTGATAGCTGTACACACACAAACACACACATACAAACACTAATAAATAACTATGCGCTGTATAAGCCTGTAGTGAAAATTTGAAATTTGGCTATTTTATTTGTTGGCTTTGTATTTGTGTTGCCCTATTTATCGCCAAGGGGTCTCATATTACATCTGAAATGCATTTGTATCAGTTGAGAAATTACACAAGAAGCTGCCAATGGGCGTGCTACCAACGATTTGTCAATATTTCTTTCTTTCTTTCTTTTCTATTTATGCCACAAGCTGTGGACTCTGTCGCATTTAATGACCAAGCAAAGAAGCCGCAAAACGATTATTATCAAATGTTAAGGAACTGGAAAGTATTTAATAATGCAAGACGTGGGAAATCCATAGGGAATTCTCAACAGGTTAATGATTTTAAGCCATTGTAAAAAGCAATTTTGGTAAAGGTTTAAGTTTTTTTTTATAACTTTTAATATTTCATAAACCCATTTAAGGCGATTCACAGTACAAAAATGACATAAAAAAAAGTCTCAATATACGCCACAGCTAAAACCTTAAAAAAACGGGCAGAAAAAAATACGGCTGCCTTCTTTGCCATATTATATGCTTGCCTTTATTTAATAAATCCAAATGCGGCATATAATCGTGTGCTTATGTATGATATGATGATTTATGGCTCCACGTTTCGAAACAAATGCCAATACTGAGCACCCTTCGCGCATGCTTAACTTGTTATTTATGGTAACGAGAACTGGCAAAAACAACAACAACAACAATTTGTGCAATGCAATTTAAATGCATTTGCCCGTTTGACATCGTAAATACATATTTGTCAATGCACTTCAAGACGTATGTATATATAAAAATAACTACTAGGAGTAGATTGATTATTTTTATATGTGCTGCTGATTGATTGAGCGCATGCGTGGCACGTATAGTAACTCGATGGGGTTATTTATGAAGTCTAGACGCTCGATTTGGCATACTTATAATTAGCATGCATAGAAAAGGTAAATGTGGCAAATGTGTACACTGTACAGCGAACTATAACGGTAGCAAAGTTCTATGAACTCGCTGTTGCCGCAAGCCACAATTGTCAGCTTAGGCTAATTGAGGGGGGAGAGGGAAGGCTGAAGGCTGAAGGCAGCCGCTTAATGTCAGTCAGTCCGTCACTATGGCCGGGCCATCGATCAATCAAGCAATCAATAAGTCAATCATATGCATGAGCAGTCAACAAAGCGCATACAAATTACAGCTTTTATAAGTGCATTAAGAGTTTCGCTTTTCAACCGAAGTTTTTAAAGACCGAGCGAGTGAGAGCAAATCAAAATAAAATATCTATATAAATATATATATATATATATATGTTTATATAGATTTGTAAACGCATTTGAGGCACAGGAAAAGTTTCTTTAGCCATAGGCGCGCTTTGGCAATCAAAGCGACAGACATTAACGCTCCGCTCCGGCTACGACTTCAAGTCTTTGGGCTTGAAGCCAGCCAACTCTGGCTGTTGGCCACGTACGTTGGTCCGTTAATGCTGCCCATTAACCTGTTGACCCCGGGAATTGGCTGGCTGCTGCTGCTGCTGCTGTTGCATTGCGTGGCCAGCTGGTAATGACTCTCTTTCTCTTTCTGTGTTCAGCTATTTTTCCCAGGCACGCTCTTTTCACGCAAAAATGCGCAGAAGCCAAACAGTTTTTGCCAGAGCTGCCATTTGCCATTTATAACAAGTATTGGCCCAGTGCAATAACAACGAGCAGCTGTATAGTTTAAGTTTGTTGGCCAATTTGCTGCGCCACAAAACTTTTGTTGTTGTTGTTTATTTCACTGTTTGTTTTTGTTGTTGTTGTTGTTGTTGTTGCAGTTGCAGTTGTTGCAGTTTTTGGTAGTCGCCCAATTAATTTCCGCATTTCCCAGACGAAACTTGGCAATTAATTTTCGCCGTTTGCATTTCTTCAACCTTATTGCCTGACCTTTTGGCTCAAGTGATTCACGCCAACGCCATCCGCCATCCGCCATATGCCATCCACCAGCGCCAACCGACATCTCAGCACGTCAGCGTCAGCTCAGTCACAGCCAGCTTCATTTTGGCCTAACGAGAATGGCCAGCCAGGCTCTAAGTCGGCAATTAATCAAAGCGCCTTTGGCCACAGACAAATCCTTTTGTATGCATGTATGTATGTATGTATATTTGCCAGCGCACTCGTGCTCGTATATGGCTAACAAACGAACTGACAACGCAAATGGCCAAAATGACAGCGGGCCCGATCCGCGTCATGAGTCAGCCAGCCAATGCGCAACGGTAACATTAACATGCGTTGGCTTTTTGGGCGGCATTTCTTCTTCTTCCTACAACAACAACAGCAACAATGACAACTCCGAGCTGCCCGGCAGACCCCCACTTAAGCCAAAGGCCAAAGACAGCGATGGCTGTTTATTGAAATTAACTTTGTTGCCTATCTATAACCCCCGCTCATAGAGGCTAGAAGCAGCATCAAACGTTGTTAGCCATGGCAAAAGATCACATATGCTTCATATCATATGCAGCATGCATAATCTTGTTTAGTTGGCTAAGATTCTGGAAGACTTATTTGTTTTTTAAACGTCACTGGTCTAGTTAAAGTTTTTAACTTAGGGCAGAAACGGGCGATAATGAAATGGGAGCTTGATTTACATATTTAATCGATGTATTTTTGGCTTTGTTAACAACATTTTTATAATTTCGTTTCAACTCAGCCAACAATGTGCCAAAATCTGAGCCTAACGCTTTGTCAGCCAGGTTTTTTTTCAAGCTAGATTTGTTATATATAATTCGCTGACATATTGAAATGCAGCTACTTTTTGATTTGCCCAGCAGCGTATTGATTTCACGCACTTGTAGCCAGGGACAAGGACAAGGACGCCTTGTGCAAATACTTGATATACAACTCTCTTACAATTGACAGCATTAGTGTTGGCTCTTTTGACGCGTTTCGATAGCCACTCAACGGAGTAGTGATTAGTGTTTGGAGCCGGCACACAATGAGTGCTTCACCTGCACCTCGGCTGTTTAAGAGTGTTGTCAGTGTGAGTGTGAGTGTGTGTGTGTGTGTTTGAATTGTTTGTACTGGAAATGTAAGAGTGCGTGGTCGGGGGCTTTCGGCAAAGGCCAAGCTAATGAAAATATCATTACAGTTTAGCCCAAAGCGTAACAATAAATTTTGTCTACAGTTTTGCTTGTTTTGGCGATCACGTCTGCGCGTGTCCCACTCAGTTTATTGACTCATGAAATATGAGCACATCTTAGGGTGTGTACACTGTACAGCACACAGGGAGAGAGAGGGGGAGACCCAGTCAGAGGCAAGCTCTGGTTTTTGAGGTGCGTGCTAAACTAACATTACTCACCAAACGCTCAGCAACATTTTGCTTCCATACCGATGCGCGAAACGCTCGTCAAGATTAAGCGCCAAAAATGCGCAATTGCGCTGAGTGGAGAGCTCTGCTGTCAATTTGACAAATGCTCGGTGCTCAGCGATTGTGACAGTTTTAGCGGATTTGTAATTAAGCATGCGCGCGCATGCATAAATAGCATAAATTTTCCAGTTAAAAAGCACTGCAAAAGACAAAAGCTTTCATGGTTGGCATATGTTATGCCTCTTTCATTTTGGCCAAAACATTGCAGCACTGCCACTGCCACTGCCCCGCTTTTACCACACACACAAACACACACAAACACACACTGTCAGTCAGGATGACAAATTGCGTACAACGTATGTCTGCGGCATTGGCGCATACTTAACTGTTGGCAATGTTGTTGTTGTTGTTGGTGCTGCTACTTCTGCCGAAGGTAATTAAAATAATGCAGAAAAAAGGTGTCAAGGACTTGCGACGTCAACTGAATGCTGAATTGTTTCGAAATTGAAGTGCTTGGCCGGCGCAGTCAGTCAGCATGTGAGGGCATTGTATATCGCTTGCAACAGTGCGGGGCGGCTATCGTTATTTTGAATTGATAGCAAATGCCACCAAACATAATTTTTTATTATGACACTCAGCACAAGTTTTTGAGATTATATTAATTTCCAAAGCAAATCTGAGATTATTAGCATTTTAACTTTATTTAAACACTTGAAGTTTTCAAATCTTATTTTGGTCCTTAATTAGTGTTAACAATGTGTTCTCGCAATTTTTTTTGGAGTAATAAGAGTCGAGCACTTTAAACTTTTAATGTACACAAATCTATACTCACATTTAAATACAATGTATGGGTTATAACGTTGCTCTAAGCCCAGTTTTGTTAAACGAGCAATAAACGTTTTCAAATGTAATTTACCTGCAAAGAAAAATAAAATAAAACATTGGTTATTACTTTTGGCATAAAAAGCTTTAGTAATTATTGTTTTTTATATTTTTTTCAATAAATGCCTTTAAAAACTATAGACACACCTTGTGCAATAAATTGAAGACATTTGGTTGCCACAAAAAGCATACACATGTTAGTAATTAACTGCACTTAAAAAATGATATAAAACTTTCAGAGATTGACTCGCGCAGTTTGTTTTTTAGATTGGACGAGGCTGGACGAGACGTGTGCACTGCCGGCAACTTCATTGACAAATAAATTCGAAATTCGTTTCCCCAAAAAAAAATTAATAATAATATGCACGCCCTGTAGGCTGCCCCAAGGCGGCGGCAACAAGACAGCAACAACAAGAGCAAGAGCGTAACATACATAACTCGTCATTGGCTTCCTGCACAATATGCAACATTTTGTTGCACGTCCGGATGTTTACAACAAAATAAACATGGGCACTTACACACACACATACATTGCGAGCGCATTCATTTCATTTGAATGCGCACTCATTTCACATCAAAATCAAAATTCAATGCACAAAACTTGTTACAGTTTTGTTTACTCTTTCTGCTTTGTGCACACTGATCAAAGTCACATGGAAATGTGTTATATAACCCCTTTAACAACAACCCAACGGGCAGGGCAGCATCCAATAATTGGGCTCAATCAATCAGTATGTGAACGATTTGTTCCAATCCAATTGAAATCGCTGCAGCGCCTAATCTGCCCATTGACCCAGTTGACTCTTTTAGATCTATCTAATACTCATATCTTTCTACCCACCTATTCAAGATAAAAGCAACTGCAGCTGCAGGTGAATGCACTCGAAAGCAATTCGTTTGCACGCATTCTGTTTACTATTTTGTTTACTAATGAATTCCACAATGGCATGCCGCAAGTGCGTTGAGAGATCTGTTTGAAGAGCTTTGCTTGTGATTGTTCTCTAAATGATTGGGCGAGGCCTTGTCGTCGTATGCGGTTACGCCATGTGGCTTTTGGGTTGTCATAATGAGGTGCCAAAGGTAAATAAGCTGCACAAATATATATATATGACCACAAAAATATTGTTCAAGTCATTTAATTTTTTTCTTTTTTCCTTTCTGATGTCAGAGCAGCGTTCTTTAATGAGATTTTTTAATCTTAGACGTGCTTGTTTTGGTAATTAGATTTTGGGATTAGAAAATGGAAGACGTTATTTTAATGCTTTGTATATTGCAGTCAAGAATTATAGGAAATCTAAGACAATTTTGTTCAGGGTATTTCATCGTTTAGCTGCTTCTTAGCGATTTTCATATAGTTTTTTAAGCTTTGTCTAGTTTTTCAATCTTTGCTCTAAGCTTCTTTAATCACAGACAAGCTATAATTTAATATTCGATTTTCGAGTGTTTTTTCTAGTTTTCTTCAAGTTGAAACTTTTTACTTTTGCATGCTTGCCACACACTGCGCAAGAGGCAAAGACAAACACAGCTGTTGGCTCCAGCTGAAATTTCACAATACATTTTAGAAATAAGCTGCTGCCCTCAAAAAAAAAAAAAATAGCTCATTTCAATAAATACTCGTTTACGAGCTAGCTGGAAATTGAGAAAGCATCAGCCAAAACTCAATTTGTTTATTTTTTTTTTATTTTTATGTTTGTTAGGCAAAAGCACTGGTCGCTGATAGAATTGTAACAACTGTCACCGCATAAATAAAGCGATTTTGATTTATGCTCCCTGGATGATTATGAAATTTGTAGGCAGAGTGGATTGCAATTGCATTTGCAGCCAAGCGGCTCCAAGGAAAACGACCGAGAACAAGAATGGGGCATCGAGTGGATGCCGTGTTGCATGGATTTGCATGTCTAGCGCCAATAATTCTAAGGTGTGCACACTCCGATGATATTTGAAGTGGTTGGCGGTGCGCCGAGATGTCGACGTTTGATATGGCGCGAGGCAATACGAGTTAAAGACCAAAAGCAATCGGAGTCAGCAAATCGGCATTTGGCAATCTGTGGCCCATCCATCGATGCGAATGTGAATGTTAATGTGCGTGGAATTGTAAGTTGTTTTTTTTTTTTGTTGTTGTTTGCTGTTTGCAATTGCAATTAAAAGAAACCACAGCTGCAATCTTGGAGCATGGCTTATGTGCATGTAAGCGGCGCTTTTCAAAACTTGTGCTGCTTATCAAGCAGCTTGTTTTCGTTGTTTGTTGTTGCTGTTGTGATTGTGATTGTTGTTATTGCAGATGCAAAAGCTGATTGGAGCGCTGGCACGCAAATATCCAAACGCACGCCCAGTTTCATTCCCAGTCCCAAGTTCCTCTTTGCATGTGAAAATTATTGTGAGTCAGAGAGCAGTAAGAGAGCAGCAGCAGCCCACAGACAAAAGCTTCATTAGGCGTAGTCATCGTAGTCTACTGCAACATAATCAACATCATCATCATCATCATCATCATCCATGCTGTATCAGAGAGTTGAAAGTCTCTCAGTCTGCGGCGTCTGAGACTGCGTCTGGGATCTGGGCTCGTTTCAATTTCAGCGTTGGCGTTGAAAGAGCGTCGAGCACACCTCTTTAAGTACATAGTTATAGTCATTGCAGGAGCTCCCAAGCCAGCCAGCCACTATCATCGTCATGCTCACCATCATCATGTTGCGCCCATGAAGCGAATTATGCTATTTGCGTAAATTATTGTCAAGTGCCCTGGCATGCTTAATCATAGATGCCAGCCGGCTGATAACTATCCGTTGAATCGGTTTTCACGCCGATCAAATTGTTGGTATGGCAGTGAAATCAAAAGTATCGTTGACCCACAAAAAAAAAGAAACAAAGCACCCAAAAACATTTATCATATTTTTATTTTATTTTTATTTTCTGCCATGGCCTATTAAAATATAATACTTTACAACATGCGAGTAACTTGGGCCAGTTTTTTGTTGCGCCTGCGCTGGAACAAAGAACCCAAGAACCATGAAGCCAAAGCAACTTTCTTATTAAAAATTATATATGGCGACCATAATGAAAAGCCATAAAAAATTATACTTATGTGATTGCAGCTACCCCCCTTTAGCATTTGTTTGCAATGTTCACATTTAACACAGTCGCTGTTTGCAGAGACTCCTTCAAATATTTGACCCAGAATTGGGAGTCGTTTCAAAAACGCGGAAGTGCTTCATTTTACTGCTCTTTGCAGTGGTCTTTGGTCGGTTTGGTTGGGTTGGGTTCGGTTCGGTTTGGTTTGGTTCAGTTCGTTTCAATGGATGCCTTTCGTCGCGTATAAATAAATTTAATGACTCAATTTGTAATGAAAAATGTGCACGGGGTCTTAGTCTTAACCCATCTTGTTTGTTCAGCATCGGAATTGCACTCGTAAGCTCCACTTGCGAAGTTTGCCATAATTTTGCTTAAATTGCGGGCATCGGTAACGCCTTCACTCTGCAGCCAGCAAAATTAATATTGACTTTTTGTTGGTAATCGGTTAGTAAAAAATAAAAAACACGCACCAAAATACAAGACCAGCCACAGAATGCGAGGATCCACTTAATTTTACATAAATTGTGTAATTTAAAAAGATTATTTTTGCCTTTGTTCTTTCATTTAAAAGGACTTCAGAACTCGTATGATATGCAAATAATTGTCATGTCTGGCGTCGTATATATACATATATATATTTTGAAACTCGAAACAGGTTCAAAAAATATATATAAATTTGATATGGCATTTACCTTTGCTTTGTTTGTTTTTTGGTTTTTTGGTGTTTTGCCTTTTTTCTTTTTGTTTATTTTATCGCATACAATTTTTATTTGTCATACAACAAAATTCGCTTAATTGGGAATTGTGTTACAAGCACGAGAAACAGAAACAAAAACCCACATTTATAGCGACATTCTTTGAAGCTATTTTGACTGCTTTTATTTTCTTATTGGCAAAGCAAATGGCAATATATAAAATAAAACCAAAGAGTGTCATAAGGCCACATCGTATAAATTTTACTAATTAACATTTATTGTTTGCTGATATCACAATAGCAACAACAATAATGGCACAACAACAACATTAACAATGTCGCCAAGCTACTATAAAATGGAATTCAATTTGTTTGTCATAAAATTTTATGAGTTCGCGATTTTGCTATTGTAAACGAAACGAGTTGCAAACATGCTCAAGCAAATAGTTTAAAAATAATTGAGCGTGAACACATTGTTCAAGTCGAAATGCACTTAAGACGCTTTGATAAGAGAACAGTTTATTTTGAGTGGAACAAATATCATTCATCACAACTTCAATTTGAAGTAGGATAATGATTGCATAACAGATTTGATCAAAAGCCAAACATACCCGTTAAAAATAATACTCTTAAATCGAAACCCAACCCATTTTTTTTATATAGATTACATCCAATTGTGTATAAGCATTAGTTTAATTTGTGGAATTTGTTCTTGCCTCGTTTATTGATAAGAACTGTGCGCATGGACCATGAGCCCTCTAATCAGCATTCATTTCCCAGCCGCAGTTTGAATAGATGAAGACTGGCGACTGGTAATTAACCCAGTGCATTATTGACCGTTTGATCTATACAGAAGCAAAATGTTTTTGTTTTTTCATTTTTTTCATAACGCACACACAATTTCAAGTTATTTGAAAAGGAGAGCAGAGGACGGGGAGAGGTCTGTGGAAACCAAATTGATATGATTGAGCGTAAGTGCAATGCGTGTTGTCTGCGTCTTTGTCTTTGTAGCGGTTGTTATTGTTATGATGATTGTTATTGTTGTTGTTGTTGTT
This sequence comes from Scaptomyza polygonia, assembly GCA_035044585.1. Lineage (NCBI taxonomy): Eukaryota > Metazoa > Arthropoda > Insecta > Diptera > Drosophilidae > Scaptomyza > Scaptomyza polygonia. The sequence goes on along the minus strand of JAWNNU010001659.1, from coordinate 1,486,212 downwards.
GTTGCTGCTGTAAACAAACTAATTAAAACTGACACTGACAGCTGATGACAATTTACGCAGCTGCTTTAAAAGGGACAAACTGTGGCACTATCGAGCTAAGCTTCGAGTGAGCTGCGCCTTGAGTTTCTCCGCAAGAATTTATGAAGTCTGGGGCATCAGCTGCCCTCTCTTCTATCCCCTTCGCATTTCCCTTCAACCGCATAATAAATGTCGCGTACATTGCATTTGTTCAATTGAAATGTTGCACGCGTAATTGCGAAAAAAGAACTTCAACTCGACTTCAAAGCAGACATTACAAACAACCAGCAGACGGGTTAAAATAGAAATGCAATTTAAAAGACGATCATTTAAATTGGCGGCAACTGTGCGCGGCATACAAATTGATGATTGCCACTAGCAAATGAGGCATTGGCAACATGTTGCCAACAGCTGCTGCTGCTGTTGCTGTTACTGCTGTTACTGCAATTGCTGGCAACACATGCTGCACACATTGCAACTAGCCAAATTTATTATGTAGAGCGTATATCATTTTAGTACGCACAACTTAAACACACCCTGCTAAATTTTGTCTTGAAATATATTCCAGTTTAGCATAGATGCTCGATCTGTTGTTTTAGGGGCTACAGGGTATTAACATACTTACAAGCAATCTCTGTGCAACAGACACACCTTAGAGCAACGCAAGCGCAACTCTGACGACAGTCAGTCTGGCAAAACATGCAAAACGTGGGCAAATAATTATATGTATAGAGACCCACTTGGCATTGCTCTTGTTGTTGTTGTTGTTGTTGTTTTTATAGTTACTGTAATTGTTGTCTATTTGGTGTTGGCTTTTAGCGTAAATGCAAAATTGCAAAATGAAAAAACCAAAACAACAACGGCAACAAGATCAACGAGAGCGGCAAACAAAGCGCATGTTTAACTTGAAATTGTTACACATTTTTGTTGCTGCTGTTGTTGCGGCAGTTGTTGTTGTTGCAGCAAGCAACCAAGCAGTCGACCGTCCAGTGACAATCATAATTTTTTATAACTCAACCGGTTTTTCGGCAAGCCTGACTGACGTTTATGTTGCTTGTTTTGTGCTAGCGGCAGTTTTTAGCGTTTATATGCCAACATACTATGTATGTGTGTGTTTATGTGAAGCTGCACATGCGCGCAAGTGTCGTCGAGACGTCGCGACGTTGGCGTCTCTGTCCGCATCTGACTTCGCATCTACCATAGCTACTTACACGAAAAGTTTAACAAAAATATATATATAAATAAAAAAAATAACCGCTTAGCGGCTGATGTTGGTGCTGGCTGGGGCTGGTTGAGGGCAACGGTGTCGTGCTCATTGCACAAAAGAATAATGTGGCATGTGCTTGGCCTGTAATTACCAGTGGGTCCACGCACACATACCCATGTACTGCTGGATCGCGTTATTAGCCGCATTTTGTATGTACTAGTTGTTGTTGTTGCTGCTGGTCCTCAATGAAGGCCCTTGGCTCAAGGTAAATACGAGTATTTTGTTAATAAAAACATGTTGTTTGCATAATATTATTGCCGCATTGGTTGTTGCTGGGCATAGTTTCATAGATTTTTTGACTGTCAAGGTGAATGAAACGAAGCTGTTAGAAACTTGAACACATTTATCTGTAAGCTTTTTTAAAAACTAGCTTTTAAGTAGCATTGGTAAATCCACTCTTTGTATGACATACTATTCTTACTTTTATAAGATTGTAATTTTTTTTTTTGTGCTTAGCTTACAACAATTGCTCGTGGGATTTGCTTGGTTTTTTGTTTTTTGCATCTGTGAAATGTATACGGCAGAGTAGTCTATAATTTTCAAAACTTTCAAGTGCCCATCATGCTCGGCATGTCGGAGCCATTTTTCTTGGCCTGGCTTGTGAAAGGAAGTTGCTAGTAGACAACAGCAGCAGCAGCAGCAACAACAACAACAATAGTATTGCCAAAATGCCAAGAAAACTTGGGCAGTTGGACAAGACAGAAACATGAAAAACTATTGCAGCTGCAATTACTCGCACTTCAAAATGCCAACATTTTGAACAAAGAGAATATTTCGTTATGTTTGCTTTTTTAGTTTTGCATTGCACCAACAACACAGCAACAAATGGCAATGTGGCAACATCAATCATTTTGAATTTGCATGCAGCAGACAGTAGCAGAAAACAGAAAAAAAAAGATATAAATTTGCTGCTGGGTCTGTTTTTTAATGTTTTAATGTTGCACTTGCTGTAGGGTTGTTACAGGGTTTGGTTTTTAATGTTGCACTTGCTGTACCTGCGCTCTTTAGCTGCATGGGGGTTGGTAGGTGAAGGTGAAGGTGGAAACCATAGCAATACCCCGGCCCTTAAAAGACCCGTGACCATTTAGTAACAAGCCTTGCGTTTTTTTTTTTTTATAACCAGGTGCATATAAAACACAGCTCTTGTTCAATTTTATGGCCATGAGTCAGACTCAGCCCTATGTTGTCAGTTGCCCTGCTCTTTAGAGTATGAAGTTTGTTAACATATTTTTTTTTTTTTGTTTATTGCCTTTAGGGTGCACTTCACATCACCCACACTCAGTTTCAATGACAGGCCAATGCGATTGTTATTACTGACCACATCCGCTGCGATTTGTTAGTGAGTCACTCGGCTAGTGGGTAGATTTTGTGATTTTGTTCAACAATTTGCATTTGGCATTTACTGAAATGCCCATAAAAGTCCCACAAGGAGGTCAAGGCCTAGAATTTGTTTGTTTGCTTGTATACAGGTTTTGTGAAGTGTTTGAGAAGAAATGGCTGAGTTCGATAAGATTCTTTCGAGTCTTGTGATGTTTTCAGTCATGTTCATTCCAAGTGATAACAAAAGAGGTTATAAATATGAGCAATTAGCAGTTAATATGCTTGTTTTGTGTATTTTTGCTGATAAAGAATCTAGTTTTTAATTGGGAATTCTATAAGCTACTTAACGAAGCGAAAATACTCTTACTCTGAAAGGAAGCTTTTCCGTGTTTTAAAATTTTTTATCAAGAATGAAAGAAAAGAAAATATTTCTTTTGTAAATAGATGAAACCTTTTAAGCTCTAGTAAAATTCTAAATTTTCTTCAAAGCAAAGAAAGAAGAATAGAAAAAACAGCAAACACTTCCATTATTCAAAGGCTTATCAAAGCAAACACCCATCACGTTATCCATTCCGAATAAATTGTAGTTAAAAAGCATAAAAGAGCCTTTTCTTGTTGTTTCTTCATTTTAGTGCTGCTGACATAACATTTTGCATGACCATGATTTATGCAAAATCCAAATGCGTACAAGCGGACAGGCTTATCTCAATGAGCTGTTGCTCCTGCTCCAGCTGCTGCTGCTGCCTCGATGCCGCTGATGGCCATGGATGGGGGCCTGGCTAAGCACGCAGCTAACTTTTTTGGCTTATGCTTTGGCTTTAAACGTATGCGTGCAGATACAATAACACACCAATAACAACACTGACACACTAGCGATATTGATAGGCGCAATTAATTATACGCGCTTCACACACTGACAGTAAGCGTTTTACTTTGGTCGGCACCAAGGTGCCGCACAATTGCCCTCACACCACACCACACACTGGCCAAGCTGCACCACATCGCCCCTTTTTCAACTCTGCATCTTCTCCGCTCGGACGTCGACGCACGTATCAATGACCAAATGACATATTAGCCATCGTCTTAGTGTAAAAAGCCGCGATAACTTTGGCAGACGCACACGCACACGCAACGCAGCGCAGCGCAACACAACGCCAAACAACAATACCAACACATGCAACAACAACATTTCCAATGTCTTTTAGAACTCGGGCGGTCAGCTAATCGTTTATTGAACCCGTCTACAAAAATAATAATGCGCATACGCAGCGTATGCACCATACAGCGTTGGCTGTTTAGCGTTCAGATAGCCAACTGCTGCATGCATTTCCAACTGTGCCGCACCACTGGCCCGCTGCTTGCGTTGAGTACTCCAAATTACTACTAACAAATGGCAGCAGAGACCCCATAGGGCGGCACTGATTAGCAGGCCCAAATATGGACAAGAATGTGTGTGTGTGTGTGTGTGTTTGTTTGTATATAATAAACATGCATGCATACGTACTACAATCATATATGAGTAGGAAGTTTATGTGCACGTTTTATTTGAAATATGAGCAGCTAAGTGACTCTTTGTAGTAGGAATAGATATTGGGGCTACAGGGATTGGGATTGTGACTATCACATGGCGCCATTTGCGGTGCTTCCCATGAACTTTGGTTAAAGAGAGAGATAGAAAGAGAGTAGAATGCAACTCCCACGCTATAAAGTAGCTCGTTTATTGCATTTGTCACGTCTTTGTTGTTGGCTGGTGGGTTGTTTGGGTCTCTATTCTGTTATTTACGATTGTAAAGCGTGTTGAGTATGCTTGGAATTATGATGATTACCAGGAGCTTGAACAAATCCCTGCCAAACAAACCAACGACATTCATGACGACAGCAACAACTGATAATACGAGTTATAGATATAGATATAATAGTTTCTACACTAAGTACATTTGATTGTATTCAATTCAATTGAGTTAACGCACTTCCTGTTCATAAACGAATGTTATTTTTGCAAATTGTCAGCAACTACTGTGCAATCAGGCACACAACAATAGCAACTGCAACTGCAACATCATTTGCGATTGCATAGAGTGAGCTTCTCCAGAACCCTCTCAACTGATTTGCTAAACAATTACAGAGTACAAGTATATCTATATATATAAATGTACATACATTCGTATATACGCTCTCTGACAGTGCTGCAAATAGGCTGTACAAGCACTTAAGATAAAAATCTTAATAGAATTGCAAGGCACATTGCAATACAAATAACAAATAAAAGTACATACAAACAAAGTTGAAAATACAAAAAAAAAGCAGTGGAGACTAGCCAGTTTTGCTGGGGAGTTGGTTAAGACCTAATGATATTTATCAGCGATTTATACAATTTCCATGGGGCATCATCATATTTACAAGTTAATATTTGCGCTAACAAGATTTGCCTTTGCGTCTTGATCTAGGCCCTAACAACAACTACAACAATATGGATGGCGATCATCGAAGCGTCTGTGCCAGCATTAAAAGGAATCCCACACAAAAGGATCTTTTGCATCATCTCTGTACGGGGCGAGAGAGCGACATGAGTAGACAAGCAAAATGCTTGTTAAAGCACAAAACATGCAGATTTCATTAAAGATATTGCTGACTAGACTGGAACTGTAGTCGTTGAAGGGCGCACAAACATACACCAGAGACCAGAGCCACTTTGCATGTGGCGGATGTTGTTGTAGCATAAAGTTTTGTGCCTTGTTCTTTTTGTGGTGCAATATGTGCCCTGACTGTTGTTTTTTTTTTATTTTTTTCTTCTGTATATGAAGTGCAAAACGTGTGATCGAGTACAAGTTCTAATGAAGGACACACTGACTGGCTGACTGAATATTATTTTAGCTTGCCTTATAGTTGAGGCTATAAAATGGCAATTAAGTGTCTTTATGGTCAAGTGGGCCTCCGTTGGTCCACAGCCGCTGGACATCCTTTTATGCGTGGCAATAAAAATACATGTTTACCCATGTAACAACAACTTCATACATATGCCAAGAGTTTGCTTTTTGGCATATATGTATATACACTACTTTTTAGGGCTTGTCTGGACGCATGGCTTGTTTATGCTTATTGTGTGCATAAGTTTGTGCTATTTTATAGTTTAATAGCTTGCATATGTCCAATGCACCACCATCTCGTAGGTGGGCAGGCGTTGCCCAGTTTACGTTTATTGATTTTAAGTGTGAGTTTATGTTTGTGCCCAGCTCACAAAGCGGACGAACTCTTGGGTTGGTCCCGGGACCCAGATTGTGGCCCGATGAGTGCAGCATATCCATGGCACATAGAATGATTTGAATGCCTTCGTTGTTGCTTGTCAAGTTCATAAGCAGCGCATACAATTAACGTGCTGACTGCACAAGGGGATCGAACAGGGGGAGAAGTAGCCAAGTGAAGTCATGCTGTGCCTGGTAATGAAAGGCATCAGACGCGGGCTTCCATTCCATTTGGTGCAGCATAACAAAAGCGGCGTTAAGATTAACGCAAATCAAGCAACAGGCGGGCATATTTAGACGCGTTGGCTTAAATGGGAGAAACAAGAGCGACACATTATGACTGAAGCAGACCAGGAGTACAAACAACAACAACAACAAAAAAATAAATAAAAATAAGCTGCTAATAAAAAACAATATCATAAATAAACTACCATTTAAAGAAAACCGAAAGTTTATTAGCTGAAGTAAAAGTTTTATGGTTACACATTTATTTATGGTTTTTTTTTTTTTAAAAGGTAGTTATCAGGAGATTTAATAGGAAATTTATCGATAGTCAAACAGCTTTTGATGAAAATTCACAATATTTGTTTTCGAAATTAAGTAAATTTCGAATTTAATGAATACAACAATAAATTGGATTTTTCTATTCTCTACTTAAGCATAATCTTTAAAATGATTTATTATATCCAGCTGTCGTAATTGAAACACATTGTATTTTTCAAACGGAAATTCGACAGTCGATACGTGGATTAAGTACATTTTATTCGATTGTTTCGATATAAAACACAAACAAAAAAACATTGTTTGTTAGTTGTTCTGTTTTTTTGGGGCAAATATCAAGTCATCCCTTATGAGTCATACTTTGGGAAAAGAAATAAAAGACGATCACATCATGGGGCGTATGCGTAATGTTGCTTGTTTTTTTTTTTTTGGTTTCTTGTTTGCTTTTACAGTTGCGGCTCGCTGTTGAAGTAAAGCTGGTTCTGATCTGTTGGGTGACAGAAGCGCCGCATTCACGTCATATAGCGAACCAGCCGTTGCCACTTTATGGGCCGCCTTTATCTGTGCTGTCATTTATGGTTATTTAAAAGTGTTGGTTATCATTGTTGTTGCTATTGTGCTGTTGTTCTGCTGCTGCTGTTGTTGGTGGTTTGTTAACTCTCTGGTTTTGAGAGTTGAGCGCACAAAAGCTGTTTTCACCTTTTACGCTTAACTCGTTTAGAAATTAATGCGAATTCGATTTTGAAATGTGTGTGCTTGTATTTGTGTTTGTGATTGTCGAGTTTGACGATTTGAGTCACACAGAAATTTCGCAAGAATCCCAAACCAGCGCCAACACAGTGCAATGAATGGCCAAAAGAATGCTAACTTACTCACATCATATCGTGTATTTGCAAACAGTTTGGGAGCAACAGAAGCCACAGAAACAAACTCGTCGGCATTGGGCACTGTGCATTGTACATATTTGCATAAGAATTAGAAAACCCGCGGAGCGACAACGAGGCACGCAGAAATCTTGTATCGGCATGGGGCGGCCATATAAAGTCGGTGGCGGCACACCAAAATAACTCTCGTGTCTGCACCTTCAACGACGACACGAACGGCACAAAACTGGCCCATCGGCAAGACAGAAAAAAACTAAAAAAAAAACACACACACAAATGGCAACATTAGCGCAAATTTCAATGGTGCACAATTTGAATTTGTTTTTGTTGTGTGACAAAAAACCCAAACATACAATACACACACACACACACACTAGGGGAGATGAGAAAAACACGTTTGTTGTATATATTTATTTTGTTTCGGTTTTTGGGCATTTTAATATGCATATAATGCTTAGAAAAAACGAAAAACAAACACATTGAGTCGAGTCCAGTGTGAGGCAGGCAACAACATTACATTAGCTGGATCTGTCGAGCCTCTGGTCTTCGTGTCTCTACAGTCTTATAGTCTTACAGTCCACACTGTGTTTACGGTCTATGGCCAATGACTTCAACAAAAAAACATGTGTTGATTAACATAAATGATTTCTGTCTGCCTCACAGCACGTTGTTGTTGTTGTTTAATATATATTTTTTGTCATCTTCTGTTTGTTGTTGGTGGTGCTGCTATTTGTAAGAAATATTTTATTTTGGAAATCTTTATTACTATTTGGTGTCAAAATGCGAATAGATTTGCCGTACAAACGCAGCTGGCTGGCTGGCAAATATTTATTGTTTTAATTGGCATAGTTTTTGTTCATATTGCGAAAGTCTTTTGCTTGTGCGTTTATAATGAAATCAGTGACATACCTTTTTTGGTTGCAATTTTCATGCAAAATCAAAAGGCTTCAAGCTGATGCTGCTGCTGCAAAGAGAAAGGTAAAGTTTTTTTTTTCGATAAAAAAAAATGGTTTAACTTTCAAGCTTATGATATATGATAATTTAGTTTGAGTTTCGCTCGAAATCTTTTTCAAATCAAAAGCAATAAACAATTGATAAATAGTATTTGGCCATAAATCTAGGCAAGTGTTGAATGTGAATTTTTGTATAACAGTATGCCAAATATTAGTATGCAGCCGGTGTTCAACACTTTACGAAATATTTGACTAGTTGGTTTGTCGACTGTTCGGTTATTCATTTTATGTATGAAGGCAGATAGAATAGCTCGAGATGATTGCCAAATGTATAGCGCGGAGTAGCAAACAGTGATTTTTGCAATTCAATCAGCTGACGTTGGCTCAGTCAACGGAACAACGGACGTCATTTGAAATACAAATCGCTACACGTAGCATATCAGGTTTAGCCATGGCCAGAGCAGAATCCGAATCCGTCTTAAAAGCAGTAGAATTTCTAAGCTGGTCGAGCTACACAAAAGGCCGGAGACTGAATGCTTGGGATATATACATATATGTATGTAGTATAGTTAATGCAAGTATAACAAATTCCAGTAGGTGCTGAACTGTTTTTACTTTCAAATGCCTCGCATATTTTATTCACAGCAAAACAATAAGAACAGCAAGAACAATTGTCAGTGGTTGGTTCATTGTTCAATCGAGCGTTGGCTATTGGCAGGCAGCTCTGGATAATTTGCGTGTGTTAATTGAGACTAAATGGCAGCTGGCAATTGTGTGAGTTGAAGGCCCTGGCGGCCCTAAGTCTTTGATTAATTATGGACTGGCTGTCATAATTTACATTTGCATTTGCACGAGAGACACTGTATTCACCTAACTAACAGACTGACAGCTGCGACTGTTAATTTGATGTAATTGTGATGGTGGTGCATAGACAAATAGCACATGCAACATATGTACTCGTATGTTGCCGCATCGCATGCAAGAATTCAATTAGATGCGATGGGATAATATTGTTGCACAATCAGCAGAAAATGAAAGCTGCTGTTTTTTGTTTTCATAACCCACAAATACCAAATGCCACTTATGTGTTGACATAAAAAAAGCGATCATCATCAGATTTACTTTTTAAGAATTAATCCGCCTGGCAGATGCAAAAAAAAAACAAAACAAACAAAACAAAAACGCCAACTCATTACCTAACCAAAAGTAAGAGTAAAGAAATTGTTTGTCAAGCATCAAACATAAACATAAACACAATTACAATCAACAATGAAAATAAATAATTATTGCCTGCGCATTAACCCACATATTTTTGCTACGAAACAGCGACAGACTGAGAGAGAGAGAGAGATAGAGTGAGAGTTGGAGTTGGAGTGGGAGGTAGAAGTGCTTGCGTGCTTAAAGCTTATTGATCAAAGCCACGTGATCGCACCGGCAGCAGCAGCAGCAGCAACAGTTGCCACTACTGACACACCTATAGGTAAAGGTAAGAAACGGCAACTATTGCAATAATGAGCAACTGCCAAGGCAGATAAGACAATTTGTGTGGGTGCCACAGCAGTTGTAGCAAGCCACCTGCATCTGCAGCATTCGTTTGGCAATTTGAAAGCCTGCCAATCAGCTGGCAAACAATGCGATTGCTGAACCAAAAATACAGCTAGGCAGAGAATAGTGCCACAAACGTGTGGCACAGCGTGTGACTGCCAAAATATTGTGTGCACACGATTTTGTTATGCATTTCAAATGCAAATTGCTTTTGAAAGGTAATTGATCTCACAGCGCAGTCGCGCAACCCAATGACAGAATAATTCTCTGTCCCTCAATTGCTGACTTTCAAAATGTATGGCACAGGAAATATAACAATTGTCAAACTGATTTCGTATGCTGTCTGCAAAGACAAACACACAGAAATCCAAAGACAAACATTTAATAAACTTTGCACGCGCTGTGACACATTTATAACTTTGAACTTGATGGGGGCCAAGAGATCGCGAGTTTTTATAGCCTCTCTCTCTACGGTTTTTTTTTTTTGTTGGTATTACAGCGTTAATTGATTTTGGTTTTTATTAACATTTTTTCACACTGCACCAACGAATTTTCTTTTGTACGCTTCGTTGGGCAATTCGAAGCTACTTATCGGCACAATGAAGGGAATCAGAACGAACAAAACGTGTATGAGAAGTATTTAGTTTTCTTTTTGTGTTGCTAATCGGGTTAAACGGTTCATTACGTATGCAGGCAAGCGTTACAAATTAACCCAGTTATTTATGATTATTAAGTCTCAAATTTGGGGCTGCATTGAAAAATTATTTATAGATTTTTAGATGAAGCAACAACAACAAAATATAAATGGAACAACCGAACATAAGAGAATCTAGTATCTCTCTTCTATGCTCTTTTCTTCTATCTTTCATACATAATCAGCTTGACAAAGTCGTATTACCCCTTTGGGGAAGACATGTATCTAAAACATCATGTAAATTGCATAATCATTGGGCAGCTGGGCAGCAGTTTGGCCACTCTTATAGGCCTTCGTTAGAAAGAGATTCTATGCTGGCTAAACAAGTTTCAAGTTTGGCATCATTGCTTAGTTTCTTCCCATTGGTAATTGGCTAGGCCAATTGTAATTTGCAATTGTGCTGCTGCCCCATCAGTTTGATGCTTCAGTTTGATAATGACCAATGCCAAGGCATGCAATTTTAACGGTAGCATGCTTGACCGCAGCATAGAGACACACAGGGAAAGAGAGACAGAGTGAGAGAGGGAAAAATTCTAATGTGTTGATGATAATTTCCAGTAGCCGAACAAAAATAATGCTGCCACAATATAAGGGGCAACAAACTGCAACTGTTGCAAATTGCCACCTATATATGTATAGGTGGATCAGTCACGTGCTTTTTCTAAAAGGAAACTAAATCGTTTTTGCATTAATCCAGCATTGTTGGTTGCATCATCAAATAAACGTATTTATTTATGGCACTTAACAACGAACACAAAAACTCATAAAATTAGCCAAAAAAAAAGTGTTATGTGCGACAACTGCTGGCGACAATTAGCCGCATTTTGTTGTCGACACTTTTTAAATTGCCTCCATCCACCGCATTACCAAACCAAACACCATCATGCACCCATGTCTGCTGTGGCCAGTTTTGTACCGCATTGCATTGAATTCCCCCCTCAAAAAACGAAAATTGTGCAATAACAATTTGATCGCTGCACAACACAAAAATGCGCCAACAAAACTGGCCAACAACAGCAACAAGCTAAACAAAAAGAAACAGTCTGGCCAAGTTTGTTTGTTTGGGCTGTATTGATGGCTGTGGATTGTGGGTGGGTGTCGACGATTGCACGAAACTACAGCAACGAAATTTGTTTCACACAGTTCATTAAACGATACAAATAAAAATAAATAAAGTTCAATTGGGAAATCGATGACGATCGAAAATTGTCAACACAACTTCGACAATTACAAAAATCATCACAAACTAACGAGTGCAACAACAATTTATGGCTTAGTCTAATGATGGTAAGTGGACAGACAGCAAAGTGCAGCTGAACATATTGTCAAAACTCAAATGAATGAAGCGGGGAGTGTAGATAAAGACGGGAGCTATAATGCAAAGTATGTTAAGTTAATAAATCGATTGAATTTCATTAATTGAAAAACATAACTGGAAAGCGCAATGGCAAACTCAGATGAGCTGCTTGCTTCGGTTTACATTTTAGTATAGCTTGAGGAAGCGTCGACAACAATCATGCGGAAAATGCACTGTTTGGAAATCTTGGCAACAACACACATGCCACTGACAGGCTGCTGCCAATAGACACACACACACACACACAGACACATGATGCGTGTGTTGATGCAGCATCAGTTATAGATATAGATACAGATACTCAGATACAGATACTCACTCACACTATTGTGCGGTGGACAGTGTGCTGGCATTGTTGATTGGTAGGCTGTTAGGCTGACGACGTTAATTTCACTTTAACAAACATTTCGCTTGTCTCGCTGCCGACCACAGGCAGCTAGTTGCATGAGGCAAAAGGCAAAAGGCATGCGGCAAGCAGCAGTCGAAGACTTTTGCGGCTGCTTTCAGCCCGATATGTCTGACTGTCTGCTGTCTGTGACAGATCATATAGAAAATGTGTTGCATTTTTAATCAAAACGATCGATCAAACGGTAGTTTTATGCTTGACGACTCCAACCATGGCACACTCACATACACGCACAACTCTTATGTATGTATAAGTACTTATATACATATATGCATTTAAGCACATTTAAGCGGGAAAATGCACTGAGAAACAAAGCGAAAAAAAAACTTAAATAATGTTTAATAATAATATAATACACCATAAAGAAAATGGCATTTTAAAAGAAATATGTTTTCATATCAGATGTTTAAAATATGCAGAGAATTTAGTGTGTATAATTGAATTGAATAAGCGAATTTTCATTTTATATTTAAGTACATTTTGCCTTCAGTTTTTTTGTTTTTATATCTTTTTTCTGGTTTTTTTTTTGTGTGTGTTTTTTTCGAGTGTTTTTCAAATTTATTTATGTATGAGCCGAAAGAGATTTGTGTGCACGCACATATGGCGCTCACTGTACTACGTTTGTTCGCCCGCTCATTTTGTTCGTTTGTTTGTCTGTTTATCTAACCGGGTTGGGTCTGTCTGTCTGTCAGTCTGTCTCTGTGTCTTGTTTGTCCGTTGGCAGTTGCTGCGTATGCGAATGCAACGGTTGACATACGATACCCTTCCCTAACCTGGCCTGCATATACATACCTACATACATACATACATACTGTATGCATGTTTGTTTGTTTTTGTGTGTGTGCGTGTGTTTGCGATTCCATTTAAATTTGATCGATCGCTGTTGAAAATATAATTTGGCTGCGTTTGCTTTTAAGGAAATTACCGAACTATGGTTTGAGGAATGCGCCATTAGCCAAATAACAAAAAAAAATATCAATTACTTACTGCTGGAAATTGGAGAATGCATCTGCCCGATGAGAGATATGTTAATGTATACGAAACGCAGCTATTAGCTCTAACCTTTTGCCCCTAAATGCACGCACAACCCTTAACCCTGTCGTAGGGGTGCTTTTTAATAAACAACCTTGAAACTTAAGATATCTGCATGGGGAGTGCGTTTTCTATTATATTTTGTTGTCGCCGAAGAGTTTATTTAACAACATCATAACGATGAAGTTGCACATTTTCTTAAGAACTGTTACAGCAACTAAACAACATTATAAAATGCAAGCTGCATGAGGAGGCAGCAATGAAATGTTTTTGTTTCTCTATATGGCTGTGTTTGTGTGTGTGTGTGTCCCTGTTTCTTCTCTTCTCCTCCACCCACCAGCTAAGCAAGCGATCCAACATTTGTTAGAGATACGCGCCACAAAAAAATATGTATCTTAATATTTCTAAGAAGCATTTAATGCCCTCACATGCTGACGCCAAGCAGGCGGGGCAACGTTGTTGTTGTTGTTGCGAGTCTTTGTAATTTTAGTTGAGACTTGGGCTGTTGCAAGTGTGACTATTAAATTGGCGGCGGTAATTTTAGGTTATTTCTCTCTCTCTTCTGCTGTTGTTGTTGTTGTTGTTGCATGTTGTAAGTTGCAAGCCCAAACACAGACGCTGAATGCACGCAAAGCAACGACGCGTCGCCTGCAGCAGCAGCAGCAGCAGCAAATACAGAAACAGAAGAAAAAGTCTGGGCTTGGCAAGAGTCTGGACCACACAGCCAAACCTCGAGTCTCATTGCGTTGTCGTTGTGTTCGTTTTGGGTTTGTTTGCCTTTAACTGAAATTAACTCTGCTGTTTTTGGTTTATGTGTGTGTGATTGTAACGATGGGAATTATGCAATCGAAGTTGCTGCGCGTTGCACCCGCGGCACATATGAAAAGCGAGTCTGACTGGGAGTCTATCCGAACGATTCTCAATTGATTTTAATGACAAAATCCAACTTGGCTCGTTTTTTTATGAGGCCATCGAACAATCTGGTTGGTCAGTGGGCCACCCAGCGTTTAATCGCCTATTGATTGTGTAATTAAAACAGGTATTTTCTCACAGCAGAAAATCTGATTAGCGACCTACGCGCGACATTTTCAGAATCTTTTGCAGCATTCTTGACTGTCACACTGAAGCTGAAGCTGTTGCTATAAGTTGGAGTTGAAGCTAAAATTGAAGCTGAAGCTGGAGCTGGAGCTGGGGGCCTGTCCAACTGTCAGACATTGCCCACACGCTTCGCTGCACATGTAAAGCAGCTTTGGCAACTGTCAGTTGCTGTTTATTTGTGCCGCCTAACCCTAACCCAACCCAACCCAACCCAGCCAGTGCCATCCACTGACAAATCAATAGGCAAGAACGTAGAACGTAGGCCGCGATCTTCGCTGTTCAGACAGCATAGCCACCAGTATTCAGTGTAGGCATTAAATATGCTGCTGACACTTTTAAATCTGTCACACACACACACACACTGTTCGCCGCAAAGCTATAAAGCTATCTTTGACCAACAAGCAATCACTTTGATATTGCAACATAATCGAGAATCTTGGGCGTGGGCATGCAACAACTAATTAAACGAATTTTCCACTGTTTGCCAAAAGCAGAGATAGAAAATAAACGACAAACGTTTTTTCAACTTATGTTGATGAGTTCAAATAACTGCCTATTAAAACCCAACCAAACTAAGCTAAAATCGAGATAAAAGTGCGAGCCGCACAGTGCTTGTTACACTTTAATGAGATCACTTTTAACAATTTAATAATAGATTCTTGAAGCGGTAGCCGTTAAATGTGAACGTGACTTTAAGCTAAGGTCAAGGATTGGGCAAATTTCAAACTAAAAAACAAACGCAAATAGGTCGGCTTTAGGTAAAAATTGCTTAAAATCTAGAAACATAATTGAAGAACGACGAAAATAAATTCTTACCCAAAAAGATAATGGACGAATTCAAACTTTTACCACTCACATTCTATTAAAGTTCCGCTCGCACTGCAATAATTGGCACATGAGAAAGAGATCAACGGACAAAGTTTGTTTGATTGCGAATGCAATTCTCATTCTAACCGATTGAGCAAAACTTGATAGCTTAGATTGAAAATACATGGCCAATAAGAAAAAAAATCATTTGATTTACATTTTATGCCCCCTGCCTGCCTGCCAGTCTGAATGCCTGCTGCTTTCATTTCAATTGAACATTCTGAATTTATTAGTGTGCTGCACAAAAGCCCGAATGCCAAATCTAATTTATACGATTTGAAAAGCCCGCCACAAAGCACAAAAACAAAAGCCAACAGCCAAACCGCCAAGAGCCATCGACAAACTACTGACTGACTGACTCTATGAGCTCCATGCCAATGCCTATGCCAATGCCAATGGCATTTTGTATGCGATTTCGATTGCAAACAAAACAACAAAAAATACCACATTTATACGAATACGAATGCAAATCTGCTGTTGTCTCGGGCCACTTGAACGTTTTGCGCAGTTTTTTTGTTGTTGTTGTTAGATGCTGAGAGATACAAAGATACTGATGCGCAGGATTCTGTTGTCAGTCAGCTGCAAAAGGCACAAGCCAAAAACAGAAACAGAAACAAAAACTTACAAGCTGAAACTGAAGCAGCAGATCTCCAGCTTGGACTCTCAGCGACGAAGCTTATCTTGTTGTCACACGGACTAGAAAAACAAAAAACAAAAAACATCTTCGCTGCGCTCTGTTGCGCCTTGGCGACGAATTGACGTATGTTTGGGGCACGCTCATGGCACACAAAAAAAAAAAAAATAGAAATAGAAATAGAATTAAGATAGAGAGGGCGACAAACGATGGCTGGGCCGAGTCCAAGTTGATACATTGTTTGGAGGAAGTGATCTCATCGTAAATTACAAATTACACAAAGTCACGATATCAATTTCAGATACACTCGTGTAGCCGTTGTCGTTGTGGCTGCTGCTGCTGCTGCTGTTTGTTGTTATAATTAAATTGTCGTTGTTGTCTTCTATGTTGCGGTTGTTGTTTCGTTGCTGTTTTTTGCGACCTAAGTCAAACAACCGACAAAAAATTCAAAAAATAAAATAAAACAAATGCTAGCCGTGGGAATTGATTAATGTATTTAAATCGTTGTAATGATTGAGCTGCGGCAAAAGCAGCAACAAACGCCAACCAACATAGCTAATTGATTAAGAACTTTAAAGCCAGACACCAAAATTTACATAACTACAAAAAGTCGTTAGCTAAGGGTCAAACACCTACAATAAACAAGTTGCGGGGAAACTTTTGCTACTTTTGCTTTGTGGCTGCGAGAACGAACAAGTTCATTAGAGGCAAACAGTGTGTCCGCTCTTTCATCCATTACTCTTAGGATTATTTGTTGGGAATTCTGGCTGGCGAAAGGTGACCCACATGCCACATGTGGTGAAAGCAATGCCTCGGCATTAAGGCAAAAACACCTTTAATCAGCAAATAACAGAGCAATGTCGGCGGCCTTTGCCTAAATTTTTTCATTGAAATATGCCCTGGAAAGTGCATGGTCATGGCATCAAACAGAACCCCATTAACCAAGCCTGACCCATATATTAAGGAAGGATGCATGTATGTGTACACTGTACACAGGTATGCTGACCCACCCACACACAGACAGACAAACATGAGATTTTTAATTGAAATTGAATTTACAACTTGATAAATTTTAAAAGATGTTGGATAATTTGTTTTCTTGGTCTGCGCTTCTTGGAATCAGCTTTAGAAACTGTTAATCTAGTTCAATCAACCGGATGCCAGAAAACCGTTCTCGTACTAAGAAAAATGTATGGCCCTAGCAAAACACAGTTGTCATTCCTTTGAAATTAACTTGGTCGGCTACCACATCTTAACGCTTTAATCATAAATGCACCTGCTGCACACGTGGCATGTTTACTCCCAATTTATTGACATCGCTCAAAGAGGTATTGATCGCAAATAATATTGAAATACTATTATTCATATGTAAATATTTGTAATTGATAAACATTGCATGCAACTGCAGTGTTGACTAATTTATAAAGCAAATATTTTGGTATTTGCGGTGCGCATAAAAGCACAGGCAAATAGCAAACTTATGCAACTTATGTTGAAATCAACGACAACGACAATAAACACTGTCATAAATTTACACATTGTCATGTGTGCAGTTTTTTTTTAAACAATTTTCTAACAAATTCTGCCAAACGAAAAATTTGTAAAAATATGTGCATGCACAAGTGTTTTGCACTCGGTTTTGGGTTTTCGAAGTTATCTGTGGCATGACCAGTGCTGTCGCTTGTAGGTGGCATGCCATGAGATAAAAACAGGGTAAACGAGTCAAGCAAGCAATACGCTTATGAAACTTATTAACATGTTGTTTTTTATTAGCTAAGAGACAAACAAAGGAATGCGTGACAACCTTAATGTTATAGCTCAGAAACACTCGGTTAGAGTATACAAAAATGCTTATATGCACGAGCTTTTGGCATCTTGAGTTCGAGTTATGTCACCCTGCTTGGGCATGGACTGCACCTGGTCGCGCCACGGCATCGTTTTTGACGAGTTGCAGACATAAACCAGCAAACAAAAACAACAATGCCATGTTGCACTTGTTGTTGACGCGACTGGTAATGTGAGACGACGACAACGACTGCGACGCACTGCAATTTTGCATAGGTTTTGTTTAAGCTTTGGCCGCTTTGACCTTCGGTATTTTGTAACTATGATAATTTACATAACGACACTAAAAATAAAAAAAATAAATACCAAAAAAAAACAACAGAAATAAACTGCAGACGATCCTTTTATACCAGGGACAAGGTCAACTGCATATGCATATAGCATTGCTATGGCATTTTTTCTTTATTTTTATTGGAATAACAAATCAATATAAATCGAAGTTATAAAAAAAAAAAATAACTTGAGCCGAGCAAACCATAAATAAAAGGCCTATACAATGAGATGTCTGAAGATGCCACCAAGCAGAAAACCAGCAACAAAACTGGAATATCGTTCGGGTGAATGGCTGCCAATGCCAATGTAGCTAAAAAGTTGATGCTGCCTTGAACGTGGATGTGGATGCGGCCAGTTGTCTGTGGTTCGGGTTGAAATGGGAGGCATTTGCTTGGTGCTTGATGTTTGGTGCCTTGTGGTGTTGGCTGCTGTGGGGCCAACGCATTGATAACTGCAAGCAAGACGCTTGCCAGGCACATAAATCTTTTCACACCCAACCCAGCTAGTTGCAACGACTTAGTATCTGTGCAAAGTGCATGTAGTTTTTTTGAAATTTGAGCTACGCATGCGACGTACAACCAGCTAATTACTAGACCAAACTCAAAGCTGGCAAACAGTTCTCAACAACAAAAAATAAAAATAAAAACCAAACAAGCAAACAACAACAGCAAGAAGGAGAAGAAGCCACGTAGTGTGATTATCGCTGCTCATAATTTAGAAACACAGCAACAACAATCATAGATATTTTCTGTTTTTTTAATTGGCAAAAAGCGAAGCGGCATGATATCATATACTATATGCAGTAATAATTTATTTTTAGCCAAATTGACAGCAGTTGAGGCAAAGTCAAAAAAAAAGTAAGTTCTCAGATATGAGAGTTTAGTTAAGAACGCCAGCAATAAACAGAAAAAACGAGAGAGAGAGAGGTGGTTTGACAACCTTAAACATTAAATCAAGTTCCTGATTTGGCTTATCAATATTCAGCACTGTTTCATAAACACATACATACATGTACGCTAGTATGTGTGTCTGATTTGTAACCGGGTGTGAATGATGGCCGACGGCAGTTCAAGGTGCAATGTCATAAAAAATAAAAATGCCAATGAAATTTTTTTTTTTATGGCCCAACCACGATCTGCAATAACAATAATACCCCAAAAAGAAACTGAAAAAAAAAAACGTACTCAACAAACCAAAACAATGAGTTTCTCTCTCAGGTTGATTTTCAATTTAACTTTCGCTCTGCACTAAACAAATTTTAAAAAGTGTGTGTGTGTGTGTGTGTTTGTGTCTAGCTTTAAAATGTACAAGTTAATGCAAACTCACCTTTACTTCAATTGATTGGCTCTGTACCACGCACAACGTTGCGTATGATTGGCATGCGTTCAAGGCGTACAGAAATATGTCGATAACACACACACTCGCAGTGAAACAAAGTAACACGATCAACTAAACACAATTGGCTAGCTGCTTGCTATATGAAATGAATATGAAATGCACCTTTAATCCACGGATGAAACGCAGCGAATCTGTAATGAAAAACCAACGAAGGCAACAATGAAAAATTAACTGATAATTGTAAATTGTTAGCTCAATGTTCAATTCAGCTCCCTTTGATTGTACACCACATTAACAAGACTCCCAAAATGTTAACAATATTCGCTATTTTTGTTTGGATTAATCGACGGACAACAACATCGACTACTTTAACGACCACGACAGGGGTACATGCGGCGTATGCGCTATTTGACCAACAACAACATTCAATCTATTGCAAGTTGCTGTACGTATTTGAAAACGCATCGTGTCGTACGGCAATCAACGCGCACAGCTGGATGCTTCTTAGTTTGTTTATACCAAAACCAAAACCAAAAAAACCACAAAAATACAAAAACAACAGCAACAGTTTTGTATTAAACAATTTTTCTATGTTTTGTAGCTAGAAATACTCTGTATACATGATAAAATAAAAGTGCATAAATGGAAACGTTTGTAAATATTATAAAGATGGTTTTTATTATTTGAAAAGGTACTGATTTCATTCCTTAAGTCTTATATGAAGATTTAAGCGCCAAATTTGTGATGCGGTGTTGCAACTTTTTTATTGCAACAAGCTAAATCAAATTATTTGTTAGGCCCCAATGCAATGAGAATAAGAATTTAAATTTAATGATACAGCTTAGAAACATTTAAAGTTTTAAATTTAATCTTGATTATAAGGTCTTGTTAAAACTAGCATTTATAAGAACCTTATCTCTCAGCTTCTTGGTTAAACCCACATTCTTTAAGCAAAGGTCAACGAGAGTGCTATAAAAATCATATAACATACGTCACTGATTGTTCCAAAAAAAAAATCAAAAAAAAAAAAAAGCAAGCGCCAGGTTTAAAGGTTAGCTGATAATGAAAGCTTTAAGCTTAACTTATCAAGAAGTGTTTGCCTTCAGTTGCTATTTCGACTTCAGTGTGTTCAGAAGCCTAAAAGATTAAAGAAATATGAGCTTTGGGAATACTTTTGTCACTTTTCCTTCTTGAAAAGCTTAAAGCTTACTTTCTCCCTCTGGGTATCACCAAGGTGCAGCTCAGCCTTCGACAAATGTCCACAAGTCAGGCTCCATTCAATTTGGTGCGAGATTTAATGGAGAAGCTGCATAAGGAATGTCTGTGTATTTAGGAATCAGTTAAGGACAGCAATAGACCCGTAAAGACGTTAAGACGTGTAATATGCAGCTTGTAGGTAACTTTGACAGTGTTTCCCACTGAGTAAACTATGATTTTCAAATGACTCAGACAGAACAAATGCTTTTGAAAAAATAAACAGTGCAGTTCAAAACAGCTGAATGCATACCATATAAATAAGAATTTGAAATCATTTTCACAAACAATGGATTGCTATTTTTTTATTTAATTTTAATGCATTTATGGTTTATTGTGGCTTACTTCAATGGTAGTTTATCTTATCGCCTTTTGTGTCCGATAAACTTTTCAGAACCTCTTTGTTTGGTATATAATGGATACGTATGTTTGTGATTATGAGTATTTGTCCGTTCAGCGCTTATCAATGAATTTCTATTCGAAAACACTCGCGGTTCGAAATGTGTTTTTGTTTTTAACGATTATAAAGTGCCCTTGATTGCGATATGGTTTTTGTTTGGGGGTTGGCGAAACGATGCCTTGAAACTGTATCCGACTGAAAAACACACTCACCCACATTTGTGTGTGCGCATTTCCAGATGCAGTTAAACTCAATCCATGCAACGAGTGTGAAATTTAATATCGCTGCTTGAGTTTATGAGTAATGCAATTCTACAGCCTTGACTTAATTTGCAGCGTCTCTTTTTACTTTGAAAGTTGCAACGAAAACAGAATTCACACGCTTGGCCAGCCAACAATGTGGCAACAACAACAACAACAGCAACAACTAGCAGACAACCCATTTTCAACGGCACTTGGCTTTTGTTTTCAATGTCAAGCTAAAGCTAAACTTACCACACGACTAAGAACGAAAGATAGATAAGAAGGTGTGAACGCGAGAAAAAGAGAAACATATAGAGAGATAGAGATAGAAAGAGGCAAAGTCGGGAATCACAATCGATTG
Organism: Scaptomyza polygonia; assembly: GCA_035044585.1. Lineage (NCBI taxonomy): Eukaryota > Metazoa > Arthropoda > Insecta > Diptera > Drosophilidae > Scaptomyza > Scaptomyza polygonia. Next base: position 1,464,681 of record JAWNNU010001659.1, on the reverse strand, counting down.
TTGTCCCACAATAAATCACTAATGGCACCGGGCATATCTGTCTGTTTAAGGCGCCATAAATTCTTAAAAGCCAAAACTAAAAACACCAAAAAAAAAAGTTAAAAAAAAACACATCGAAAGGTTCTAACACCTTTACCACAAACGAAAAAAAAGCAAGAAAAATAAAACTTCATATAACTCTCCCATGGGCTGCAATCGCCAGGCAGCATTAATAATTTATGCGATTTAGGGGCAAGAGCTCTTTGATATCAAATTGTTGTTGCCGCCACCATGAGTTATAGCATTCTATATCCGCCAACCAAAAATTATCTTACTCTCTAAGTCCCAGATTTGTGTTGTTGAGATTTTGAAGTTTGGCGTTGAATTCAGTTCGCCATTTCCTGTCTGAGGCAACGCAATTAAAGTTATGGGCCAAACGCATGCCAAGCCCAAAAAAAGCGTATTCTCTTTGCAGGTAGAACACGAATTGCAAAACTATACGAAGCCAAAGTCATTCTTAACATCAGTAGCTGATTTAAACTCTGTTGACTTAATCAAAAAAAAAAAAAACAAACATGACAACTTCTTCTGCACGATTCGTTTACAGGGTATTAGCCAGTTTCGTTTTGCGTAAGCATTCATTTGGAAATTTGCATACAAATTATCAAAATTACAATCATATACAAAAGTCCAGTGCCAGCTTACAAATCACATAGATTAGCTTCGAACAAGAAACAAATATGCGCATTAACATCTAAAAAGAGTCCGAAATGAAAAGAAAACACGAAATCTTTGGCTTAGCGGCTGATAATCGAAAGCAAATTGAATTCATATTATAAACAAGCTAATATCTGTCTTTGAATTAACTTTGAATTATTTTATTAGGCAAATTGTCATAATTTCAACTAATGTGCCATCATAGCGGCTTGTCACATTGCGTATACGCCGCATTGGCGTTTCAAGTTGTTGTCAAAATCGCAGTCGCAGTTGCTGCCGACTTGGCTCGAAGCTTGTGAGTTGTGTATTTGTGCACGTTATCGAAAAGAAATTTGTTTTGTACGCATATTGTCGAAGAGTTTTTGGCTTCTACTTTTTTTTTGTATGCCAAGCTCGCTTGTCAAATAAAATGAAAAGTTTATGTGACAGTTTGGCGATTAAAAAAATGCTTTTGAAAACTGCGTTTTTATGTCAACGGGCAGCCATAAAGAGATTAGAAACTGTCGGCAAACTGCAGCGCTCAGCGCCCCTCCCCATCGAAATTAAGTCGATATTAAAAGCCAAATCGACAATATTAAATTTATATGTAAATTATTCAGCCAAAAATTACAAAATATAAGTTAGTTGAGTGTCTTTTGAGTAGTGAAAGTATTATGATTCGAAAATCCAACCATATTGTGTGGAGTGGGTGCGAACTAAAGCTAAAGAGTCCAAAACGAACTCGATATAATCGAATATGCGCGCATAATTAAATCATAGTTTATGACTGTGGCATGGAAAATTTAAGTCGTGCCTCATCCGCAAGATCTATCAACATACTCAAAACTGACCCTTGACATAAAGCGATATTAGTTACATTTCCCACCCTTCTCAAACGATAGATTGCGGTTGCGTGGTTCAGCAACTTATGCAGGTAGCTCAATTAGTTGCATGTAGACAACAGCCATAATATAATACATGAGGGTTGAGGCATATACATACATACTGAAAACGATAACATTTTTAACAAAGCATGCCAAAAATGCTCAAAGAAAAGAGAAAAATAAATTAAAATTAAAGCAATTAAAATACGACCCCAACCAGCAGCAGCAGTAACAACACTAACAACCAAACAACTGGCAACTGGCATGACAATTGCGCATGCGGTTCCCGTTCCCGTTTCCATTGCTGAAATTACCACCATGATCGTCGTTCGACAATTCCTTTACAGCTGTGTGTATGCTCAAACATTCATTTCGTGTGCCCAGCGTACGAGAAACAACAGCAACAGCAGCAACAACAACCACAAAAACTCATTGCAAACAAAATGATCGACGATAATGCGGCCAGAGACAACGTCGACAACAAAGTCGTTCTCAAGACAATGTTTGGCAGTCCCGCATTTAGCGACAATTAAGAAATCAAACCTGGCCTGCGCCTGCCAATTGTAAATGGATAGGAAACCGCATTGCCCAGGAGCTGACACAGCAGTGGTAGGTAGCTCTAAGCCCCCCTTCTCCACACTCCCCACACACCACTCTCCACTTTTGATGACAGGCCCAAGTTTTAGACTGCATTGCTGCTTTCCACTCTAATGCAAATGTGCAATTAAATTGTTGACGTCGCCTGTCGTTTGCTGCTAATCAAAATTGTACGATCTTAGGATATGGTCCATAGACCAAAGCTAAAGCTAAAGCCAAAGCCAGTACCAGACCCCACGATAGCCAAGAGAGCGTAACGGTGTAGCGCAGCGTCGAAACGTTTGATGGGTTTTTGAAAAGCCGGCAATAAGTTGTAATTGACCTTTTTAACATTGCCAAAGCAAATAAATTGTGGGCGGTCGTCGATTGGCAAATGATTTAAATCCAAAGTGGGGCATACAAAAAATCTATACAAAATCAATAAACACTGAGCAAAAGTAGATATGGGCACTTAATACTAATTGAAGCACATTTAAAATGCATAAAATACCTTTTTCCAATTAGTAAATTTACTATACATATTTGCACGACTTAATTAACAGTTTCATTTGAGTGCATTTTATAGCATAATTAAATGTTATTTTTATGTCTTGTGTAGAATACCTTATGATGGGCACAATGTTTGCATTAGCCAAGGGAGTCCAACCTTTGAGACAGGGTATACACACTGTTAACCTAGCCATAAAGCAGCTGGAAGCCAGCCGCCACATATGGTTACAGTTCAGTAATTTTCATTTTGTTTTTCAAGTGAAAAATCTATGTATCAGCCGGAGAGAGAGATGTATATCTGTAACTGTATGTGTGTGTGTGTGTGTGTGCGACGCACACACCAAAAACACTATGAATTCAAACGGGTGTGTCATTATTTTCAACTGAATTTCATGCCACATGCAATGCAGGGTCTTTTGACTTTTGTTTTTTTCTCTGTGAGTTTTTTTATTTGGTGTTTACTTTTTGATGTTGCTGTTGTTGTTGTTGTGGTTGCTTTAGGTCAATGTGGGCAGGCGCAACAGTTTTTGACAGAACAGTTAGTCAGTTAGCCTTTGCTAAGACAAGGTGTTGCTCAATTCAATAGAACATTTATTTGGCAACACTTGGCAGGCAATTTATTGACTGAGCTAAGTCAGTTGCATAAATGAAGCCAGCAGCAGCTGTTCACAGTTTAAATATCTGCATACGATATGTACATGTGTTATAGTATCTCTCGAAATCTGTATCTGTATCTGTATCTGTGTATGCAAAAGCTGTTAACTGGCCAAGAACGACGCCAGGTTTTTTGATGGCAGCTAAAAGTCGACAAAGTAACTAAAAGCTGCTAAGCTTGTGCGCAATTAGAATAGTCAAGCGCGCTGGCAAGTTGTTGTTGCCAGTTGTTGCTATTGCAACATGGCAACACATGTTTGTTGCTGTAGCTATATTTTTTTTTTTTGGTTTGCCTGGCGTCTAACTAGCTGGCTGAAGCTATCTATATTTGAGCAGATTGCGCTGCTAACCTCATTGCAATGTTGGCCCAAGCCAATGCCGAAGCTGTTGCAACCAAAGAAAAAGAGCCAACAGACAAACTGACTGGCCAAAGTGACTAACTGACTGCAGTTGAGTGTTGCTCGTTTGGTTAGATATCACTTCTACATTTATTGCTCACAAATGTATGTGGTTGCAAGTGTGTGTGTGTGTGAGTAAATTGTTAACATGCAGACAAGTGTAATTTAGTTGTTAGGAGCAAGTGAGATAGATAGAGAAATAGAAAGAGAGTTGTTGCAAGAACTTTCAAGCAACAGCAGCAGCAGCAGCAGCAGCAATTGAATGCATTGACAACACGTTGACTCTTCAACAAATTGAAATTTAAAACGCGCCTTTTTGGCCAACAGCCAAAACTGGTTGGCTAACCAAAAGAAGTTCGACTGCCTGTCGCATTTATTTAAATTGCATTGCAAACCGCTCGACTGCATTCATTATTAGTCAGTTGGCGGCTTAATTAGCTGCCACATGCATCGAACAACAACACTTGCATAAAAGCATTTTCGATAAGTTCTTAAACATTTCGCTGGTTGAAGAGAGTCTGCGTTTATCAGCTGTTGCCAGTCGCATTGTTTTATTAGTCAGGTACAAGCTTTAGAGTTGTTGTTGTTGTTGTTGTTTATAAAGCTGAAAGTCGTTAACCTTCGTTGTAACACATTCATCATCATCACTCACCTCAGCAGCAGCAGCAGCAGAAACACGCACACTTATGCAGCAGCAACAGCTACAAGCTGCAACTACAACAGCAACAACAACAACGTCGTTGTCGTTGTAGTCGTCTCGCAGCTGTAAAAAGAAGTCGTCTTAATCTTAAACGACGTCTCCATCCATCGCAACAGCAACAACAAGAACAGCAACAACAGCAACATCAGCTGGGCAGTGGCTGCTCTTAGCCAGTTTTTGTTTGATGCTTTTGTTTGCTTGCATTTGAAAACAAGCAAGGAAGTTTACTGCCAGACTGACAGACTGCCACACTGACGAACTGATGAATTGACGGCAACTATGTGAGTGCTTTGTGCAAAGAGCTGTGTGCGTTTAAAGCAGTGCCGGGACGGGCCGGGCCACCACTTGGCCTTTCGCGAAGGCAACTCCAACGCAACGTTGGTAGCTGCTGTTGTTGTTCAGCTCAGCTGCGACACATACAACAAATAAGTAAACAGCGCACACTCATAACAAATTAGCTCGGCACAGAAAGTCTAAGAACAAGGCAGCAGAGGCACTCATCCAGTGTGATGTTGCTGCTGGTGCTGCTTAAGTTGTTGCTGCTGGGTTAAACTACACTAAGAGAAACACAGCTACATGGGAATATCAAAAGACTACTTAAGAACTAGAAATAGTCTTTCATAAAAGAAATATTTAAAATGAATTTTTATCTTATTTTTAAATAGTTGTAATTATATATATGATATCTAACGATATCTTTCTTTGCAAAAGTAAATTTTCACATTTTCGTGGCACATCGATTAGCCCGACTTGAAGCGCTCAGCAATTGAAAATTCGTCATGGAAGTCTCGACATTTTGAAAGCGTTTGAAAGTGTCACGTTTGGTGAAATGTCTAGAACTAAATATGGAGAAAATTGGGTACAGCTGCAATGCAATCATTTGACTTGACACTTTCTAAGCAACACGACCGTAGACGATGATGTTGCCCCTACCATTGCCGCCGACGCCGCTGCATAAATGAAGAATGTAAACAGACAGACAAACGAAGCTTGGCTGCCACACGTAAAGGTTCGGAGCGGATGTTTGCCAAGAGCCCACAAAAAAACCAAAAAAGATGAAGTAAAATTGGAATTCAGAATGCTGAAACCTTTTGGAACTAACGGTAAACGGGCGTAACAATGAGCGAGCAGCCAGTCGAGTGAAATAATTAAAATTCCATACTCATAACTTCCGCAATTAAGGCTTGATAGACTGAAGGAGTCCTCTCAACTCCCAACGGGCAGCCGCAACAGGAGTCGGCAACAGCAGCTAATTTCCACGCACAGTTGACGCGGCCAACACACACGCACACACACACACAAACACACAAACCAACCAACAAGAACAGCAGAACAGAAGAGCTTGCCACTCGTTGCAACGTTGCACTATGGTTTTTTTGGGCTTTTTTTTGGCATAAATTACAATTATGGAGATATTGGATTCAAATTTGGTACGATCTCGTTTTTTAGGCTCATTAATTTACTTACCAAGTTTCGCTTAATTTGGACGACTATATCTTATAGTCACCATATAAACTGTTTAATAGATTTTTGAAAAAAAAAAAATATCTTTTTTTTAGGTATTGAACTGAAATTTAATTTGAACACAGAAATTCCAATTTTGTTTGGTTTGCGCTCTCACTACATATTTATTATAAATTGTTTTTATATTTTTCATACTTTTTATTCTTCTTCTAAAACAATTTCGTCTAGACCAAGGTTATCCTGCTTATCAGTTTCTTCGTCCGAAGAGTCCTGTCCTGAGTCCTCAACATTATTATTTATTTCCGCAGCAATATGTATTTGGGGTGATTGCAGTAATTCTAAAACTCGTTCTCTTAGGCAAAAAGTTGATAAAAGTGGATCCGAACTATCCATGGCTCTATTAAATACATCTGTAATGTTGTCTAATCGACTGCATTTTCCCGCATGTGATCTTCTGTCGCTTTTATATACTTTGTTCCGAGACTCCGAAGCATGATCACCAAGGCAATCAGCAGGAACTATTGAAGTTTTTATTATTTGGTATCCATGTGCACCAACACCTTATGTACAGTAGGAGACATAAGATACCAAGAATATTGTTTATGATACGCAATAAATGTTTTTTTACAAAAGCTTCTGAATTTTTCCGAGTTTACTTCATACTCGCAGAAAATTGTTATTAAAATAATGTGGAAACTTCGTAGAATATCAACATCTATATTTAATATGGACGATAATAGGCTCGCATTGGAAAAGGCTCTTCTGGCAGTGTTTCCGTCATTGCTATTTCCATAAGCTCTATTTTTAAAGGACGACAAAATCGAATGGATTGCGGTACTTTATTAAACCAAATCAGTTGTTGTTCTTCATTTGTAAACTTTAACGGAATAATAGTGGTAACGAAAAGTGAACTATCCTGAGGGAGACTCCCTAGGCGCTGTTTGTACATGCTGTGACCAGAGGAACCATCAAATCCATAGCTGAAGATAAGCTTGCAGTTCATCACTTTAGGAAAGGCGTCTAAAATCTCACCTTGCATTTGAATTATTCGAGAAGTAGTATGGTCTAAAATACGTTGTAGTGAGACGTGTACTGCGTTTTCTCAGAATAATATATGTCAGCAGGTCTGCATTTTAATTTAGCATTAAGAATATCTGGATATGAAGGGTATATGTCACTGCCATAATTTTTGGTGTTCTGACGTAAATTGATATACTGACTTTTCAATCAAAAATGCCAGCCCTTTGTCTGTTCATTTTCGTAGGTTCCGCTGCAATTATTTTTCTTTTTACTATATTTAAGTTTTCATTACATGCAGCTTATGTTAAAACAAAAGACATATCCTTGTCTTTTGATTTCTTTGCCGATACTATGGCAGCGTGCAAAATCAAAGAAGTTGAATTTTTATTCTCTTCTGAAAGCTCCACCGCTAATTTTCGTTTTAGCCTTGGACCAGCGTTTTCATAATCCATTTTTGGTCGACCAGCATTATTTCCGCTCTTAGGATATTCTTCAATTTTGATGACAAGACTTGAATTAACCCATTTTTCATGCTTAATTCATAAGATTCAAATCTTATCAAATTTCTATTGCAACTTAGCCAATGCTTTTTAATGTAATTATGGAATGCTTTTACTTTTTGGGAAATTGAATTTTTTAACACTTTCGTTTAAGTGTTTTGGAGATAATTTGTTAAATATAAACTGTGCCATGGCCTCTACTGATTTGTTGTTGCTCCAAACATCAATTAGCTCAGAATGGTTAAACACGATTTTACCTGCAATAAAGCCAATTTTTGTTAAATGGAACAAGTATAAGCAGAAAGTGTTAATGACATTGAAATTAGCTAACTTGCCTTAACAAAATTGCATTTAAACCTTTTTGCAACTCTTTGCCATACAGAAGTTCCAGTTCACGAAACACAAGACATTTAATTAGGGGTTATCTAAACAAAACACATAGCAACACATTAAAATAACGATGACAAAACTACTCAACAATAAAAAAAGCTTTATTATACTAGATTTTTAAATACCTGGACTTGCGTTTTCCATATTTACACTTTTTGTTTAGCTTTTATTTGTGGAAGTGTGCCCAAGTACACATAGACAATATTTTCAGCTGCTTTGTCTATGAAGCGCGCTTTGAAAAATCAGCTGTTTTGGAAGGCCCGCCAAAATAACAGATTTCAAATCCATGTAAAACCGGTTTATGATTTCTTTTAATTGGAATATGTAGATGATAAACCAAAAATATGTTTCAAATCGGAACAATAAAAAATTTTGAATTTATGCCAAAAAAAAGCCCAAAAAAACCATAGTGCGTTGCTGCAACGCGGTGTGTCTGACAGTCAGGCAGACAGGCAAGGCAGACCGTCTGGTTGTTTGCCTGGCGTGTATCTTTGAGATACATGGCGACTATGACTATGACTACGGCTGCAACGACGACGACGGCGATGTTGGCCAACGCATGCCACACGGAACACGCCTGCACTAATGAAGTAATTCATTGAACCGTGCTACGCCAGCTACGGTTGCCATTAGTTTAGTGTTCGTAACGCAGCCCCTGCCACTTCCATCCGCACCCACGCCCGAGCCCGCAATGCCCTTTTGTACTATTTGCTGTTTATGCCTTGACGCATTAAATGCTTAACCCAATGCCAAGCAAGTTCAAGCCGCTGGCTCTCTCTTTCTCTCTTTCTCTCTGTTTCTCTGTATTTATTTACTTTATGTTGCCCGTTTTGGCAAACAACTGGCAGCCCGCTTCCTGGATCGCACATTAGATCAGTGTCTGACAGGCGTCTGCGGCATTCGAGTCTGACATCAGCTAATGCTGACGTTGACCTCGCCCCTTAAATACATCGAACCGGACCCCAGAAGGGGCACGATCACAATATAACCACTCCTCTTTGGGCATTTTCAGCAGCAGCAGCAGCTGACCAAGCCCAAAAATGATGGCCGCCGCTTCAGAAAAATGTCTTTGATAATTAAACGAGCCAACGTACCACTCACTCTACACACTCCATACTCTTCGCTCACTTTCCACACTGCACACTCTATGTGGCATTCAACCGTCCGCATTCTAACGATTGCACTTTCACGAAAAGCGCAAGAACTTTATCTGGCATGCCGCATGCCGCTAGCTGTTTGCTGCTTGCCACGAGGCTGGCATAAAAAGTAGCTAAACTTAAAGCGGCGAGTGGCTGCCACTGGAGAGTGGCCAGTGTAAAAGGCACATCATCTTAATAGAAATATGCGTGTTTAAATACACAGCAAACAATTGTTGGATCGATATTTTAAACTTAAGAATTTGATTTAAGCTTTTTTGTTGCCAAAAAAATTCAACAATTCTTCAGTGAACAAATGCTTTGTTCTTTAATATAGATTTTGAAGATGAAAAAAATCATTTTGTATTATGCCATTTCCAAAATTGCTTCTTAACAATAATTTAATAATATTTCTCGCAGTGCAATATTTATTTCTATTTGTGTGTGTGTTAGTGTGCTGCTGTGTTGTGCATATCAAAATCCATTAGTGGCTTTTGTGGAAATAATCAACAACGACACCAAAAAAAAAAAACATAGTAAACTGCAAAACTGCAAATCTGCCAAGCGCGCGGCAGACGATGCGGAATTTCCTTCCCAAGTAGTATCTTTCTTTCTCTCTTTCTTCGACTGTTTAGGGGAGTCGGCGGCAATGGCTATGCCGACAGTTTGGTTTAGTGGTCATATCTATGCCCCGGCTAAGTGAACATTTGTAATGGTCACTCAGGCGGCCAGTGCGTCGTCTATCAGCAAACGCGTTTGTTACACTGTCCACACAAACACACACACACATACATACATTCGTAGCTTGTTATTTACCCATTTTCTATAAAGCACCAACTAACAACAACAACAACAAAATGGCTTTCTCATCTAATCATTTGTTTTCGTTGTTTATTTCAAACAGAGCGTATCGAGTGCATTTTGTAGAAATAATTACAATTGTGGTTATTTGACGGACGTATGGGGGTATGAGTGTGTGTGTGTTTTTTTTACTTAGTGCTGGTCAGTGCTCCGTGCCTTATTATATATTTAAATAGATGTTTATATTATTTGCCTTGTAGTTGCGATTGTAAAAAATTGCATTTAATTATAAATTCTATAATGAGGCAGGCGCAAATAATGTTCAGGCAATATATATTTACCATATCATTTTGCTACTTGGCCGGCCGCTGGCAGCAGTTAGCGATTAAATTAATCAGCGTCATGTGGTGATTGACTTGTTGGCATGCAAATATATATTTTCATAGCCGCCCTCTGCACTTGTGCTGTAAATCATATTCCATCACTTATAAATAAAACTCTACATAATTTACGATCAGACGTTGTAAACAACCAACTGACAATACTCTCTTTCTCTCTACAGAGAAAACTTAATCTACCTTTTTGTGCACATATTGTAAACATTTGTGTACGTTTTAAGCTTTAAAGCCTCAATAAACTCGCGATTGCATTTATAAAATAGTTATGAAATATAAAATAAGATCATTAAATCAACATCATATGTAGATATTATTAGTTTTGTTTTTGTGTGTTTTGTCTAACTCAGAGATTTATTGCTGATTCGACCTTAACCAATTTATAGTGTTATTTATAAGTGGCGACTTTTGTAGCCTTTTGGATTTAATATATAACTTTTAACGATGCTCCTATCCAAATATCTTGCCTGTCAGTCTTTGTATTTTTTGTGTCTAAAGGTATAAGCGTCGGACATAATATTTTTGGTTGATGAATATATAGAGCATTTGATTGCCCGAGATCAACAACATGGCATTTGTAGGCGTTTAAACACTATAAAATAAAGCAACAACAAGGAAAACAACAAAGTAGCTATATCTTTTTTTTTGGCAATTGTTCAAGGCTGACGCACATGTGGAGACAACAAATATTGTACATTTGTATTTGTTGGCTGCACAAATGACGTACAAATTGAAATACACAAAACGAAAGCTAATTTCAAGCGACAACGAACAATTTATCATGGGCTGTGGTTACTCTTAAATATGAAATCGAGTTTTTGTCTCTATTCTACAAGCGACCCACTTACATATTCACACTCTCAAGCTAATCAGAAAAAAGAAGAAAGTTCTTTCTACCTGGAGCATGTGGCCAAAGCTTAAGCAGCCCAAAAAAAAAAAAACAATCAAACACACATACAGGTGTTTATTTGCTTATCAGTGTTGCGGCGTCTCTAATTATTATTATTTTTCCTTTTTTTTTTTGACTCTCACAAGCTATGGCTGATAGCCCAGAGATCCGGTCGGACTTTTGCTGCCCACGTAAGCATAGTAAACTAATTAAGTCTCATATACATAACGCAAACTACTATTATCAAAGCGTTATAAGAAAGTGTTGAGCATAGAGAAAAAATAACAACAACACACCACATGAAACACTTGCTATCTATGAGAAAAGCAACACATACATATATGTTTATTTATAAACAGTCTGAAAATAAGAAACTGAAAACTATTTATCAGCACCTAATGAATGAATCTTGGTTAGTGATAAGAGTAGCTCAAGAGACTTTAAGCCATGCACGTGTGCTGCCAAATACAACAACAAAAATGAAAAGAAATATCAGATAAGTGAAATTTTAAAGTGTGCTTGTGTTTGAGTCTTAGTTATTTGTATAGCATTTACAATAGTCCGCAAAGATATTTTATTTATTTATTTACGAAAAAACTACAGATTTCTAGAATATTAAATTAATGGCACTTGTCACAAAATGAATCAATCAATTTAAAAACTTTTAAAAGAGAGAACATAATTTTTTTATTGATAAATTTATATATAATTAACTACATTTTATTACTTGGTACTTATGTTTTAAGGCTGTTGTAAAAAGTTTATTTTATTTGTTAGGTGTTGAGGGTAGATTAGTTTGAAGCATTGAATATGATTATTTATATGAATATTTTAAACAATCTTTTTTTTTAAGTTTTTTTTATTGTAAGTTTTTAAGGGGTATCGCTTTTAACTACACCCCAGAATGATTTTATGATTGTTGTAGAATTTATATTTTTTTTCTTTGGGTTTCAATCATTTTTGGTTAACAATTGCAGACGCTGCTTGAACGCTCATCAATCAAAGCGCTGCTCGAGTGTCTCGCACAAAAATTTATTTATAATAACTTGAAATGTTTTTTGCGTGCGCGAGTAGCTTTCAGCGTTTTCAATTTCATTTAGAGGTTTTTAATTGCCGAAATCAATTCAAAAGCCAGTTGAACGCGTTAAAAGCAGCCACAGCAGCCACAAATACAACAACTCCATCAACTACAATATCAGCATATAATATAAACAACAACAACAAAACAAAGGGGCAACAAACCAACATATTTTTTTTTTTTTTTTTTTAATAATTATTAACAAGACAGTGGAGTTCATTAGCGCCGCAGGCAAATGAAATTTTGTCGAATAACAAAATAACAAAAAATACAAATAAATGTTGGGTAATTAAGACTTGTATATACATATATTTTTATATTTATTTATGTGTATGTATGTATGGATGTATGGAAGTATTTATGTAGATATTACCAAGTACTCGCAATACATTGTGTTTTAAGGTGAAGGGGGGTTGTAAGCAACGTAAAGGCGTCTGAAAACTTGTTCTACAACTTGTTTTTACATACCATGTCTATAGAGACTAGAATTGGAAAATGGGCAAGCGGTATGAGACATGCATGCGGCAGGCGGCAGGCGGCGGCAACTCGGGCGATAATGTGTATGCCGCACCATATGCGATAATGTTGCGAGCCACATGTGATATAATAAAATTGGAATGTGCTGCAATTGCTCGCACACACATACACACACACACACAAAGTGTACTTGTATATATAAATAACAAACTATAAGCTTTTTTGTTTAACTTTATCAAGCCATGAGCTCAGCTCAACTTTGCTCAGTTTAGTTGAGTTTGTGTTTTTTGTTCTGGGCTGCAGTAAATTTCCATAAATTTACATGCCATAAATCAAATTGGAAATGTTTCTTCTGCTGCTAGCAGCTGAAGATCTTTCGCTCCTCTTATCTCCATTGACTGTCTCCACTGTCTGTCTGGGTCTCTCTCTCTCTGCTGTTGGGCTGCTGTAGAAACTAAACAGTGGGCTTATCAATTCAACCGCTGACAAAGTGCAATCAACTCGCTCTCGTCGGCCAACAACAACAACAACAATTCTTCCTCGTACGATGATGATCATGTGTGTGTGTGTTTGTGTGTGTGTGTGCAATGATGACTAAACTTCAACTGTTTGAAAACACCCCACGCATTGCAAAGCCACAAGACATTATTTGGTTAAACAAAACACACAACACAGCCGGCTAAAATGGCAAACGCTGACGACGATGAACTCATTCATTTCTTCATTCATGCTGCAGCAGCGGCAGACAAAAGCTCAAAAACTGTGACCACAGACAACAAAAGTTCGTCTGTGAGGGAGTTTGGTTTTTATTATTTTTGATTTTATTTTATTGAGTGGCTTGCTAAAATGTATTTAACATATGGACTAATGGACTTTTTGAGCTGGCCAAGAACAACAGGAACTGCTGGCTAAAAGGAAATGCAGCAACAATAAAAGAACTTCTTACAGCTGTTGTTCGCATGACTCACTCACTCAATAAACAGTCTGCACATTGCATTTAACGTATGCAAAAATCCATTGACTTGGCATTTCTAGTTTTTGTAATTATGCTACATATATATATTCTTGCGACAATGACGTCATCTTGTACAATCATCATCAAGTCAAAAGAAAAATATTGTTGAAATTTTGCCATCGTTTTCATATTGCATTTGGCAGACAGTTGTTATGTTTAATGTCGCTGTGTCGCAGTTTTTTGTATCGTGTATCTCTCGGTCAAATTTTCAGTTGGCATATGGCGCTACTTGCTTTTGGCCTGCTTTTGTTGCTGTTGATAGCATTTTTTTTCTTCACAAAAGTGCACGTTTTATTTTTCTTTTAATATTTTAGTCAAAATAAACGACGGCGCTGTGTGACATGTGTCAAGGCATACGAAAAGTTTAAAAATGATTTGAATTTTACTTACGAAGTAGAAAATATTATAGGGAATAACAGATTAAACGTACCTGCAAAGAAAATGAAAAAATTAATTAGTATGTTATTTATTATTAAATAAAAAATAATATACAAAAACTTAAAGCAATACTGATTATCATATCAAATGTTCATGAATTAACCAAAAAAAATTCATTGAAGGCAAAAACGAGTGTTATCGATAAGATAACGTAAGCAAACAATATATTTATATATACTATATATATATATGGTACACATTATAATCGATAGAGAATTTTTATGAAGGCGCCAGTCAAAGCGCATTAATCATACGTTTAGGGGCAGATAGCAATGAATCGGAACCAGCGGACGTGAGCGTGTTCAAAATAATCTATATATATAGGTAAATAAATACAATATACGTTCGTAGTATATATTGCCAATTATCAATTGCTAAACACGAAAGCTGATTCACACTAATTCTAATACAATGAATAAATAACAATTCAAAAATCAATAATATTTTTAGCAATTATTGAAAAGGAAACAACGCCAAACTAAAAAGTCAAGTCAACAAAATACAAAAAAAAACAAACTTAATTAAAAATCAAAAATGTGGTGCACAAGTCAACAAACCACCCACACAGTGACAGAGGGCTGCAACTGCAACTGCACAAATTGAAAAAAAAGAAAAAAAAAACAAAATACGAATTGCACCTCAGCGTACAATGGCCATAAATATGAAATCGTATGGTAAATTAATGCTATTATAGCGTCTAAAATACTACTTTGTAGAAGAGAAAAAATGGGTTTAGAAAATACTAACAAACAACAGCAACAACAAAATAGCCATATTTGAAGACCTTGTACGTGTGCTGCCTACACAACCAGTTCGCCGTTTCAGTTGATTTCAATTTTGTGTGCGCCAGCCAAGCCGGACGACTCTGGTGACTCTGATCTGGTCTGGTCTGGACGGCTTTACGGACTACGACGACGACGTTTTGGTTTCTTAGTTGTATCTAAATATATGTATATATATATACATATGGCGGCACTTGATTTGCATAACAAATGCAGCAGCAGCAGCAGCAGCAACGGCAGCTATTAGAAAAGATTACTTTGCCAAAATTCACTCAAGATTCATCAAATGCACACCTAGTCGAGACGAGTCGAGTCTAGTCGAAAGCTCGTCGCTCGCTCAATTACCACTAAAATTTCACTCCATTATACCAAACACTCTTGCGCGCGCACCCATAAAAGAAAAAAGTGAATGTCTATCATTAAGAAATGTTTTTTTTGCCCGTCCATTATCAATGAAATGCGCTCAGCAATTTTTTTTTTTTTGTCCATTTCCGCTTTTATGCAAAATTAATTGCACTCAATTATGACCGAAAATTGCCAGCAATTGAATGCCCTGTGATTATCTCACCTCAAAACAGCAAACAACAAATTCAAACACACACAAAAATGGCGACATATTTTGTGGGATTTTTTATTTATATTTTTTTGTCTTGCCAAAAATGTTGTTAATACAAATAAAGCTCATTTAAAATGCTAATTTCAATATACACAAATATAGTTTGACGCAATGCTTTTGTTTCGTTTAACGTGTGACGATCAATAAAATTGGGGCACCTACACTAAAGACGTGACGGGTCAGTTTTATTAACAAATTGGCAAATACAGTTGTGCCGCTTAAGGGAATGCCTTAAATATGCTTAGTACGTGTCCCAGAGAGCCCCAGCCCTTATATAGTAGCTTAACTCGGTTTAAGTTTGTAGTTCTATTAGTCAGCATTTGACTTTGATTGCGCAGCACACGGTTGTTGTTTTGCATTTTTGTTTGCATTTATTATACTTAGTACATAAACAAATTACGCTATAAACAAAAGCAAATAGTTGTGGACAGTTGATCTAAAGGTATGGAATTGTCGGGCAAAAGGTTAATTATGCAGGTTATAGTACATTTTAACATAGTTTTTCTAACTAGAGTCGCGTCCGTCAATCATTTGTTGTGGTCTAGTGGGTACATGAAAATCGTGTTTGTAGTTTTTAGTTTTCTTTGGCTTTGTTTAACATTTTCACTGCATTTTTAGAGGCAAACAAATTTTTTGACAAGCAACTGACAGAAATTGACAAGCGCACGATCAATGAGACGTCAAATAATGTTTTGGGGGAGCAGAAGGAAGGGGAGCATAGATGACCTGTCGTCTTAGAGACCGAAATGCAGAACTGTTGTACACAATGATGTGAAAGATGATGATTCCAGCTGTGAAAAGGTCAACATTGCGACCCAGGCATTTAGCCATTTCAATGGCCAAGACATGCTGTGTGGTTGTTTTGTTGTTCGTTCGTCTATCTGTCTGTCTGTCTCGTTTCGTGTGTCGTGCAGAGTTATTGCTGTTACTACTTGCCTCACTTTCCAATGGCCAAACAGAGAAAGAAAATAAAAGTGCGGCCTGAGAACCGATCGGGGCATTTCTTTTTCCCCAAAAGAGGGTCCCACTGATGAGCTAATATTGACAAATTAAATGCAGTCTAATGTGTGTTTAATGTGTGCCACGTCGACTTGATTGGTTTCGCTTTTTAAAATGCCGGAAAGATCCCGCCGTGATTCCCCATTAACATCCATATTATATGTATTTATTTTCATTTTTTTTTAGTAGCATTTTTTAAAACATGTGTGCATAGTGCTGTCATCTTTGAAAAGTTTTGCGCTTGCCTCATTTTCACATGTTAATTACCATTTTTTTTTTTTATTATTTGTTGTTTGTTTGTGCTTTTGAAAATCAGCGATCTAAAGCTTGAATATGTGATTTGCTCAGTGGTGAGATCTGAGCAAATACAAAAACTCTTGTTAATGCTTGACTAATAGCTACAAGTGTTGAACAAAATGTTAAAAACAAAATAAACTTGTTTAAAAAACCGTGATTTTTATTCCAGCTTTTATTGCAAAGAACTAAAAGTTTATTTTAATATTGCCAATAAATTTATCAATAACTTATTGTCAATTCTGCTACATAATATTTAATTTTTAATTTTCAACTCTAACTACACTGCCTAAGCAGATGTTGACAACGTTTTAACACTCGTCGATTTTCATGAAGAGAAAATGCAGTGCATCTGGTTGCAATTTGAGGCAACATGAGGCAACATATGTGAGTTTGCTTATGCCCTGGAGCATAAAGAAAATATACGAAAACAAAAAACTACAAATCTACACATGAGCAACGCATTAGAACGATATCGTGTGTGTGTTTGTGTGTGTGTTAAAACTGGCAGCCAAAGGCAAGGCAATTCAAAAGTCATTGAGGCACAAAAGTCAAGCATAAATATTTCAAATAATGTTTGTTGGCCCCGGCCGAGGCCTCACAACGCCTCCGGGCAAATAGCACTAACAACTACCAATAGCAAAATAAAAGCACTAAGAAATAGCTATACTCTCTGCTATGCTCAGCTTTGTTCTCCTCTGCCTCTGCTTAGGGGCAGCCAGCCGAAAGGCAGACGGGCAACGTTGTGTGGCATAATTTGGTGAGAGTTCGAGTTCAACAGCTGAAAAACAGCCGCAATAACAACACTTAAGGGCTCTCTCTCCCGACCGAAAGTAACGACCAAGAGATACCCTAAATTTCAACTAACTAGTCTTGTAGCTAAAAGGAGTTTATTAGGGAAAAGTCATTTGTTTATCATTTGATGTACCTCATTGCTGGGAGATTAAATTTATTTTTCCATGTCGCAAGTACAAATTTTTACTGCCTGTCTGCGGCATTTTTCATTTTCATCCTTAAGATCGATTTAAGATTGAATCTTTTTAACTGACAAAACAAAAAAAAATGATACATTCCGTTAAATATTTCAATTAAGTACAGGGTATAACACAAAACAAAACAAGCACATTAACTTTTTATGAAAACAAAAAAAAAAACAACACGAATCTCAGAGTCAGCAGATCAAGTGGAGGAGAGCAGAGAGCAGGGAGCGAATACCGGAGAAGAGAGGCAAAATGTTGACTAGAAGCATTTTTTTTTTTGTAATCGGCGACGATGCCGTCGTCGTCGCCGACGATCCGCTGATGACCTCAGTTAAAAATAAATACAACTTTACATTGTTTGGAATTATGTAGTTTTCTGTTTTTGGATAGAATATCGTTGCATCTAAGTCTCTGTATATGTACTATGTATAAGTATTTTTGTATGTGTTTTAATATGCTGCTTGTTTAGGTTGTAAGTTCAGGGTGGCGCTCAGTGTCGCCTCAACGACAACGACAACAAATCATTTTGTCAACTCAACTTGTTCGGCAGCTGTATAGAGAGTATTTTTATGTAAATTCCCGTAGCGACATTTATCGCAAGAACGAAATTTATGAACCTGGGCGAGTTATCGATAGGCAGACATTAAAATGCCAAACATCTGGAGCGACTTTTATTTTGTTGTTGATACTACATATAACAAAGTTGGTTGGAGCTACTGGAACATCAGCTGTGCGGTTCAGTTAACCGAAACGGGGCAAACTGTGATCAAGTATAGGCACAAGACCATATTGTTTCAGTTTTATTTACCCGAGTTTGCCGTTAAATTAAACAACGCGTACGCACAAGTGTTTTTTCTTTATATGTATATTAATAAATCAACATTAATACTATATATGTACAGATGTGGAATATAAACAAAAAGGTAGAAAACCAGTTTGTACATACACACTTATACTTTAATAGTAATGTATAATTATTATTATAATGGTTTTTGTGTGTTCCAACTTCATATAAAGTATTGTTGCTTTATAACTAAAAATCGAATAACGATATCAAGCTAAGGTTCCTTTTGTTGTTGTGGTGATGACGCATGCATTAATAAAATAATAATAATACAAATAAAAAAAAGAACCGGAAATATTTCAATGCAAATCACAGAACGAACCGCAGCTCATTAATGTTTTGTTTGTTTCCTTTCATAAGCAAAACATCTGAGAATTCCCAACAACAAACGAACCAAGTAAATAAACAAGTCTGAAACGATATTCCAACAAGCCAATTTTCAATAAAATAAGAGTACATTCATATATGTATTATTTTCGTGCAGTTAAGCGATCAGGAAGAAGTGTAGTTAATATATGATTTACGATTCATGTATGTGATTCTCAAAATTGTCCCCCACAGCAATCGACGGAAATAACGCAACGAGATAAAGTCTGTGGCTTTAGTTGTTATTATATATTATTGGTGTTGTTGTTGTTGTTGTCTCAAGAGTGCATGAAGCGATTTGGATCATTGTCTGTGATGAAACTAGAAGTAGAGAGAACCAGATAATGCAGGCGACTAACTTACAGTTAGCACATGCGTGTCTATACATATATGTATGTATGTATGTAGGTTATCACTATATCATTTGAGAGTCGCTCAGCCAACCAACCAGCACAGCACTCAACAAGCTGACAAGATAAAGCCGACTAGCAAACTAAAAAAGGAGAGACAACAACAACAACAGCAACAACAACCAAAACAGCCCAAAACCCAAACGGAGACGGAGACTCGGGGCCATGCCACAAGGCACAGGCAATTGCGATAGCGATAGTGATAGGTCTCGATGTCTTTGTTTGTGTGTGTGTGTGCGTTTTGTTCATGTGTGGCATATGCCGGTTTATAATAGAGATTTTTGTTCGACTTCTAAGCACAACCCGGTAATATTTGAAAAGGGTATTATGAAGTGAATATGATTCTTAATCAGCACCGATAGATAATCTGCAGCTATGACTTTTTTTCTATAATTGAAACTCTTTTTTTTTGGGGTCATCACAAAAGTATATTTTTTGTTCATGCCCATGGCAATATTATTAGCATTATTCGATGTCAATTGGAAATACTAATAATAAAATGCGAAAATGATTTTCCACAACGTTTTAAAAAAAAAACAATTTTTCACGCAACATGATTTTGATTAACTTTGTTTCTTATGTATGAAGAACTTTGAACAATGTTAAATATTATTTTTAAGGGCGATCTCTAAGTCCGTCACTCTCAAGCTAAACACTCTTACTTGTTTACATATTTCTTATGCTTTGTTTCTTTTTAGTTTTTTTTTTTTTGAGTTTTTTTGAGTGAAAGTAAGTGCAAACATAGAGACAAACAAATCTGGCAACGAAACTCTAACTAAATGTTTTCTAACGCGTTAAGCTTAAGCCAAAAGCTGACGTTACGTTCTAGGAAATTTCTCGCATTAACTTTGGCACACAGATACAAAAAGAAAGAGAGAGAGAGAGAGAGAAAGGTGAAACCGATAAGCTAATGTTTGCCCACTGACGTTGATAAGCGGCATGGGGTCGAACTCTTCTTTTTTTTTTTGTATTCTTACCTTTTAGACGCGCTTGCAGCTGCTCTTCTGCTTCTCTTCAATGCAAGAGCGAGAGAGTGAGAGCAAGAGCGTTGTATTAGAAAAATAGAAGCTAGAAACACACAGTTTTTGTAACACAAATTATTCTTGTAGAAACACGAGTTTAGAATATATTATATTTAATTTTTTCCATGCACAAATTCAATGCGTTTTTTTATTTTTTTCAAACACTTTTCACCTAACGCACATTTTTACTTTGTTTTGCGTTTTCAATTTTTATTTCAACATAGTTTTTTTTTTGCTACTTTCATTCGTGTGGAGCTAATGCGAGAATTTAGTAATCTAAAACAAAAACACATGCGACGCGCTCTCTCGCTCAAGCACACACACACACACAGATATGCACATACGCACACAATCTTTCACACACGCAACGGAACCGAAGCGCTCAGAAACTGATTTTTACGCACTATTTAGCTTTATATATTTTTACTTTGTTTTCTATAATTTTTTCCTGGTTTTTTCTTTTAAGTGTGTGTGTGCGTGTGAAAGGCAGGCAAGGGAGGTGTGCGAATTTCAAGCCCGAAAACAACAAAAAATCACGCAAGTTACTCGACAATCGAACCGTTTGTTTTGTTTGCAACTGCAATTTCCGCGCTCGTTTCTTTTTGTTTACACTGAAAGCAATTGCTGTAGATGTTGCTGATGTTTTCGTTGATGTTGCTGCAGCAACAAAACAAACGTTTTCTTTCTTAATAAACTTTAACGCTGCACTATCGTTTCGTGTATGTGTGTTTCTTGTTTATCGTATTTTCTTTCGGTTTTGCTTTTGTTATTTCGTTCACGTTCTTGTCGTCTGTGTATGGGAACAACAAATGTCAGTCTCACGCTGCGCGCCGCTCATTCATAAATCGTAGACGCCGTTCGGATCGGCGGCAAAATAATTTTCTTTCGTTACCCGTCTACACGTCTGCTTAGCTTGGCAAGCGGTTGCCGACTAACGGTTACAACCAATCGTCAGCGACGAACGCGATCGTTTCATGCCTGCTATCGAACATGTTCCAGCCAAACAGATGCAACCCAAATTCGTTTATGAGCTTAACCGTTTCGTCGAACCAACTTGTTTGCTGTGGAACCAGTGAACGCGCGCTCGCTTCAAAACGGTTGGCAGAACTTTTCATCATTGAAAGTAAAACCAAATGTGGATAAGTCCACCTGCGGTGTTTTCGTGTGTAAATTTACACACTTTCCCAACGTTAACAACTGGTAATAAAACACTACAGAATGAATCTCTCTCATCGTTATAGTTCTGTTGTGCCCAGGCTGTTTGCGCCTTTGGGTTTTATGAACCCGCTCACAGTTGGCCGCAAGATAATTGTTGCATCTTTTGTTGCAGCCTCCGAGCATTTATCGCTGTCTTAAATCATTCGTTCTTATCAGTTGCTAGTTGATCGTTGTCTTTTTATGATTGTGGCTTTTCGTAGCATTATCATATAATTTCCACGAATTTGTCTTAACACTTTCGTTGTCTTAATTAGATAAGCGCCTTGTGTGCATTTAAGCTTAGCACGTTTTTTTTTAATCGTAGTAACATTTGAAATTTTCAGAGCAAACTGAAGCATGAAACGAAACTGTTTCTTATTACAAAACACGTTGAGAACGTGCACAGTTTTCGATTTTAATTTTAAGCAACTAAAATTTTGGCTTTTTCACAATGAAAATTACATATTATATAGTACTTAAAATAGTGGACTTCATTATACTGACCCTTGGATGGGGTTCAGTTAAAGTACCGCGCCCACCCCATAAAGATAATAAATATGATAAATATGTAACAATGCTGGTCAGCAGGGTCCCGAAACCCGTTCTTGATGTTGTTCGGAAGTGGCACTTGTATTTGTTTGGTAAATCTTCCAAGAACATACTTATATTTAAAAAGCTAACTGAGACGGAGAAGGAAAAGTACAGAAATGGGGAGGCAAGATTATTACTCATTAAAATGTCAAAGGGCCAAAAATTGGACCAAATTTAGTGCTAACAGCTACGAACGCAGCAAGAAGACAAGAAATAAAAGGTTCAGGATCATCAGGGAAACTATTTTATAAAGCCAGTTCTGATTTTAAGCTTGGCTTAAGTGAATGTATTTATTTGTTTTATGGTTTTTTTCTTTGTTTTTTGATAATAAATTTTTGGTATCTGTATGGTTTTTCAATTGTGGAGCGTTTAATTTTCTTTCGTAGAAGATGACCATATTTTTCTTACAGCAGTAAAAATGGTATTGTTTATAGTAAAGTAAAATCATTTTTAATTTTATTTTTATTTTTACAATGTTTTCTATGACATTTTGGACAGAAAATTCTAAAATATATCAATATTAAAGAAAAGTTTGGAAAAAGTGAGTAAAATATTTTATTTTACTAAGCGAGTTATTGAAAACTTTTAAAAGAATTATATCTAGTTGCCTTTGCCGTTTTTGATAAAGTTTTTATCAATAAAATTCTTCACATTTTATACTTTGCTTAAAGATTTTCTCTTAAAATATATTGTCTGTTTGCTTCCTTCAGTTTTTTTTTTTTGTTTTTGTGTGTGTTTTTTTTAGGTGTGTTGGTGGCGGCGATTCCACATCCTTATCAAAGGTGCGCATCAACGTCACAAAAATCCCCCCTTGCCCCTACCCCATCACCATTTCTCTGTCGAGCCGAATACGTGCCTGCCTTGGCTTGGCTTTGAAATCGAAACCAGTGACGTCCCATTGTGTTGAAATCTAAACGTTCCCCGCGCTGCATGTTGATCGATCGCCGTCGCCGTCGCCTTCGCCGTCTCCATCTGCGTTTTTGTTTGGTTTTTTGTTTTTCTTTTTTCGTTTTGATTTCCAACGAAACGTAGAACGAAAACAAAAAGATGCCACACTGATATGTTCGAGCATATTTTGAATAGTTTTCAATGCCAATGGTAGCAAACGCACATTGGCCTCTGTTTCAAAACCAACAACAACAACAACAACCACAAAAAAACCAAAAATGCAAGATCTTTAATCTTGTTGATGGTTAATGCTGGGGCTGGGAAGATTAAAAGCTTAAGTAAATATTAGCTTGTTTGTTTATTTTCGTATTTTTTTTTTCAAATAAATATATATCTATGAGTACAGCAAGAGACTGCATATAGTTTTTATTATACCCAAAATCAAAGATCGTAAATATTTATGTCTTATCAATTATCCAGTTAATAGTATTAATATGATTTCGTGCAGATTTGATATTGTGTAGATGAGAGTTGTTTTTTTTTCAGCTGTAAACGCACATTTCTCTATTTTGCATAAATAATGCAAATAAAAGCCGATAAGCAATGGTTATATATTAGCACACAGCGGGCAGCCAGCAAGCAGCCAATAAAGTCGTACCGGGGTTTTCCCATCAAACAAGTGGCGGGCCAAGTGAAAATTGCCATAAAAAAAAAGCCAATGCTCGCGCACTCACTCAACGATGGCGACATCGTTCTGTTAATGGTCACACACTGGTTGGTGGAGAGGCGACTACCAATACTATTCAATTCAAGCGCAATTGGCGTATCCTTGGGCGGCCGTGCTCGGACTCTGGCCAAAACGCATTTGGCTTCGTTGGCGTCGCTGGCGTCGTTGGTTGATAAGTCAAGTTTTTATTGCTTTTTGTGCATTTAACTTGATTATGAACGACCGCAGGCGGGCACGGGTAATATAAAATCGCTTTTCATTATAGCCGGGGCATGTGAAATTAATATGCCAAAAGCCAGACAGACAGTCAGCCAGACAGACAGTCAGCCAGTTGGCTGCATGTATACGCACCCAGCTACGCAAAGTTGAAAATCTCTAGAGTCAAGTTCGTTGCCTAAGTCTTTTGTTTTGTGTCTTGCATTTGTTTTCGCCAACTGACTGGCGGCTGACTGCCTGCTGTGTGTGTTTGTGGTTAAACAAAATCAAAGTCGCTTCAAATGTTCATTAATTCAAATGGATTCTAATCGTGGCAAGCTCATTAATCCAAACGCCACCCCACGCACATGCGGCACACACAGCTTCTTCCCCACACACAGCATCAAGTTGTTCGTTCGGCTTGCAAAAGGATTGCCAAATGCATTTCTATTGCCAGCACGTCGTTTTATTGATGGGCTGCATTTAGCTGCCGGCCGGATAGTATAGTAGCAGCCACAATTCAATGATTAATGCACACCGCGCACAACTTGTGGATGCAACGAGCGTTGTTGCACAGCTACTGCCAATGTTCTATGACAAACCAAATAAAATTTATATTTATTTTTATGGCTTTATATTTTCAGCAGGTAGCAAAGTTAACATTTATTGTTTACTTAATATCCATCTCTCTTTCATTCTCTCTCTCTCTGTGTGTGTTAGTGTGTGTGTGTTTATAGACTTCCGCTTGTGAGCCACTTGTTACTTGTGGCAGACAAACACAACATACACACATACATATACATACATATACAGTTAAGTGCTGTTTGCCTTTTAGATAAGCCATAAAACATAAAAAAACAAAAAAAAAACGTAGATCCTTTTAGTACTCAATGCCGGACTGACTGACTTGGAACCAGGAAGACACATTGCTAAGCAAACATCAAAATCCCAAAGCAACTAATACAGATCACGCTGAAAACTGTGCTATGTGTAGATCAAATACGCGCAATGTTAACAAACGAGCAAACAGACAACAGCAACAACATAGCCGAGTCTGAGTTCGGGAATGGAGCTGGAACTGAGGCCTCAAGGTTGCATTGCTAGCATTGGGTCAAGCTCTGCTGGCTGCTTGCTGACCGCGCTGCCGTGTGAAAATCTTGTACAACATTAAACGCAAATGAGTAAATACGAGCATAAATCAACATGACAAATGACTAAATATTCACAAAGGAAACAAGTATCAATGCGACCAAGTCGAAGCTGATCGACGACCAAACATCGTTTCTTTTATATGCAACTAATGCATAAGGATATTAGTAATGACTAGAGCAAGTTCCTTTCGGCACTTTATTCCTACCAGAAACTATCAAAAGTCGAAAGTAATAATACTTAAGCTGTAAGTTGTTGCCTTCGCTTACTCAGCATACCCGATTTGTTCAACCAACCACAGGGTATAATCAAGCGTGCTTTACTTGCTTTCGTACACGGCTCCTGTGGTTGCAGCTCATGCTGTTGCTGTTGTTTTGCTTGTTGTTGCACATTGCCATTGTTTCGGCAACAATATCTGCATAAATGGGTCAGCTTGTTTTTGGCAGCAACAGCAGCAGTAGCCCATTGGCATCGGCTCTGCCTTTATGTACTTTTTACGCCTGCCTGAACATTTATCGAGGTGCATTGAAAGTTTTGGTTTTGTTTTGGTGCACAGCCAGCGGCTACAACAATAACAACAGCAGCAGCAACAGCAACAGACATTGTTTAGATTTGCATATAATTTTTTGTATATTTATGGCTTGTTAGTTAGTTGTTGCACTTTGACGCCAACTCATGGCTAAAAAGTGCTATCAACACCCAACAGAAACAACAACAACAACAGCAACCGCATTCCAGGAAGCTCATATTTCCAGAACATCCACAGAGTGCGAATCTGCTTGTCGTTGCTAAGTTCAGAGCCGACAGTCTATGAGCTGTTGCAAATGCGGTGCTGACAACATTAAGCCCAACAAAAGCAGCAGCAGCAGCAACAACAACAACCGCTGACAGCATGTGGCAAACAATATATGTATGTGCAACTCGTTGACAGGAGCTATAGACGCAAACTGCAGCAAGCCTAGAAGTTCATTGGAGTTAATAAACGCATTATTTATATTCAGATTTATATGACATTGAAGCACAATGAATAATGTGGAAAAGTAAGGAGAAACTTAATATCACATATATATACATATATATACTAGGTAAAACTAGAAAACTGCTTAGATAGTTAAGCTTTGGTATTTAATATAGTTTAAATCTTTAGAATTATTATTATACATTGTTTCTCGGTTCGCAAGTTTTAGATCGATTTTAGTTTCAGTAAACTGTTTGCGGTGCCAAATGTGGTTTTGCGAAACGACTTTAACCGCAGCCAAAAGCACTCACACACACACACACACACACACCCATACTAAATTGAAAACATTTTTGAATGGATATAGCTTTAAGACGCCACAGAGTCTAGCTGTGATGGGGACTGCCCCCTGACTGACTGAATACGAGTATATATATATATTGTATATATGGCTACTATAATTATAGAGAACGCTCGATGCCGCTGTCGTGTCACAGTTGCCACATAAATCAAAGAGCTTGGCGGAAAAGTCAGTCAGGCGGCCAAAGCCAAAGCCAAAGTTGCCGCTTGCCACGCGCGACTTTGTTTTGCTTTCTGAAATCATAATTCTGTTCCCCGTCAGTTGCCGCAACCAGTTTTTGGCTTTGCTTTTGAAGCAATTGTTGGCTTGGCATTTGGCTTCATTCAGTACAGTGGTAACATTTTTTTTGTGGCATCCGTCTTTGTAATTAGGCTCACATAATTAGCCCAGCTGAGTGATTCTTTAGAAAGTTTATAAACATGTTCATGATTAGCGCGATAACATTTAATTAGATTTTTTTTTGCCAGACACCCTGACGTTTTGAAAGTCAGCTTTGGCTCTTTGCACATTATTAAAACTTAAGCTACTTTTTTTTTTTAATTCAAAGTTAGATTTGTCTTTTATTATAGCTCATTCTAGCAACAATATTCCAATGCTTATTTTTTTTTAACTGTTTTTGACTTTGAAAAAATGTTTTGAATCGCAACTTTTTTATACAGACAGTTCAGTCACAATGCCTGGCTTCTGTTATTCAGTCATACTTGAAAATAGTGTACAAAATAAAAATAAATAAAGAAACATAAAATAAAATTAAAGTTCTTATGCTTATGCGTTGTTATACCTTTCAAATGTTAAAAGTTTTCTTAGGCCCAAGAAATCAGAAAATAACGCCAACACCAAGTTGTTTAGTTTCCATACTAAAGGTTTCCGTTAAGCATAATAAAAAACTTCTAACTTATTATACTTAGCTGTTTTTGATTTTTTTATAATTTTTGCAAGCGGCCTTGATAGCATGCAACGAGTAGTTTTTGTGCAGCTCTAAATGTTGCAACGTTTCTTCTACTGATTGTTTTGTTTATTTGCCAAAGTGTTTGTTAGGCAAAACACAATCATAAAACTGTAAACACGAAACCCATAAATTGCAAGTCGAGAGCAACAACTACACTTAACCCAGTTAGCGACCAGGTTGCACTTAGCATTCGTTTGCAACATTGTGAGATCTCTGATACGCAGCGTGCCGCGCTTCCATTGATTGGAGTGCTGTTCTAGCGATTCGACAACTAGATTCAACAGAGTTACAGGCTGTAAGCTATAATTAGACGTCCTTGTGCAGCCCAATTTCCTAAAGAATGTTGTGCTGTCAAGTGCAAGCGTTTTGTTTTTTAATAAAAACCGCAACGTTTTACTCAGAAAAATAAATAAAATTTTTATGAAATATTTTTTGCTCAAAAAATATTTAAAGCTTATATTTATAGCCTTAACTTTTATCAGTTTATATTTGAATTGAGTTAAATTTGTCATTCAACAAAACATAACCAATTAATTCGCTTTATTTTGTTAGAAATATTGTTAGATTTTTCTACAGTAAGCTAGAGAAAAAACAAGCTGAAAATGAATAATAGTTGCTGACACGCAATACAAACATTTGAGGCAGCATAATTCACAAATCAACAAACACATTAAAGACATTATCACATGGCCAACGCGTTTGGGGTGGCCCAAAAAGTGAGGTAGCCAAATGACAGCAGGATGCAACACACCCGTCACAGCCGTCAGCTGTTAGTTGTTGGAAACACACAGGAAACCCATGCCACAGACACAAACACACACACATGCATGCAAATATGCAACGGACGACGGCTTAATCACCTGCGGGCTGATAAGCGGATAGACGGGCGACGGCAACTGCCTGGGCGTGGCACAGACGCAACGGCAACAGCCTGGCTAATTTCTATGAACAAATTTCATAGTGCGCTTGCCACCCTTACTTAACCTACCTTTGCCTGAACTTTGATGTACAGTTAGGCGTTGTGGCAGCCAACGAGCGCCAAGTTGTCTGCAAGTGTTGCACATCGCACAGATGCCAGCGCCGCGATACACAACCAAAGGCCAGCATAAACAACAACAACAACAACAATAACAACAGCAACAGCAAAAAAAAAAATCAAAAACAATGGTGGCAGCTGCTACCGCCACAAAACATAATCTCTGGCGATATCTCAGCGAGCACACCGCGGCATTCGTGTGGCTTCCTTGCTGCCTGCTCCTCCTCCAGCTTAAACTGCAACTGCAACTGTTGCTGCTGCTGCTGCTGCTGTCTCTGGCTGCCCACCCCCCTCAGCAACTGTCTAAGTAGCTTTTTTTTCTTCTTTTCTTTTTTTTTTTTTGAATTTTTTGTTGTTTTATTTTATATTTGTAAAGCGCCGGCGGGCCAATGCTTTGCTTTTTGCTGCTGCAGTTGCTGCTGCAGTTGCAGTTGCTGTTGCTCGGCGTCCGTAACTAATAAAAATTTCAATTTGTACGCTAAACGGTTATTGACGTATTACCGCTTGGCCAGCCATGGCCAGAGCAGTGGTAGCCAGCAACGCCTTTAGTTATTGTGTCTTTTGGTGCATTGGTGCAACGCCTTCGTAATGTTTTATTCATGCCACCACCAACAACAATAACAACAACAATTGACTGGCTTTCGCTGGCAATGCGAAAATCTTCCACACAAAATGTTGCAATGTTGCCAAATCTTTTTGTAAGCCAACTTTTATATTGTTCATCGCTTCTTCACTTTTTTTTTTTTTGAAGTTGAAATGCCCTTGACACTGTTAAATATGTATTTGGCTGCCGCACCTGTCTAAAAAAAGTGTGTGTGTGTGTGTGTGTGTGGAAAATTCAATTATATATGCCACCAGCGCGAGAGTTGGAGCTTAATCATGTCAATTTTCATATCCGGCCGCATCTTAATTACACACATCTTTGTGCGCCTCAATAGGCCAAATTGTTGTCTATCTTTTATGGTAATTATGGTAACTGGCTTAATTACATAACCAAGGCGTCGTCTCTCCATAATATTTGTGTTTTTTTTGTTTTTGTTTTTGTTTTTGAACAATGAATGCGGCGGCATGGCATTAACCTGAAGTACGCCTTAATGTCAATTCTGATTTTCAAGAGGCGTATCATAACAAAAACACAACAACAACGAAAAAACCTGGCTAAATTAATAGACAGTTGTGATGAGGCAAACAGATAATGCCGAAGCTTCTCATAATCAGCTTGGCAATATACACGATTTTATTTGTTGGCAATGGCAATGATATTTTATTAATGGCATAAAACAACAAATATGAGGTTAATATTTGTGCGCAAAGTATTATTTAATAGTCATCTCTGACAGTACAGTACAGTTAAGATTTAAAGACTTTTTGTTACTTTGGTGTTTTTGGGGCTGTACAATAGTAAAAATATTACAAATCAAAAAGCTACGAAAAAAATTCGAAAAAAGAGCCGCAAAAAAACCATTTAATAACTAAAATTTTTTGCCAAATGATTTATTTTTAAGTTGATGATTATAGGATTAATGCCATATTGTTTGCATTTTGAATTCGAGTTCGACTCTTGCTGTCTTCTGTTAAATATATTAACAGCTTGTTAATAGTGTCTTTCTCTTTTATTAGCCACTAAAAAAAAACAACGATGCAATAAAGAAAATATACTCCAGGAAGCATTTACTAAAATACAGTTGAGAAAAAAAAACAAACACAATAAAATCATATTTTATTGCGTTACAGCAAAGCTTTTAAGCCGATGATACAAAAAAACAACAAAAAAAGCCCCCCGGAAACAGTTTGATTAACAACACTTGACCATAAACAAGGTTACGGCATTGTCGTCCACTTCAACAAACAAAAGGATACACAATCCTTAATGCTTTTGAACTCCCACACAATTGCCAATTAAAGAAGGCTCCGGATCGTTAAATGCACATTTATTTTTTTTCTTCCCCCCAATTTAATTAACTTCCTTAAACGCTCTACATGTTTTTTACATAATTATTGTACTGCAGCAACGACAAAAACAACAACAACGACAATCAACGTATGTAGGTCAAAAAAGCAAAAAGGAGCTAACTAAAACAACAAACGTTATACAGACAAAGACAGACAGACAGACGGACAGACTTGGCTCAACTCGACATAAAAGGCTAAACACATCCAACTGTACAATCGCATAAAGATCACGATTAAATGAGTGCGCAATTGGATCAAATTTGCGCCAAGACTGAAGCCAAAAACTAAACGAACCAACAAAAGCAACAACAACAACAACAACAGCTGTGGAGGAACCCAGTCTGAGGCTCTGTTCAAATGGCTCATAAAATTGCTGGCTCGATGCTGTTGTTGGTTTTGGTGTTGTTGTTGTTGCTGCTGCTGCAGTGCCATGGCAGTAAAATTGAATGCGTGTGGGTTGCAATGTGACACATACTGTCATTATTACCAGGCGCAACAACCTCTAGCGGCATTTGGCTGGCCAAGCTCATATTACCGAAGCTCAACTCTGTGAGTTGGCGGCTTGTTACAGGAAAAGTTTGGTTTCTTTTTGGACGTGGAAGATTTGGCGGCAACCAACGGGAAGAGCACTGCAACAATTTATGCATTATGCAATCGTCGACAAAAACCATTTTTGTTTTTATTTCTTTTTTTTTTTTTAGTTAGCAGCCAAGAAAAAGCTATCATCGTGGGTGGGTTGTGGGGTTTAATCAAAAGCATAACTTAAAATACAATGTTAAGGAGCAGCAATAGTTAATAGAACAAAAGTTTTTATTACTCAAAAATCTAAAAGTGCTTTACACAAAAACATCTACTTCATATCTATGAGTCAACTTGCAGAATCTAGTTCATAAACATTGAACTTTTACTGTACAAAAACATATACTAGCTATAAAGAAATATATATGCAAGTTAAAGCCTATTCTTAGTCTTTATAACCACCAATGGTAATAGAAATGTTTGCAGAATTGCCCAAGCCAACAGATAACATTTGTATGTCAGTGCCATTAGCTTTTTTTGTTGTTGCTGTTGTTGCAGGAAACGAGTGAAAAGCCAAGTGCCCAGATCTATGGTGCTAATTTAAAGGCATGCCTAGCATGAGCAGGCACAAAAAATTGCTTTTTTTCTAGTGAAAGCTAAAAGGAAACAGAGCAGCACAGCAAAATACAACAACATCACAGATGAACAACAACAACGAATGGCGAACAAACGAGCAACGAACATTGGCCCCACTGATTAGCCGGTAGCACAAAGTAGAGTTGGTGCAAAAATGGCGCGCACCTTGGCAAATGGCAATAAATTTTGCACTTGAAACACACAAAATAATGCTGGACATTGGAAACATAAAGCAACTGTCACACATAAAAAAAAAAACCAAGCCAAGTCCAATAGTACGAGTCTTAAATGCGGCAGCTGCTGGAATTCAGCTGCTGCCATTGACTGACTTGCAACTGTCACTTTTTGGCCAAGTTGCATGTCTGCGCCAATTGCTACCATTTTCATGTCGTTTGCCGCAGCAAACGTTGACAATTTTTTGATGTTTTATTTTTTGGGGTCTGTCTGAAAATTCAACTATCGGGCGTCGACTGCGTGGGCTGTGCGCTTAGTGAAAATTTGCGAAAATATTTGGTCAAAATGTAAAAGTTATTTGCAACAGCAATAGATACGGCAACAACTGAAACACCAACAACAAGCAGCAGCGTCGACGATGTCTGGCAAATGTTAATTTACGATTTCAATTTGGCTGGCTGCTGCATTATTTATGCGCCTTAATTGAACCGGCTCATGGCTCATGG
Organism: Scaptomyza polygonia; assembly: GCA_035044585.1. Taxonomy (NCBI): domain Eukaryota; kingdom Metazoa; phylum Arthropoda; class Insecta; order Diptera; family Drosophilidae; genus Scaptomyza; species Scaptomyza polygonia. The sequence continues at coordinate 1,432,529 of JAWNNU010001659.1, read as the reverse complement.
ACAATGCGCCCGTCTTATGGAGGGGGCAACTTGAACTTCAAAGAGCGCACTAAGTTATGACATGAAAGTCGGTTAGTCACGTCTACAGCAGCAGCAGTAGCAGCAACAGCAACAACCATCGTCGACGAGTCGGCTGCATGATGCATTTGACACACATTCGAATCTCAAAGCTGCCAACTGTTCACCGTTTGCCACAGCCAGTTAAAATGCAGCTCAAGGTCATGTGAGGTACATGAGCGCAAGCTTGGAACTTGGAACTGTTGCGTTTTAAAGTTCCATTAAAAATCATTGACTAGGCTGCCATGACGAGTAGCTTTTGTCTGGCTGTCATATGCGGGCGTACCCAATTTATGGGAATTGGAAACCCAAGTTTGTTGCTAATTCAAGGGCATGCCGGCGGCAGCTGTTGCTGCTGGGGTTTGCTGCTGCTGTTTTTGACTCAGCTTTAAAGTAAAGCAATTTATTTCAATTAGAAACTCGTGTGTGTGTGCCAATCAGTAAGGGCAGTGCAGGGCAGAGCAAAGTTTTGTTGAGCTGTAAGCGAGCCAAATTTGAAATAAATGAGTTGAGCTCAGTGCTTATTTAAAAGTAGTTAAGCTAACAAACACTCATAAAATAATGTGCCCTAAATTTGACGAATTTTTCTTTTTCTGTCCCAATTAAAGGCAAGCTAATCAATGAATAGTTTGCATGTAATATAATTGTGGAACATTTTCGAAGCTTTTAATTAATCCAAAATTCATATTTTTTTTTTGAGTCTTGCAATGAATTTTAATAATAGATTTTAAAATTTCAATAAAAACCCTTTACTCTTTTAATTTTATAGATAACAAACACTTTAAAGCATCCGAAGTAAATACACATGTTTTTTTTTTTTTTTGAATCAATTGTATTTTTTGATGTCAACAGAAGGAAGTAGTGCACCGAAAAAAACCTTCAAACAACTTTCGTGGCACGGCGCAACTTCCTAGTTTTTAGTTTCCAGTTCTTCGTTTTCAGTTCGCAATGCTGCCATGGAATACAAATCGAAAAGGCAACACCTTTCCACCTTTCGCTGGTGGCACATAGCTGCAAGTTATTCAGCCATATCAGCAGCAACAACAACAATAGCAACAACAATCGCAGTGAGTGCTTTCTAAAGTCCACAGCTGACACCACAGATAACAAAAAAAAAAAATGAAAAAAACCAACCCAACCAACCAAAACAAACTAACAAACAGTTATGCGAAAGAAATCTCAGCTAATAAGACCCAAACAAATGTCGGCCATAATAATGCAAATTGAGCAACTGCAACTTGATGATGATGCAATGCGAAACTCAAATCAACCGCAAATAACTGCAATTGAAAATTGAAAATTTTTGTGTGTGTGTGTGTTTGTGTTGTGTTTTGTGTGGCCGCAGGCACATGCATGTATGTTCGTCCTGGCAAAAACACAATAAAGACGCCACTACCAACAAAAAAAAAAAAAAACCAAAAAAAAGTGCATACCTCAGACTTGTCTGCTGATTTGTATTTGGTCATGGCAGGCGGATAATGGGCTCTATTATGTTAACTCGATTTGGGCAAACAGTGCGCTAAATTATTGTTATTATTTCCGCCTCGCAACAAATTGGCAGCCAAAATAGTTAAGAAAAAAACAAAAAAACACACACACACCAACTCAAAATACAATAGCGATAAATTCAAAAAGCTTGCAAAATTGGGCGCAGAAAATTGGGCAGGCAGTAAGCAGTCTCCCAGTCTCCCAGTCCCCCAATCTCCCACTCTCTTTCTATATCTTTTTCTCACTACCTCCTTTAGGCCAAAGAGGTACATATGTTTAATATTAAATGGCAAATTTTGTTTGGCTCGTTTCGTAGCTGATACAAATCAATCATTATATTTTGAGGCAACATAATTTGTACCCTTTTGCTTGTTTTCACTTCCTATTAAATTATATTTGGCATTTAACGAACGCCAAGTGGGCGCACCACTATCGCCACAACAACAACAACAATAGCAACAACAAGAAATTGACATCAATTACACGACTAGCGACTCCTGTTACCTTGCCTTCTGTTGCCACAAGCCCTGTGCCTCCAACCATAGCCATTGGGGCACCTAAAGAAGGCGCGGTTTTGACGGCTCTTTGGGATTGCATTTGACGCGCGCCTGCTGCAAACTTTATAAACTTCATAAAGAGCCTTTCTCAAAACAAACCGACCGCACCACCCGCACAACCACTGCTGTGCAGCTTCCAAAGTGATTGAGTAATTTCGATTGTCTTGTGGCAGAAGTTTATCAAGCCATATAATATTAACGACATGCCCGCCGTATTGCTGCTGCTGCTGCTGCCGCTGCCGTATATAACAAAGTAACCAGCAAATCCACAAAAAGAAAGGCAAATAATGCGAGTGCTGCACGTCATTTATGGGTGGGTCGATGTATATTCATTTTTTTTTTTGGGTGTCGCTCTCTGCCGAATGGTGGCGCAACGTTTTTAATTATATTCCTGCTGCAGCAGCTCCTCGGAAAAAGTTCAAGTATCGAACTGAGAGTCAGGCAATATTGCAGCCATATAAAAATAAATTGCTTTTAACTGAATTTCAGCATAACAAAGTTACTTCGTTCGTTTACTTTACAAAGAGAATTCCCCAAAAAAAATAAAATTAATATGCACACGGGCAACATTGCAAATTAATCATATGGGCTGTACTCATGCATATGCATATTGATTCTGAGTGGGGGCTATAAATCAAATAAATGTAAATAAAATAAATAGAAATTTGGTCGACCCAGGAATTTATTTATATGTACATATTGCCAAGCAAAAAGGCAGGGAGAAAAATTCCCCTCTTGACACAAAATTGTCAACGTACTCGTAACTCAATACATGTCAATTATCTTGGATAAATCTAAAAAAAAAAAAAAATAACATATTTATCGACCGATATTTTGTTGTTGTTCAATAATGCGTCCTTTGCGGCTTGTGCAATTAACGGGGTCGTCGTTGTCGTTATTTTTTTTTTATTTTTGGGGCACCTGGAACCAATATTCATGCTGTGCATTTTTTCAACAACTGTGTACAAGATTGCATATATCAAATATCAAGGCGATCAGTCTCTATACCACATACCTTTTACAGCCCTTTAAAGACCATTAACAATGCCCGAAAGTAGCCGAAATATAACTGAAAGGTTTAGATTGAAAGATTAAAGTACAAAACAACAGAAACAGTGCAGCTGGTTGCAAGCTGGTCGCTGGCATTTCAAAATAACACAAAAAATTATTGATTAAATCATTAGTGTAACTAATTGCTTAAAAAATGATCCATACAGTTATTGCATACACCAACGATATTTCAGCACGCATGCATGAGTCATTAGCCAACACAAAAGTGCATAAGTGCAACAACAAAAAAGCTTGGCCAATGTGCGAAAATGCTGCAATTAGCATGCAGCCATCTGCACCGGCAACATCATCACCCGCAGCATCAACAGCATCAACAGCAACAGCAAGGTAGCTGTGAAAACACTTTCCCAATCATCAAAGTCATTCAAACGGTTTTTCAACTGCACGCGCGTGCACCGGCCTTCTGTATCTGTGTGTGTGTGTATGTGTGTATCTTGTGGATTCATATTGTGTTGATATATTAATGATGATTTCTCGTTTTTCGTTCGTGTCTATTGAATTGCATGATTCAACACACACTCTAGACTGTGTGTGTGTGTCGATGCTTGCTGCGTATCTGCTTACAACTCGATGTACCTGTACCATAGTATCTTTAGCTGTATCGATCTGCCTCGATTGTGTGGCTCTGTTTGTGCTCATATCTCGTGCAGCTCTTGATTTTTGGAGGGGGCGTCAATTTTGTAATCGAATTAACGCGCCTGCTGTGCAAATGAACCATTCATATAGTGTAATAAACAAAATGCATTAATTGTTTACACACAAGTTATCAGTAGGATACTCCCCGCTCTTACTTGTGGCAGGTAAATGCGAAAACTTATCTGTATAAATAGTCAACATTTATGACCGAATATAAACAAAATTATGATGTAATAAACAGCTTGTGGGCAACAGCTGATGGGCAACAATCAAACTCATTTGTTCTATTAATCTAAATCTATAAAAAACACATTTGTTAACATATGTTAGATGTGTGATATAGTTATCAGATTTTTAAGAACATATTATAGTTTTAAGTTTTGATTAATCTTTTTCATTTTTGTTCTTTTATAGCTCATCAAAATCTACATCTTTACATATAAATCAAATCGAATACTTATATATTTCATGATATATTTTGGCAGCTACCTGCGAAGGTCAGTCGAAAATAGATTTACATATTGATCTCTATTTATTACTCAATTTATTTATATAATTTCCTTTTCAAAATGTAAATAAACGTGCCCCAAATTGCAATTTCATTTGGCACCGCGAATCTCCCACCTAAATATAACATTATATATATGCTAACTGTATGTATTTATATGTTTTTCTTATTTTTGTGCTCGAGCGAAAGCAGACTGCGATGCGACTGTGACTCACCTTTGGCATCTTTCCGCGTCTGCTGTTCAATGATTTGTTTTTGTTTGACGATTTATTCATGGCAAAAAATATGCAACAACAAAAAAGTAAGAGAAATATGTTTGTATTTTAGTTTTCTATGGCATTAGCGGCGCGAGACATTTGACACTAAATGCAATTTAAAGGCAATAAAACAAAGCACAAAATCCATTTAAATAAATGCTCATTATGCATGCGGCGTCATATCTCTCGAGAACGGTTGAACTGCTCGAAATTTGCATACAGAGGGCTGACATGAGATGTAAAAAAGGAGTGCCATGTCTGCATTGGTTCTTGGAGGCCTCGAGGTGACAACCACGATGCCAAAGTTGCTGTTGTTGTTGTTGTTGTTGCTGACACACTGACACTGACGATGCTTGTGGGCTGCGCCTAATTGATTAATTGCAAAACAACAGCGAAACACGATTTGCATTTGGATTTTTGATTTTGCGATGGCATCGATGTATTATTTGTTGTTGTTGTTTTTAGAATGCAATTGGAACTGTCAATTTGCATTTAATTCGGCAAGAAATAAATTGCCGATTGACTCACGACTTGGCTGCGGATTGCGCGGCAATTTTCGATTCTACAAGGCTGAGATTAACTTTTTTTTTTTGTTTTCGTTTTTAACATATCGAAATTACTAACACAAATCTATTTAGAGCTACCAAATAAGCCGATTTAATAATATTGATGCGTGCGTTTTGTGGCTTTTATATTGATTGGCATTATTAAAATGCTAATATTAAGTGCTGGCCATTAATAATGACGATTGTCAAAAGTGCTTAGAGCCTGACCTTTGGTTTGGCCTTGCAAACGTGATAAAAAAAAAAAATACAAATCGTATAATTTAGCTGATTACAAGCCTGGCGACAAGGCAGCTTACATTGTAGCATGCCCCCAGGTAGCAGCAACCAGCAATGGACAATAACAACAGACAGCAGTAGCTGCAACAGAAACAGCAACAGCAGCAACAACAATAACAGCGACGTCAACAAAGTGTCGATGTTAACATAAAGCCAGCGACAAAATGAAGCAGATAGCTGCGGTTTTTAATCAAATCAAATGCAACAACACAACAGCAACAACAGCAGCAGCAGCAACAACAACAACAACATATAGTTGTAATGTAATAGACACAACAACAATAAACAACCGAATGGGAAAGTGTTAAAAATCTGATTACCATGCGGTGGCGCTGTTTTTCACATGCATGCACATTTTTCTTCCCTCTGCCTTCTATATATATATATATATAGTTTTTGTTTTTTGCTTGCATGCCAACTTGCAATAGTTGTTGTTGCTGTCAGGTAAATGAACTTTTAATTGGCCATAGAGTACAATATTACTGACTACCAGCATCAGCAGCAGCAGCAGCACTATGCATGCAATAAACATGCACAGTGTGTTACTTTTTATGTTGCCTCCATTAATGCTGAGATTCAACAGGCTGCTCACATATGTTGCAAGCCAACAGAAAAATTTAATTAATATGTCGAGCAATTTTTCAGCATATTTTCAATATTTATCTTGGCTGCCAAAAAGTGCAAATAAACTGATAGATACTATGTGCATATTGTTGTTTTTTTTTTGCTGCTGTCCATTGTTGTTGCAAGTGCAAACAAAATGAAAATGAAAAGGCAAGCCGAGTAGCGAATGCCATTGCTACCGAACACAGCGCCTGCCCCATTTTTCAACTGCATTGCTAAGCAAATGATAATAAACTTTCACGCCCATTAATTGGGTTTGCGTGTTTTTTGTAGCGCTGCAAACTTGGCAGTCGACAAGTTGGCCAACTGGATGGATGACGTTGTCGCTGGCCGGCGCTTAATACAATTTTTTTTGTTGTATTTTATGTTTTTATAGCATGTAATTCGTCACAAGAAATGCAGCATATATGAAGCCATACAAAAGGTCATAAAACAACTGCAAATAAAAGTAAAAACACTTTCACTGCAACCTTGAGATCGCCGCTGCTCTGCTCTGCACTGCTCTACTATGCTGTCCATCTGCATGCTCGTCTGGCAACTGTGGCAGCCTGTCTGGTTGCCTGTCTGGACAGGCCGCCCAATTAACCACATTTGTTTTCGGGCTCGTTACATAGTTGGTTTTTTGGTTGGTTTGTGTTGAGTGATTTCATTTCAAGTTCGATTACGCAAGTCGCAATGCGTCGCAAAATGTTCTGTAAATCTGACCAGACGGAAACAAAAGACTTAAGCAACAAACTCGTTTTGCATGCATTCAAGCATGCAATGCGGAAAGACGCTGCCTATTCAAAACGAACTTAAATTAACAAAATCATATATCACCGGGCACTTGGGCAGCGACCTCCCAAGTGCACAAGATGACTCTCTGTGGCTGGCTGGCTGGCTGGCGTTGCTCCTTGCTGTGGAATTGCCGCTTGTTGGCTGGCCTGATTTATGTCTTGCACCAAATGAAATGAATTGTGTAACCCTTTTTTTTTTTTGATTTAACTCGCTCGCCATGCATGAAGCAAGTTAACGCGAATTTCTTGTTTTTAATCGTGGGCAGCAACAGCAGCAGCAGCATCAGGCAGCAGCTGCAGCATCCACATGTAGCATCATCGCTTATCGCTTTTGGCGCATCGCTGGCACGTTGCAGCCATAAAGCAAATCAAATTGCAACAATTGTTGGTAATATGTTAATAAATTTTTCATTTTTCTTCTACTCTTTCTGCTTTTTGAGCAGCACAGCTTCGCTTTCATTGAGCTGTGTGCGAGATTCTGAATGAACTTCGTTTAAATTGAATTTATTGCAAAACCAAATCAAATCAAAACGTCGGTCATGCAATTTCATTGCTGTTTATCAGAGACAGTCCTACGCAATTTTCACTTGTATTACTCTTGATTATTATCTGCGACTTTAACTTTCAAAAAAAAAGGACTGCAACGCTTCATTATTTATATAATGATCACAAATGTGGTTTGAGAGATGAATCAAAAGTCTCCATGCTGTTATTATTGAGCTTGAAGTCCGCAAGAAATAATAAGACATCTGCACCAGTATTAAGTTGCATTTGAGCTGCTTAATGTCCGTAAAAAGCTTTTATTAAATCAAAGGCATCACCTCTTAAATACGGTTATTTAGGATTTATGATATCAAATTGGAAGAGTGGAGAAAATAGTGAAAATCCCTTGAACTGCATGTGGCAAAAGTAGTTTTTTGAATATCAAACAAAATTAAATATTTCGAGCCTTTGGTTAAATCTTATTTATAATCGAATTGTTGTTAACTTTGCACTTTAACTTTAACAATTTATTCCTAAATTACTTTTAATTTGATGACAAAGACCTATCAATATTTATAGCTAAATAACAAAGTTAATCATAGATTGAACTGACATAAATATTTAGCAGTTGAAAGTTGAAAACCGCAATGATTAAAGTTGCAAAACAATTAATTGCAAATTATTCAGCGATTATAGCTAGAACATCTGCGCTTGGCTAATTTGTGTAATTACTTAAAACAAAACAGAAAAAAATAACAATATTAAAAAAAGAAAAAAAACAGATGTGCTTAATGATACCCAACGTTGCAATAACAACAATCAACTATCGAATTGCGATGCAACAAAAGGCGGCAACGGGGATTTGTCGACCGCAAAAATTCTCATGGTTGTCAAATGACAGCAGCGTCATTCAGCCTATTGAAGTTTGTTGTAACAAAACTTATGAGTTTTAGCCGTGAGTTTGGCATTTTAGCCAAATATAGCGCCCGATTTGAGCGGCAATTTATGTGATTTGTGAAAGATTTTGGCAATTGTTGCGCCAGTGTTGTTGTTATTGTCGCTGCTGCATTGCCAATTGACTTGTTGGCGGGGTTGGAGCACACAACATGAGGCAACACAGTAGAGCGGGCTGCTTGTCCAAACTGAGCCACAATAGAGTGCCACGACTTATGGCTACTGTGACTGCGACTAATACAAAACTTTATGGCTTTAATCGCATTTGTTCGTCTCAGAACAAAATCAGCTTAAGGCCAGACAGACACACACGCACACACACGTATCTCAGTAGCTCAGTAGGCGCATGTTAGCTTTTCTATTTTTATTTTTTAGTTCAAAATAAAAAACGAGAGAAACGCACTCACAGTAGTCATAAAGTTGAGCATTAAAGGCCCACAAAGATGTGTATGGGCGTGGGCAGCTGAAACGCCTTAAAGCTGAAAGGTTGAACACTGGCTTAGGTCAAGGCAAAGAGTGCATTTACTAAGCGCAGGCACTGTATATGGGCTTGACTTAGTGTGCGACCTTGATTCCTGTTGTTGGAGTCCACGACGCAACGTTGCAGCCAACAACAACTTAATTTACTCATAATGAGAATCAGCTGGCTGGGCAAACAAGCGTTGCTGATTTTCCACAAAAGGGTTGGTCGCTCGCTGGTTTCGGTCGCCTTTTCGTTTTCGTTGTAATCCATATAACCATGAATTATGCAGCGCTGCCACAGAGCACAAAACCATTTAACAAAATGCACAACGAGCCCACAACCATAATCATTGTAGAACCTTGAAGTGCATTTTTAATGCCAGTGCTTGTCTGATAAGATTAAGTCATGAAAAGAGCTGCTGCGCCCTGCCAAGTTGTTAGCACATGCACTTGGATGAAGAGGGGAGCGGGTTAAGATAGTACATACATAGTATGTATGTTTGCGAAAGTGCTTTGGGTTGGGAGTCTCAAGTGTGTCTACATGACTCTCACTTTTAGGTGTTTTTTTTTTTTGCTAGCCAGAATGGCAAAAAGCACTTTCCAGACTACATTCAAATTGTGGCACGACAACTGCAACAGCAACAGCAACAATTTTAATGCGCATTTAAATGTCGATTTTGCAAATTGTTGCCTGTTGTTGTTCAATTTCAATTTTGTTCATTGCGCAATGCGTTGAAATTGCGCGTACTTTATTTTGTTGCTAATTTCGTGTTGTTATTGTTATTGTTGTTGTTGTTAGTAGTTTGCTGGCCAAAATAGTCATTGGCTTTTGTCTTACATTGGCTTTGGGCCGCATAGCAAATTGTTTCCGCCTCTTGCAACTTAATTGTCTTTGAACAACATAATTTGGCTACAGTAACTAGTAAAAGCGCAACAAGAAACCACAAAACAATAAAAACAAACAATTTTTACCAACAAATTTTATGTAAGTTAATTTCAATTTGTGGTTGTTGTTTTGCACTCAAAACTGTGCCTTGCCTTCTTAAATTCTCAACTGTAACACAGCTGAAATATGAGTGCAAGAGAGAGGGGAAGTCGTTAAGGGAATCGAACGACCCATAAAATATAAGCAGTCGAAATTTTTTTGTTTTTTTCGCCAATTCATGCAGTTTAAAACATTTGTTCGACATTTCAAAGCGGTATTTCAATGCCGCACAAAAGAAAGGCATTCATTTGCCGCAAAACGCTGCCAGTTAAAAACTCACCAGACATCTCACCGAAAAGGTCTCAATCTCGGTTCGAGGTTGTTGACCATGTCTCAAGCAATAGTGCGACTAACTTTGTGCACAACAGCAATAACAATTTTTTACACTCAGCAATTAACTTATTTTTACAGCTGACTAAGACAAACTGAGCCACTGATTGCAATCAAACCAACAACGACATGCCACACAAGTTGCTTGCCACAACTTTTAGCTTTTATGTAATGGAATTGAGTCAGCAACACGTGCCGCATAAGCACAGCCAAAGTAAGTCAAATAGACACTTACATATATATGTTTGGCTATCGGTATGTTCTAGCTGGAGTTAGATCATTGCCATGAATCGTTAAATCATCGACATGCAAAACGCTGACTAACCAACTGAGACGGCCAATGAAATGTATACAGGCATTTGGAAAGTACTCTCTGGCAAAACAGATAAAAGAAAGAAAAACCCAACCGATTGCCAATGTTGTTGTTAGTTGTTGTTGTTGTTGCAATTGTTGACTGCGATTTCCGTGAAATGTTTGCCATGATTCAATGAACAGACTGTGGCATGTACTTGTGCTCTTGTTCAGTGTAAAGTTTTGTTTTTTCCTAGTTTTTTGCTCGTAATTTATATGTAGACTTTTGCTGGGCATATGTTCAATTTGATTTTCAACTGTCAATATATTTGTTAGCATTGTCAATGTGATTGTGATGGAAAGTTGCAGCGATTGCTATTGCCAAGTCATTGGCCAAGTAACTACAACATCAGCAACTGCAACAGGCTTTTGTTGTAACTAAGTTACTGTGGGCCTAAGACACAAAATACAATACCAACAGCAACACAAAGATTTAGATAGTCGTCACTTAACACAAAATGGGTTTGCTTTCGTTATTTTATACCCTCGAGAAGCTGTAGTGTATGTGTTGTTTGTTCATTAATCGAAATTCAATCTTTCTAAAAGTTCTTAAAGTTGATCAATTTTAGTTAACTGATAGGATAATGTTTTCTGTCATATAATCTAAGGACAGGGTATCTCGTAGTCTACGATTTTTCATTGATTTCCTTGTTGCGTTTGTTGGCTTGAAACATTTTTACTAATTGCACATGAACAACGTTTATCACTCTGACAACATCAACTGACAACAACAGCAACATCCACAGTTAAGCAGCAACAGGCAAGCATTTGTTGTTGCTGTTCCTGTAGTTGTTTTTTTTTGTTTTGTTGCTGCTGCAGCTGTCTCTGTCCCACTGTTTTTGTTGTGGTAGTGGCAGTTGTGGTTGTTGTTGTTGCTGTTACAAGGAAAACTCATAAGCATTATCATTAACAATATTATTGTTGTTGTCATCAACAGCAACAACAACAACTGCAGCATCATCAACAAGCACAACAAACGAAGGAGTTGTGCTTCAAAAAAAAAAAAAAACTTCGAACGCTGCCTGCGCATAATCAGCAAGGCATTTAATAATTTTTATGTTTATATATATATATATATATATATATATGTTTATATTTTGTAAAAATGTTTATTTATTTTTTTTTATTATCTTGCTTCACTGTATGCGCCCACGCAGATGTCGCGACGTTTTGTCTGGGAAAGTTGTTGCTGTTGGTGTTGTTGACGGCGTTGATTTGTCGTTAAGTTTGCGTTAAGTGACCATCATTAGTTAAATATGTGCATTTTTCTTTAAGGATTTTCGAGTTTTTCTTTGTAGTTTATCTCAAATGTAATGTTGCTGTTGTTGCCGATGTTTTGTTGTTGGTTCGCTGACTTCAAAATGCCATAATTCATAGCCGGCAGGCGGCTTTAAAAGCACCAAAACTTTCCTTTTCCATTGCAATTTCACTGCATTGATACCTTAAATTTGGTGATTTTCAAATTTGTGTCAGAGAATTGGCAAAAAACTAATTGAATTAGCTGCCAGCTCTCGAGCACATAAATTGGCAATGGCAAGTCATTAAAATGAGTTGGACCTGTAAGTAGTTGGCTGTTTGCCAGTGCGATCGGAAGCTAGTCAAATGAAATTGAGAGACAATTAACCTGATTAGCGTGCGACTGGCAACATGTTGCCGCAACATGGCATGTTGCTACTGTTGCTTAAAAACATTGTGCGATAGCGGTACATTTGTATCGTCGTTAGGAAGTCATATGTATTGCTGCTTCAAGTCGAGTCGATTCGAGTCGAGTCGAGTTGAGTTGAGATCATTAATCACCACGGCCAGTTAGCCGGGTACTGCAGCACGGATACGTAATTTAGTGGCAATAAATAAAAGAAACTCTCTGTGCGAGTGAAATTGAAATGTTTAAGCGATGAGACAAATGCTCGACTTGATTGGAGCACAACATCAGTTTTTTTGCTGCTCTGTTTTGGCACTCGTTGACTCTGAATTAATGACATTTTGCATGAGTTTCGATGTTGTTTATGAAAACAGCATTCAATTCGCATTTACAGTTCGACCAAATTGATTGATGCATGCGACGCACAAGATTAACATGTAGTCCATCCACATACATATATATAAATCGCATGCAGATACCCCCCAGCAATAAATGGTTTACGCGCAGCTGTCAGAAATCAAAGAAATCAAATGAAAACAAAAGACTTAGGCAACAAACTTGGTTGGCAGTGCAACAATAGCGTGCTGCAACTTTTGTTTTTGCCTTTATGACAGCAATAGAACCAGCCTCGATAAATATTTGCCTTCTCCGTGTTAGCACAAATAAGAAAAAATCGGAGAAAGTGTTGCAAGGGGGCAACGATGAGTTTGCTACACTGTCAACGCTGTGACATCTGGTCGAAAATAGAAGAAAATAAGTTATTGCTTAAATAAAAAAATATCAAGAAAACAGCTGACAGCCAAGCCATGTTGTAATTTCAATTAATGTGGCTTATAAAAAATAAGCTTTTAAAGCTTTGTGCCTATTTACCTCACTGGCATTTAATTAAAATATGTGACGGAATTTTTGATGGGTGGGCGAATCAAAAAAAAAAAAAAAAAACCAGCGCTTCATGCGTTATAAACAAAGGCACAAAACAACAACAACAATGGCAATGGCAAGATCATAGCAACTGAAGCGATAGAAATAGTAAGAAAAAGTGTTGAAGAAATGCCTCAGGCAACGCAAGCAAGCATCGCCCCGACGAGCTGCGGAATTTCAAAAGAAGTGAAACTTTTCGCCTTGCTCTTGTGTGTGAGAACCGCAAAGCAATTAATTTGTATAAAATACCCTACACCTATCAAAACGAACAACAAGGCTTGCGACATCTTCAAAAACTAACACTTTGATTAAAAGCTAAGAAGTTCTATATATTTAAGAAAATTTGCGACTGCCAAGATATCTAAGACCTATAAGCCGAAGCTTTACATCTTTTTCTTTAATGATTAACACAAATAAAGTAAATGCGATGTAAAAGCGAATAATTTGAATAAACGTGCAGAGCATCAATAAGTCAATCACTCACTGCAAGTTGTTCATTTTTTATTTTTTTTGCAAACTTGGTAGCGGAAAGCGTTTTATAAATTAGAGCAACACTTGCTGCGCTGCTAGAGGCTGCTGCTGCTTTTGTTACTGCTGTTGCTGCTGTTGCCGCCTAGATGCCGCACCTTGCATGCGAAAAAAAAAAATCTTTTCACGCCTCGGGCTTGGCAACATGCGAAAAACTAATTTCGGCGCACACGTCGTATGTCTTGGCGTTTTTTTTTTTTTTGGTGGCTGCAACTAGACAACTAGACTCTCCATGCCGGAAGATGTTTCAATTTTGTGAAAAATCGCAACAATTAAGTGATTCAGGTGGCCCCGATTTCTACGCTTAGATTTTAACTAACTTTGTGCTAGTGTTTGGGTCAAATCTGTTGCTGCGCCATTTGAAGATGACATCATTTTATTAAATCGATTTCAAATGTTCGATACAGCCTGTGCAGGTTTTGCATAATTTGTCTAAAATGGTCAAGAGACATTTAAACATTGAAACATTAAACATAAATCGTTAGATGCTTGTCTAGTCACAAGCACAGCGCTGACAAATCAATCAATCGATCGACCAAGGCGGTGGGGAAAAAAACACACACACACACTTGACATTTGACAGATTATAATCATAGTAGTAGAAGTCGCAGTAGTATTAGTGCAGCCAATTTTAGCTTAGAAGCTGGTTTTTAAAGCGTTCTCTCGCCAACAACATTTCACTGCTCCAAAAAAAAAAACAAACGTTTTAGGCAACGAACTTGAGGCCGCACTTGAGCATAATTGATGGTTAGATTTGTGCCTAAATAAAGAAAACAACAACAACAACAGCAACTGTAGAATAGGCAGGTGAAATTTTCATCATTATTAATGATGATGACTTTTTACGCCGCCACAAATATTTGACCAACACTAGACTTCCACAGACCACAGCTTGCAATACCCGAGGCACACTCAGAGTCCGACTGTCAGCCCAGTCAGATGTGTAAACTGACCCACTAAGCTCTCTAAGCCAGCCGGCCAACCACACTGTTGGACATATATTTTTCAATCCAAATGTTGGTGCAAAAATTTAAATAAAATGCCCTGCGGCGACCCAAACAACACTCGACAATGATTGTAATAATTCAGTTATTTTCAAAGGCTTGTGCAATTTCATAAATTCACATTTTTCCACCCAGTGGCCAGCCAGGCAAACAACAGTTGCCACACATTTCCGCATAATCATCATAATTTTTCATGATTTTGCATGCACTTTTTTGTTGTTGTTTATTTTTTTTGTGTTTGTTTGTATTTTAATTTAGTGGCATTCATTAACGAAGTGAATTTTGTACGCTACATAAAATACATTTCAATTTGAACCGTTCCAACGGATGACTTCATTAGTCAATTCTTTTTTTTGTTCCCCAAATCGGAATCATATGCTCAATGTATGTATATATGAGTTGGCTATAGTTTGATGTTAAAGTTCCAACTCTCGCCCGCGCTCGCATGAACGCTTTACCCAGAATTGTTATGTAAGTTTTTTTTGTTGTTGTTGTTGGCATATTTAAATGATTTATTGCCAGCGGCATTGGCCATCGGCCATCGGCCTGTCCAGTTTGTGCTCTTGGATCTTGGCTCTTTGCCTTTTTGCCAAAGATGTTAACGTCAGAGTCGAAGTCGACGTTTGAGTCGGCGTTGACTTTGTTGACTTCCTGTCCATGACCGACGTTTGGTGGAGAACTTTATATATATGTAAGTATATACATATGCGGGATGTGAACTTTTGGGGGCGCTAAGTTGCAACCATTTGTTATCGCGCTTGGTAAAAGTTTGCCAAGGCTCTGAAATGTTTTACAGTTGTGTGTCATGAACTTTAATGTTCAGCTTGTTTTTGTTGTTGTTGTTGCTATTGCCAATGCAATTGTTGTTGTTAATGTTGTTATGTTGTTTTCATTGCGCCTGCCAATACCTTTAAATGTGAGCAGTTCATGGGAACAGCATTCGAGAAAGTCGTTGTTATTGTTGCTATTGCTATTGCTGTTAATGTAGATGTTGCTGGTTGTTGGTTGGTTGGTTGGTTGCTTGCTTGAGTTGACTATTGGTGTTAAAGCTCGAAGACGTGCTAAGGTCGCGTCAAACATCAAATGGCATCACCCAAAACACATACATAATTACACGTGCCAAAATCTCAAGTCTGACATTTTTGGGTTAACGCGCCAAAGCATCAACACGGTCTCCATTTGATTGTCTCAGGTGTTGCAATTAACAGCACGTTTAATAACTCAATCAACCAACCAACCATACCGACCCTCATCAATATAATAATATTCAATATTTAATGATCCAGCCATCCGTCGATGGAAGCAACTCCAAATTGCGAACCTTGCGAACAATTTATAATTATTGCCATTTATGAAAGTGTTAAAAACATACAAAGCTTCACTTATGTACATACATAGATTGGTGTTGTTATTGTTGCTTTTGTTGTTATACTAGATGAGGCGTGTGAACTTGATCAGCCACAAAATACGCAACGCAACGCGGCAGGCAGCAGACACAAACAACCGCAGCATTCACATAAGTACGATCTTAATTTAAACTACAACAATGTTGTTGATATAGAAAACTTGAGATGGCTTTCCTCAACGAAACTTGAATGCTCTTTATACGAGACGTGTCTTATGGTATTGAGAAATAAGTTCAGCAACTTATATAAAGTAAGGTAATTTTCAAAGTTTTTTATTAAGCAATATATTTTTCACTTTGTTTTCAATTTTACTAGACTGCCGCCGCCTTTTAATGCCCATAGCCAATAGACAATGTCGAGCACAATAATAAGTTTCTCACAGGTTTGTAATTCAAACGCGAACAAAAAAGCAAAAAAAAAAAAGCAGCAAAATCAATCAAGTCGTTCATGTCGACCACAAGTTAATTGCAACGTTTGAATGCGATAGTTTTGTGGGCTGTACTTGAAATATTTCAATTAGTTGTAGATATGGCAAGAAAGGAGGGGCAAAAAAGAAAAAAGAGAAACAACGTACAATGTAGTACTCTGTAGCGGAGTGGGCCAAGGAAGAAAGTGCAAGCGCCATGCGGATAAAAAGGTCTGTTTGCTTAACCCCGTCGAGTATTGGTAAATTTATGAACATAAAGCTGCATTTATGCGTGCGGCTTATATGCAATAAACGTAACTTAGTGCCAACAGTGTCATAAAGGCCGCTGCCACATAAACAGCAATAACAACAACTGCAAGTTGAGGCTAAAGAGCGAAAGAAGTGATTTCAATAACTAAATTTATGTGCAAAGACTAAAAAAGCGTAGCAGGAAGGCAGGCAAAAGCCAAAAGCGAAAATAAAATTAATAATCACAAGAATTTCACTTTTCACACAACGACAGAAGACAACAACAGCAGCAGCAGCAACAACAACAACATTGACATAAGCAACAACATCATTATCATCATCATCGTCGTCTGCCATGTCACCCACAAAATGCGAAGCGCTGCGAATGCAATTGCATAAATTTATTGAAATTTGCATTTCGGTTTTTCGATGCTGCCGTTCCGTTGTTGGTCTGACCGAGGTTTGGCCTACAAAAAAAAAAAAAAATATGGCATCGATTGATCGCAACGCAAGATATTTCAATTAGCGTAAATACATTTTTGTCGTTGTTCGATCGGACATCCAGACGGACTGAAAGTCAGATTTGGAGACGAGGCACAAAAGAGAAATCGAAAATCGTTTTGCAGACACTTAAAAAACAGCAACTGATACGTAAATGAAGGTACGATTTTGTCGTTATTTCAAATGGTCAATGATAACGCCAGCACTCGATCTATGCAAATTCCGCATAGACAACTTCGTTAGTTAAAGTTGAACTCGGTCTTATATGGCTTTGGACTGCATTTATGTTGGTACGCGAAAGAGATCGTTGTTAGTGTTTATAGAACATGTTAAAAATATTAAAAATAGTGACATTCAAGGTATGTTTTATGTTTTGAATTTGGCGGTTATTTAAGTGCGCAACCTGACAACTGCTGAACGCTACGTGACAGTGACCAACCGAAATCGACAAAATTTCCCATTTTTTTATAAAGCAAATCACAAACATTTATACAAGTATACGCTTATAAACGGGTTAGCTGAATTAAGGATCTTCCGGTGTAATCGTGACTTTCATTTGTTTCACTCCACGCAGAATGACCATATCCAAATTCTTTTTTCCATCCGCCAACGCATCGTAGACATCGGATGAATTCTTAATCTCCTTTTGGTTAATATGCGTGACAATGTCGCCTGGTTGGAGTCCACCACTAAAAGTAGAGTTCATTAAAAAAGAATTACTCTCGATAAAAGGCGCTGCTTACCTATGCGCCGGTGAGCCCACAATGACCTTCCATACAAGAACGCCGTGCGACAGTGTATCAGGCATATTTTGTGTTCGGGACTTAAGCTCAAAAAGTATGTCGGGGGTGAGAGTGAGCATGGTAATGCCCATGTAACGCTTGACTGGATATCCTGTTTTGTAGGTGGAGCCTTTTTTGCGACGTGCCGCTGCGCGTTCGAGAAATACCTTGACATAATCAATGGGTATGGCAAAGCTGATGCCAGCCGTAACTTTCATGGAATTGACGCCAATCGCCTCGCCATCCAGATTTACAAGCGGACCGCCCGAGTTGCCGAAAGTGATGGCCGCATCGGTTTGCAAATAATTGATGTCCCGATTGCGGAGCCCCAGCTCCTGGGAGGCACGCTGCGTCGAGCTTATGACACCTGCCGTCACCGTATTGCTTAGCGCCAGCGGGCTTCCCAGAGCGACAACCCATTCGCCGGAGCGCAGAGTGCTGCTCTTACCCAGCTTCATCACAGGCAGGTTGTTGACTTGAATGCGCAGCGTGGCCAGATCGGAGGTTTGATCCACGTCCTCAATGGTCGCTGGAAATGTGCGTCCATCGGAGAGCCGCACTTGCACCATTGTATTGGGTTTATTGATTACGACATGGGCATTGGTCAATATCAAGCCGTTTTGCTCGATTACAAATCCCGAACCATTTGATGCCGTTATGGGCTGGCCACTGAAGTAGTCAAAGTGTCGCGTATCCTTAATTTCAATATATACCACACAATCTCCGCAGTTTTCCACCACGTCTGCTATAAAATTGAATTCACGCCGGCGATTGGTCAATGTTTTGGCCGATGTCGATGGCACCAACTCATTTGGCTCGATCACCAATGCGCTGGCCAGTGCGCCCAGCGAAAAGGGCACAAAGAAGCGAACGGCGCTGCGCCATTTGGAGCGTTTGTTCCCATTATTGTTGTTTTCGTTGTTTTTATGATTGTTGTTGTTGCTGCTTCTGTCAATTGTGGTTGCGTTGTTTGATGATGCACTGTGGACGGATTTATTACTGCGGTAGGACAACGTTGGTGCACTACATCGCTTAAGGAACATCTCCAATTTGTTGATGCTGCGCAGCGCCATTAATTTATGTGATTATGTGTCAAAACGAAATTGTTATTCAATTTTTGCTTAAATTTGACATTCGATAGCACAGCTGTTCGACACACACATGAAGCTGACTGCTGTGTCACTCATTCACAATTCCTTACAGTCTATCGATAGGCAATGTTGATCTAATCGCTTTTGCGTTGATGCATGCTCACTCGATAACAGTTCTCCAACAGTTCAAGAAGTGCAGTAACTATGGGACAAAATCAATTATAAAAATATACGACAAATTCAATTCAATTGCAAAATGTCACGTATTGTATAGCTAAAACAAAAGCGCGCCATCATGGAAGTATTCCAAACAGACACGCATTATATTTTTGTAAAGCGAGACAAGAGCCTCTGGTGGAATCGCAAAACATCGGAATTCACAATTAAGCCAGGTAAAAATGGAGATGAATCATTGTGTTGTTGCAGGGTAGCAGCTGTTTTTGTAATTATTGTGTGTCTTATGCATTTCTGTTGTTGTTTTTGCTGCAATGCAATTGTGCCTTATCAGCATTGCGCTCACGTTTTTGCTCTTGAAAACGACAACGGACGCCCAGCAGTCTAAAGCAGGGCACACTTAAATGCTTACTGTTTATAAATAGTACAAGTTTCGAAAGTGTATGTTTGAGTGTGTGTGTGTGTGTGTGTGTGTGTGTGTGTGTGTGTGTGTGTGACTGAGCTGCTCCAGTTTTATACTGAATGTCAAGGCTGCGTATGGAAGCCGGGAATGTTGCCTCTGTTGCCCATTTTATATGTGTGAGATTACTGTTTGCTTTGTCTACTTCGCTTTGATGTGGGCGTATTTTGCGTCTGGCTCTTTTGCGCGATAAACTGTCGCATTTGTATATGTGTATTAAATACATTGGGCAAACTATTATTTGTTTACTATGTTGATTGAAAATATCGAATTTTATTCGTGCTAGTTAACATTAATGAGCAATTACTGTAGAATATCCATTATTTTTAGAATAATATATTAGCCTTCTTATTGCTTTATTCCTTCGTTAATGTCTCTAACTGAATGTCCTGTGAGTTTTGTTGTGTCGGCCCATTAATTGTTTGTTCATCGCGCAGGCATTATAATTGCGTCTGCACGCAACTGTCCACCAATTTAAGTTTTCGTATTGATTTCGGTATTTTACGATGTCCACCGACCGTTTACATGACTCATTCAGTGGCCGTGACTTTTGACTTTGTTTGGGGCAAAGTTTTTCTTTGTCAAACATAAATCTCATCTCGAGGTCACACCAGCTGCTTTTCACGTCAACATTTGGTTTTTCGTTGAAAATTTAGTTTTTTTTTAAGACCTTTCAAGCGTTTTCATGATTAAGTTTGTATTTAGCTGATAAATTTGTATGATATGTCGGGCACGAATAAGATAAACTGGCGGATTAGATAAGATTAGTAGAAAATTTTTCGCTTTAAACAAATTTTATTTCATTCACTGCAACATGTCTGAAAAGTATTGGCATTCATTTCGCTTTAAGGTCGCACCCACTCACTTTAAGGTCATCGGGTCTCTCAGCCTTCAAGGATGCAGTAAAAGGGCAGTGTAAAGCATAATTTTCAATGCCTTTCTAATTGCTTGTCCAAGTGGTGAGGGGTGGGGCTGGAGACTTCTGTTGAATCATTGTCGTCTGAAGGGTTCAATGACAGCTTAAAAACAATTTTATTGCATTTGAATGAGTGGTGATTTAGTGATTCAAATTTTGTTAACTATTCAGCAGTCATGTTGTTGTTAAGTAGACTTGTTGCAAATGTTCATTAGAGGGGCGTATGCGTAATATAATCCAGACTTTGTCAGCGCAAAGTTAAGCTTCAGACACACACATTATCGTTAAAGCTCTTTTGAACACTTATTTAACAGGATGGGACCTCAGCTCTGTGGAAGACATCAACTGTATTGGCGTTACACACGGCATTGTTGGCGTCATCTCACTACCAAATGTCTATGAGCCGCATTTGGTGATCGTTAAGGAGGCGACAGCAGTGGGTGTGCTCTATCCGCCACATTTGGTGTATAAAATCAAATCCATATGCATACTCAGTGCCGATGAGCCAGACTCTGAGCTCCCGAACTGCACAAAGCATACAAAGTAAGTCTTAGCTTAGTTAGTTTACAAAACGAAACTTGCAGTTGTTATAATTGTAATTTGTCTATGTCTTAAAACAGAAGCAACAACTCCACGCCAACTCATAATGCCTCTTCAAGCAACAACATCAATAACAATGCAAGTGCCCGGGCGGAACCCGCTGCTAGCACGAAGAGTACCAAAATCTTTGAGGGCATGAATAAGACTTGGGGTGCAGTTAAGAGCGCGGGCAGTACAATTAAAGCTACTACACAGCAAGCGGCCAATTTAGCAACCAAACAGGTGAAGAGCTCGGTGGGCATAAAGGAGCCTAGACACATTGAACGACGCATTACAGAGGAGCTGCACAAGATTTTCGATGAGACAGACAGTTTCTACTTTAGTTTCGATTGCGACATTACCAATAACCTGCAGAGGCATGAGCTCGGAACGAATGATGCGAAGCCACAGCCAGATGAGCGATTCTTTTGGAACATGCACATGATCAGGGACATACTCAAAATGAATGTAATATATAGATATTGGTGCTCTTTGTCTACAAAATCTAATGCATTATAAGTTACAGGATAAAACTTGGATACTACCCATTATTCAAGGTTTTATGCAAGTTGAAGCGTGCGTCATAGGCAATGACTGCTTTACGTTGGCTTTGGTCTCCCGTCGTTCGCGTCATCGGGCGGGCACGCGGTAAACCTCATTGAAATGTTATTTGAAATTTCAGCGACACATTGTAATTTAATACTTCCAGATATAAGCGTCGTGGAGTGGATGAAAAAGGCAACTGTGCCAACTATGTGGAGACGGAGCAAATACTCTCGTTTCGTCATCATCAGTTGTCATTTACACAGGTGCGAGCCTCAGTGCCCATATACTGGAGTCAGCCCGGATACAAGTACCGCCCACCACCACGTCTAGATCGAGGCGTGGCTAAAACGCATCAAGCCTTTGAGCTGCACTTTACCAAAGAGCTGAGCATCTACGAGCGCGTTTGCATTATCAATCTGGTGGAACAGGAAGGCAAAGAGAAGGTTATTGGAGATACGTACGCTGAGCATGTGCTTAAATACAACAACGATCATATTATCTATGTGACATTTGATTTTCACGATTATTGGTAAGTAACCATACCTGCACATACGTATGTAATAGTTATACTAACTATTTCCATGTAATAGTCGCGGCATGCGCTATGAAAATGTGTCAGCATTGATTGATGCGGTTGGTCCGGAGGCAGGCGCCATGGGCTTTCATTGGCGGGATCAGCGCGGCATGATTTGTAATCAAAAGTCAGTTTTTCGAGTCAATTGTATTGATTGTCTGGATCGCACGAATGTGGTGCAAACAGCAATTGGCAAGGCCGTGTTGGAATCGCAACTGGTTAAATTGGGACTCTCGCCACCATACGCACCAATACCAGAGCAATTGAAGTCGCCATTTATGTTACTGTGGGCAAACAATGGTGATATTATAAGCAGACAATACGCCGGCACTAATGCTCTTAAGGTAAGAAATGGGAACATGTGCAAAGCGATCTATATTACTAATGCTTCTATTTGTTTAATGCAGGGTGATTATACACGGACAGGTGAACGTAAAATCACCGGCAGATTGAAGGATGGCATGAACTCGGCCAATCGGTTCGTAGCATATTCCAATAACATAATAATGTGTTTCTATTGTTTCTGCCTACAATTTATCCGCTTACATTGATTTTCAGTTAATCTAATTTACATCAGTTTCATTAAGAAAACTCGAATCGAAAGTAATTCCAGTTGATAATATTCGTTAAACTTAAGTTGCTTTGGCCATCATCAGCCTTTCGCCTTGTTGTCAATCAAGTATTTTTTAAATTGTTTCTTGATGATAAAACAATTTTAAATTTGTTGACTCGTTTTACAATTGCCACATGCTTTTTCCCAATCTATGTATTAACAACTTCCACACGTAATCCAAGTAATTTGCTGATGCTTAAAAAAGTTGTTGTATGTACACTTCACCCAAAGACCATGAAGAGATTTAAATAGTAAAAGCAACAACATTGCGTACTCTTGAATACAAACCCTCGCTCTCCATATTGGGTGAAGGGTATGCCAGATTGCTTTCTTTATCAATATACACTGTACATATCTGACTCTAATATAGGCTAATGACCTGCAAACTTCTTCGTAGCTTTTTCATTCAAAACTTTACCGACTCGTTCCGTCAGTGCATCATCGATCTGATGCAGGGTAAACTGCAGCAGGCAGCTGAGTTGCAAGAAGATGAAGTCCTAGACACCATTATAAAAATCCTGACACCAGAGACTCGCCCACCCTTGCGTGGCTATTACAATGCGGGCGTCCTGGGACCAGAACTTAAGTTGCTCGAGTCAATTATCACAAGCAGGTGCGCAAGATAGGGCAATAACTGAAGACTCACACGATGACCAATCAAGCAAAACAAACTAATTCAAAAAAATTGCAGTTTTAAGTTGTTCTTATCGTTACAATTTACTTGACTCATTATTTAAAAAAAGGTACATATTACCATTCGATATCATATAATTATTTCATATCATTTCTCTGCACTTTGCTTTTATGATAATTTTTATATATTGTACACATTTTTGTGGAGTTTAATAATCATCAATATTTTTGCAGCTATTATTTGGCACGTTTTAAGGACGCTTACCGCCAGGCTACTATTGATCTTATGCTGGGCAACCAAGTTTCGTCGGAGTCCTTAAGCGCTTTGGGTGGGCAAACCGCTCCGGATGAAATTGACGGCGAAAGTGCTGAGCATGCAAAAATGCTGGTTGAGGATTGTCGTCGCTTGTTGCTTAGCTCTGAACAGTATCCAGTTGGCGCTTGGGGACTTATTGATGCTGATCCCAGGTATTATTATCACACAATGACAATTATTTCACAAAGTTTTAAAATTCGTATTGTTTTTTTAGCTCTGGTGACGATGACGAAACCGAGGTGGACTCCATATTGCTGCTGACCGACGACTGTTATATTGTAGCTGAGTACGATTCACATCTGGACAAGATTGTACGCTTTGAGAAGGTGCATCTGACGCAGGTGCGTGTCATCGAGCTCGGCATGTATCAGAAGTCGAAAATCTTCCAGGGATCTGCACCAGCGCATCTCTGCTTGCGTCTGAACTACTGCGTTGATAATCAAGATGGTTACTTTCACATGTTCCGGTCAGCCAATTTACGATTTTTCAACAACGCGGCTTACGTCATTAAGACAACAGATGAGCTTACCGAATCAATGCAATCGATTGTGGAAATGTTTCGAATTGCTTTGGAGAACGCAGGTAATTTGGATGTAGAATTCATCACTGGCGACGTGTTGCAACGCCGCAAGAGTAAGCTGCCATTGCTTGATGTGCCAAAAGGCATGCCACGTAACCTCTCCGAATCTCAGCTGGTGCAGATCAGTTCTAAGGCGCTGTCAAACGTTGCCGGACAATTCTCAAAATTGGGACAAACCTTTAAGAAGCCCACGGGCGCCGCACATCCCGCTAATGTTGCTGCCACACTAAATCCGCAAGTTATGCGACAGTCAGAAGGTACTGACCTGGACCTCTGCCAGGAGGCCGAGAAGGCCGTCTTTACAGTCGGTGGCAAGCAGCGTGTAAACAGCTCTAGCAGCACTGATACCGATGAGCATGACAATAGCCTGTATGAACCCGAGGTCGACTCAGATGTTGAGATTGCCTTGGATAAAGCTAACTACAATGAAAACACATTTCTGCCCTCAGTGGGCATCGTAATGGGCAGCCAGCTGGAGCAACCCAGCTCGTCCAAAAATATGCAGCAGCTGGAGCAGAAAGATAGCATGTGCAAAACCGCTGAAGATGTACTAACTATTTCGATAACAACAGTGACTGATAATGTATGCTTGCCCAATGGTCTGCTGGAGAATGCTCAGCCTGTGAGGCCAATAACTCCAAATCCGCTCATTTGCGTTCAGGCCCTAGAGGACGAGGAAGTTGACATTGATGCAGAATTGGTAATACCTCAATCAAGGTCGGTATTCTACATATAATCAACCACTGTTAAGCTTGCCTTTTGTTGATTGTATTCCGGTTTTAAGTTTTCCCATAGCCAATCTCATTGTTTTTGATGTTATAATAGTATTTGTGTTCTTGTGTAAATGTTTATGTTATTTCAAATATATAGTTTTTAGTATAATAAGTATTATGTGTGTTATCACCTTTATATGTTCAGTTTTTCTCATATACTATCTATTATATAAGCATGTGGTGTTATTATACAAATAGCGAAACATTTGTGCCTGTTTTTACATAATCAATATGAATCGCATAAACGCTCAAAAAATAAATCTATACGACAATCGAATTTGCGAGTTTTTTTTACAATATTTTTGGCTCGTTTATAGTGTTGTTACAAAAGATATGAGCCTGCCACTGTACCAGCCGGCTAGCATTGAGGCAAAGAAACTAAAAAATATTACTAAACCTTTCTCCAAACTGGCCAAAGGCATGCAAAACATTGGCATGAATCTGGATCCTCGTAAAATAACCACTAAGGTGAGTTAGGTAAACATTCAAATTGAGAACTTTTTTATCAATATTTTTTACTGCAGACTAGCGTAGTGACTCCTTCAAGTGTATCGGCTGATAATTCTCCTCCGGAACGTGGTCCGGGCAGTCGTGATGTTTTGCTTGAGATGTGGACCACAGAGAAGTGCAAATCCAAGCTAATTGCTTTGTAAACGGGGAAAAACTTTAACTACTCCACACATTTATGAATTAGTGCAGTGATAAACATAATTATTTATTATACAAGCTTAAAAGCAAAAAGGTTATTCTAGCTGATTTACGTGGCACTTCCATTATTAGGAAAACCAAAAATATATACTTATACTACTTAATATACACACAGAAGCACGTATAACATATGAATACATGTCCTTTAAACTGTACACGATATTTGTAATGTTTGTGATTGTTAGTGGTTTATTGTAGTGCATTTTTAATGCTCTTGTTGTGAGAGTGCCGTTTATAAATTATTTACACAATTTACGTTTAGTAAAGCCCACTGTGTGTTAACCACAAGCAATAATAATAATTTATAAGTAAAATGATATTTAAAATACAATACAAAGAAATTAATAACCAATTACTTAGATTTAATTGTTCAATTATAGCGTGCTAATAAATGAAGACAAAAACCACTTAAAGGATCGTCAGATTAGTGACTTATAAAATTAACACCAAACTCAACGACAAGAACAAACAAAAGACTTGCGAGTTATGCAAAATTCATATATTTTTACACGAAACACAAAACGTTAATAATTTTTGGGTAGTAAAGAACACCTAGCCGTTTCAATTTAGCATAAAAACAAATAAAAATAAATAAAATTAATGGAATTAGCAGAGCCAAAGAATATGCCGAAAAGTTATACACACAACGATTATTTTTAAAGACATATATTTGATGTAGTATTGAAATATATTTCCAAATATGTAGCGACATTAATTGTATGTACATACATAAGTATATGCCACCGAATACTTAAATATATATACTTATATGAGTTTAATCGCTTCAAATAAATGATTGTAACTCATACTTATTTTCGATAAGGGTTTTTAGAGCTTTCCGGAAATAATTAAGTTACACTTCATCGGGATTTATTAGAACTTCAAGCACAAATCGAATAGTCTGCATGATGAATGACTGTTTACTTCGTGTAAGGACCAATAAACAATGTATATTATTGATACTTATTACCTTTTCGTTAAGGGAGACATAAGTCTCAAGAGCCATAAACAAGGTGTCGAATACAGTGAAGAACTCTGGCAAACAGGTAAATAGCAAGCAAGACACAAGGAAGAGTTAAGGCGGAGCTGCACAAGATATACGAGAAATGGTACAGGTTTTACTTTAGTTTTAATGGCAAAATAAACAGGCAGACAAGAGATTCTTCTGGAATATGCAGATGGCCAGCAACCTAACCGAATCACATAAAACTTGGATACTACCAACGATCACTTCTCTGAAAAGATCTCGTTGCATTTCATTGACAAAATCCGCCTTCTCCTTTAACTGTTTTATCATAAAAATGTAAATATTTTTTAGAAAATTATGTAGGCGTAAAAATTCCCAATTTGTATGGATTTATGTTGCACTTGTGATAAAGTCCCTGGTAATCAATGATAATTTCATGTTCAGATTCTTAAACATAACTTATGGTGCTCTGCAACGCTTGCCAATCGAATCGAAGCGTGTCAGTGCCAAGTGTTGTCCCGCTGTTCGATGGCCCTTGTTTACATAAGTGATAAAAAATAGCAGACATGCTACCACCAACATCAGCATCACCACCACCATCACCACCATTACCAATAACAAGCTGGCCACGAAACGAAGCGCCGTTTCGAAGTGGAAATCAAAAATCCATTAAAATACCTCGGAAACGGACCATATAACGCTGCCAATCAGCTTATGCATACATTTGTGTGTATGGATGGATGTCTCTATATTGATATTGGAGTTTTATTTATGCGAACTTTGCCCGGCAAAGAACGAAAGTGCTTCCTCCCATATTGAACTTTTGGCACGCCAGCTGATAAGAGCCACACGCTGCTGTTATTTTTCGTTTCTTTCTTTTTGCTGCTCTTTTGGCCAATCGGTCGTCCAATATAATGCTAATGTTGCCACACAGTTGCATCAATTGTTTTTCAATCAAAGGGCCATCAATCTTTTTGAATGTTTGTTTAATTAACGCACAGGCCGCATTGTCTACCTTGGCAACAACTACAACAACGACAAAACCAACAACAACAAATTGGCACAAATAAGTATGTACTTAAAGATATTTCATGCCAACCCATTTGACCCCCGGTCACGCTTGATTGCCAGCTATTCTGACCGGCACCAATGCAGTTATTCCTTGGCCGCTGCCTTTGCAGCCCGCCCTTAAAAGCCCGTCCAGTTTCAGCTTTGACATTTTTCTTTCGCATTTCACTTCTTAACTCGGTCCATGTCTTTTGCGTCCATTAAGTGTGTCTGTGCTAAGACTTGGAAATTGTCTTTTGAATGTTTCAATTACACGCCTTCTTAAGCACAGCTTCTCTTTCAAATTGAAGAAGCAACGCTTGAGACACCAGCATCCAGCGAGCAGCCAGCAACCCAGTTTGCAGTTCAGACTTCACTGGATTGTCGTGCCGTCAGTATTTTGGCTTTTATGCGCCAATAAAGTGAAATACACAGATAGTCGAAGAATTTACTGCCTTCAATCTATTTATCGTATGTGTGTATGTTCTGCTTCCCTCTTCGTTTTTACACCCGCCTGCCACTTTCGTTAAACACTTTTGCCTTAAACCATTAATTTCCTATACGTTCGACTTGTACGTGTTGGCGTGGAGCCCAATCCTCTGCCAGGGACTATAGAGAAGTTAATTTTATTGCTAAAAGCGGGTTAAGTGCTTGACGCACAGCTGAGTGCCTCTATTATATTATAAAAACGCCGAGCCTGATAGAAATCGAATTTGCTTTATGGCATGTATGCTAATTTTATGTCTAGTTAACATTCGCCTTGGGATTGCAAGCTCCTGTGACTACGTTTAAACTGATCAAAGTTTAATTTAATGTTGAACCTGATTGGAAATAGTCTACTTGCGTAGTATGAATTTTAAAATATCTTTGACCAAATAAATGAAAAGTTTTGCTTTCTACGTATTCATAAACTACCCTCCCACTGCCAAAAAATAATTTGTTCCATTTAACCCTTAGCTTTAAACCAAACATATATAAATGAATGCGTGCATAAGAATACAAATTGCAAGTATTTGCACAATGTAAATAAATGAATTGCAAAAACCGTAAAATCAAATGATGCATAAATGATATGAATTACAAGCAGGCGAGCCAAACAAGACATTTAGGGTCAAAGTGCACAATGTGTGAGTGATATATGAAGCTATAAGTTTATTACCACAGAGCAACCAGTTTGACACTCAAAAGCAAATTCATCAGAAAATTTGCGATTTTCGAGTAAATTTAGCCAAAAATTATTGTGAAATTTTATACATAATTGAATTTATGGTCAAACACACACACACACACTCTATTTTAAAATGGCAATCTGTGCATACAATTACCCAAATATATAGACAGCTGAGGTCAGTTTAGATCAGCGCGCGTTTGGTGGCATAACACGAAGCGTACAGAGTACAGAGAGACTTGGTCTATTGGCCTGTGGCTATCGCACCACACACCAAACAATCGGAAAACCGAATGTCATCTTCAATTTCAAATTCAATTATAAAACAAATTGGTTTGAGCGCAAATAAATACTAACACACACACACACACACATATACAGAGATGGACTGCGGTATAAATATGTATGCATGTGAAGAGGCTGGGGAGGTATAACTGGCTCGAGGCAACATCAAACGGCAAATCCATTCATCCACTTTGCAATTGTGTCCAGTGTCTCTCCAGTGAAATAAATGTAATGAAATGTTAACAAATGACAACAGGCTGGCAAACAAGCAAGCAAAAACCGCAAGGGTGGCTCACTTACTGAATTCAGCCTGCCCCACCCAGCCAATACACACACACGCATACACACACACAGGCACCACATGTATCGAATTAGTTTGATGAGATTTATTGGCTCAAGTCCCACTTGACCAACGGCAGAGCCATGCTAGACAATTATGGATTAGTACCATTTGTTTTTGGCCAGCTAAGTGACTGGTCGGTCGGTCGGTCGGTCGGTTGGACTTTGATACCAATCTCTCATTCACATTCAAAATCACACTCGCATCGTCATGCGGATGACGATGATGATGCTAATGACGATTCTATGGCGTTATATGGCACCGATTTTCATTGGCTTTTGGGTTTGGGTTTGGGTTCGGTTTCTCTCTATTACCTAAACGTATCGGATTACCATGCGCGCAAGCTAGTCAAACCCCAAATCCAGACTTCGACCCATATCCACCACATCCGTAACTCAAGCCCCTTGCTGGACCGTTCAGCCCACGCACGTCGCTTGTCAACGCTAGGCAGGCCGGCTGGCAAGCAGCCCCTTGCTTACAGGTCCTTTGGGGAAATTTGTCAGAGCATCAGCAGCGTTAAGGTGCCAATTAAGGGCTTTTTAGTATCAATTACAAAATCGCACGTTTCCACACCTTTGTCAAGCTCCAGCAATTGAGTCAATGCGTGTCTGTCCGTAAGTGTATCGCTATGAGATAAAGATTTTGGGTGGTGAGAAATCCTCTTGTATTACGTGGTCACTGTGACATGTTGGTCAGCATTCGTTTGGGGTTGGCTCTCTGTGTTCCTGGGGCATCTTTTCCGAAATTGTTTTGTGTCATTGTTTTTTTTTTCCCCCCCGTTTCTGTCACTCCACAATTTGACAGTGTGATTTTGCCAGTGATTTATTGTCCTTATGCCAGCAAATTGGGTTTGTCATTAAAGTAGTTAGATTGCTCTTAACCACAATCGACAGATACTAATTTAGACTTTTTCACAAGTTTCAAACTATGTTATACCATATGTATTTTTTATGTACGTATTCCCTGAAGGTGTGCCAGATAAGTTTGAAAATAATCTGAATTTTATTTTGAAAACTTACACAACTTAAATGAACTAATATGTTTTATCAGCTTAATTGTTGCAAATCAACAGCTGAATAAATGTCCCTGCGGCAGGTGTATGCCTTATGATCACATTGCCTGTTGTTTATCTCAAAAGGGAGGAACCCTTAAGCCACAAACGCACTAGCAATAGCAATCCGTTATCTGTAGACATGAACTTGTGATTCGCGATTAAATCGTTGTCTGGTATCTCCTCTGCTGAGGCGATAAGGGCCATTAATATGATATGATAGTTTAAGTCATATGCCACTGCACTGCAAAGGCAAACTACTTGAACAGCAAGTATAAAATATGACAATGTTTGATCAGATGGAGCGACAGGCTTACTTACTTTACCTGAAGCAACAGTATGAAGCAGTTTATCTAAAAAGCGGGCTTTACCAGATTTTTATTGGTTTTTTGTTTGAAGAAAACACTAATGCCTCTAGGTGTTATTAGAAGGTTCCATTGTTTTAAAATTTAAACAGTAACAGCATCGACTAACATTCAGCAAGCGATGCGATTTTCTCCTCCAATGCGAAAAACCTATATGTGTTTTAAGCTTTTATAGTTTTAAAGCACATTAGCTGAGATTTACTGTTTGTCGGCTAGTTCTTCGAAAATTTCTACGTGGCCTTTTCCTTTCCACTATCAACATTAGTCACACCATTACATATGCATGTCTGCGGTTTGTGCCTTTTTCCAGATTTTTGGTACTTTCGAATCCAACATCGACATCAGCATTCAGTGTCATTCGCTGTCAGTTAGTTACGTGTAATCCACACCTAAAAACTACGGCAGCGTGTCTGAAGCTACACCCAATTTCGACTCGTATTACAAATTAAAATGTGCCGCAACCCACGAACACAAGCGTACACACAAACACTAATATACTTATGGCACAAGGACCTGCACGGGAGTTGTCTAAACTGATTAGCTTACACCTACATACATATATGTATTTACACACTGACTAGCTCCTTTTCTGTCTTTTCCCCTATTACTTTCGCTGTTCTGACTGCGTTGCGGCTGTAACGGGTCAATGAGATGCTAAGCATATGGACAGGCATTGAAAGGGTGTTGCACAACCTT
Organism: Scaptomyza polygonia; assembly: GCA_035044585.1. NCBI lineage: Eukaryota > Metazoa > Arthropoda > Insecta > Diptera > Drosophilidae > Scaptomyza > Scaptomyza polygonia. Next base: position 1,400,827 of record JAWNNU010001659.1, on the reverse strand, counting down.
CAAAAGATTGTTGAATTTTTAAGCAGGCCATGAAAGGATTTAGAGGAGTTTGTTAGCTGTTGCTCTGTGGCTTTGACATTTCGAGGGGATTGATGGGTTTTACTTTTACTGCGGCAAGTCGAGCAGCCGTTAGACTCACAGTTCACTGAGCATTATATTATATCCAGGTATTGATTTATGTATATTCTCACATTTGAAATTTAGTTTTTGAGGATTTCGCTGTTGCTCCCGAAAAAAATAATAAAACAACGCCCGAAAACTGTCAACAGTTGAGTCTCAAAAATGCTGTGCCCATGCATCATCATGTTGATGCCGCTTATGATAAATCGCTGGTAATTATGTTGATTAATTGCCTTATTAGAGGCGCTAGTTTTTGGGCGTTAGCACGCTGCGTGAGAAGCGGCTGCCGTAGATCATGTTTTTAGGAGCGTGCGGTGATTTAGTGAGTTGAAGGAGAAATTCCTTAAAATAGCAACCACTCTCACCCCACGTTCGTGAAGTCATTCTTTAATTACCAGAAAGCCATTTGGCGCAAATGTTTTCCTTTGTTCGCTTGTCCGCACGACAAACAGAAACGCAACTCCTACTTCTTGTTACATTTTTCGTTCTTCTGTTCCTGGTCAAGCCGTAATATTTCATTACATGCTGCGCTTTAGTTCTTTTTTTTGCTTTTTTTTTGTTTTTTTGTTTTCACCATTTCGACGGGCACTTAAAATTAAGCGTGTTCAAATCCCCAAAGACCGCAAGCCCAACATAAACAAACTAACCGAATGAATGCAGCTCTGAATGCTGCGCCAGCATCCTTCGGGAATACAACTCTGGGTAAGCACTGGGTGGTGTTGTGGGGGTGGCAAAGAGTCCAATGCAGGAGCCCTGCCTGGCTACTAACCGCAATCATAAAAATAATAACCACATTATTGTGTTTAATAATGAAAAATATCATTTTCGGCATAACTTTTGGCTTTTGTTTGTACACCCCCCCACAACAACAACAAAAAACGGACGCCCGCATTTTTGGTTGGCTGCCATTTGGGCGGAGCAACCCTTAAAAACGCTTAAATACCAACCATTGGAACATATTTTCTAAATTATGTTCATTTACTTGCTGGTTGCTGCTGTTCCTTGAGCAGGGGGAGTCTTTTCCAAATTGAGTGCCTTTTACTTAATTTGCGGGCGCCGGCAGCCATCGAAAAGGGGTGTATTTCTCTCAGCGTCTTGAGCGTCTTGAGTGTGTATGTGTGTGTGTGGGCCACCCTCTGGCAGACTTTGTTGTTTTTATTGGCGTGTTGACTTTTGAAATTAGTTTTTAATATGCGCAAATACTTTGCATATTTGGTGCTCAAGTGCTTCGACACCGGCAACAAAAAACTTGAGCGCACACAAATCCGTTTTTGGCTTCGTCGACAAATTCAGCTTACAATTGCGCCATATGCCCTTATCGGGATGAAAAAAAAGAAACACGCAAATATTTGTAAACAACCGAAATGCAATCTACCAAATTGTTTAACCCCTCCACGACAAAAAATAAAGCAAAAAAAGCAAACAATAATGAAAACAATGTAAAAAAATCTCTGCATATTGACATCAATTAAAGTGCATCAAGTCGACACTCAAACAAACAACGTAATTTACAATAAATGTGTGTGCGTGTTGAGAATTGCTCAAACTTGTTTTCGGCACCAACAGCAACTATTCATTAGCTACTACCCCCGCTGGCGTCAAAAAGGTTCGAAATGCGGCAAACAGCAGCCAGCCACAGCTTCGCAGTCGGAGGTCCGGATTTTTACCCTTGTTCTACTGGGTTTCCTGAGGCGACAAGCGGCGGCTTTCGAGTGTGTTGAATATCGCCTTGGGCAGAAAGTGTTTTTGTGGGGCGGGGCCGTGGAGGTCAACTGAAATAGTTATATAATGAACAAAAACACATTGTAAATTGTCCTGCTTGCATTGTAAATGGGCACAAGTGTGCGACAAGACCCTTTATATGAGCTGCACTGAGCGAAATAGAGTTGTGGAAGCAAAATCATATAAAAGTAACTATTGTATATATTGGTTTTATTTAAGTCTATGTAGGAACATGCTAGAATACTTCTTAGAAAAAAAGTATATAATTTTATTTTAATCCTTAAGTTTTATTGAGTTGTATTCTAACATTTTTCTAACTCAACTTGTATTTCAATATTCCACTTCAGATTCATTAACAGAAATAGCTTAAATACTTTTAAGCTTATTTCGTATTTTCTATTGCTTTGTTATTTTTCAGTGTACTAGCTTTGTGCTGCCCCATTTTGGGCATGCAAACAAAATGGAGCCGGGAAATGTTTTGCATCCTTGCCTAATGTAATGGGCAAATTAGCAAAAACCAGCCCAGCAATTTAAAATGAAATGAGTCTGGCAAATGTTCTTAACGGCGTTGCCTTTTACTCTATTACAAACTTGTCCCCAGACAATTCAATTCAACTACCACACTCAAACGATGTCTGCATAACAAATGAATGTACAATAAGAGTGTGCGGAAATGCAGGCAAAATGCAAACTGTTCTCAATCACGGCGTCTCTTCGCTCTCGCTTTCGCTCTGGCTCTCCCCTCTCTGTCCTCTTCTCATCCCCCGATGACATGCAAAACTGCCGCCACAGCTAATTTAATAATTTATCATTTTGCTGCAGGGCAACAACAAAAGATTATTTAAATTCGCGTATTACACAAACGGGTAGATCAGATCGATTTGAAAGCAGGGAAGTTGGAGTACATTATGCTGGATAAGGGGTCCGAGATATGTGCAAGGAGAACAATAAATGATGTGTTGGCCCGGTGGCAGTACCAGGTAATAATTTAAAAATTTCCACACCCCAGAAGTGGCTGTCCAGAAGGGGTGCACCGTTTGTACAATCATGTATTTCAAATTAAATGATGTGGCAGGATTCAAATTTTTCACTCAAATTCTACACATTTCACTATTCTAATTGGCGCACCTAATGGCAAATGCAGCGAATTGTAAACTTTAAATCTAGGTTGACAGCAATCTCATTCTCTCGAAATAGAGTTAGTGAATAACCCTTTGAGGACAACACTCGAAACAAATTTGTTTACGCACAGTTTGGAAATATTTTGATTTATACAGACGGGCAAAGGCGCTCGAAAGGAACCTCAACCCACTTTACACATGTATTTGTAATCCTTTCGAGCCCAATTCAATTGTTCGATTTGACAAATTGATTTTCACTTTAACCGGTTCGCTCTGATTGCTTTGCCTTCCGATTTGTTTGCTTTGGGAATTGGCATTTTATTTTTTGTTACTTTTGATTTTATTTTGTTGATGTTGTTGCTGTTGCTGTTGTGTCTACTTCGAATTTTGGCCACACGCACGTAAATATTTATTTAGTTTTGGACACTAAAAATCTCCCACCATTTAAATGCACGCAAATTGCTGCTTGGTTTTGACTTGGCTTAATTTTAAGTTATTTTTTAGCCTGACTCGATTACGAGATGCTAACATTGCCAGCCTGAAGTTGTTGAAATTTATGTGCCAATTGGGCGTAACTGTGACCAAAAAATTAATTGCTTTTGCAAATAGAGTCCGCTGCAGTTTGTGGCAACACCAAAAATGGATGCCACGTATACATAGTTGGCAACTTGGCCTTTTGTTGTGTGAATGACCATGTGATGGCTTTTCCTTTTTTTTAGTCTTCGTTCGCTTTATAAATAAATACACTGCAATTTATCAGAGGCAAGAGAAACTTTACATAGAAACCATAAGGCCAAACAAACATTAATATTGTTAAATAAACCGTGCCAAAGAAATAAAGAATTTTAAAAGGATAATAAGATATTTTTTTGTTAACAAAATCTTTTTCTTAGTTTAAGATCATAAAATATACATCAATTGTTAAGTTCGCTGCACTCTATACTATTTTTAGAGATTTTCTTTTTTAGTAAGCTCTACGCATTTCTCTCTGTGCAATAATTTTGCTAGTCATATTTTTTCATACCACTAAGCTCGCCATTGTTTTCTAACTAAACGAGCCAATTGCAGGTTGTGTCCACAGCCTCGATCTACAAGCTTTCGGCTTATGCATCTGCTGTGACCGTTTGGGGGTTCCCCACCTTTAACGGGCCAGCGAATATAAATTGCGGCTTTATCAAAGCGCACGTCAAATCTCGTTTAAATTAATGAGTTTGAGCGTTGTTTTTTAGCGCGTTATTTGTTGTCATTGTTGTTGTTGTTTGTGGCGCCTGCTGTATAGTTTCAAATTCCGTTTATTTATGCGTCATAAATTGCCTTAAAAAGTAAGAGACAGATAGACGATTGCAGCATACTGCAGGAAGTAGAGAAGCAGCATCCACATCTTCTCTCAGCAGTTAGCCAGCCAGGAAGCAGGAAACAACGCCGCCAGGCAGAGCCACTAAAATTATGAAACATTGTTTGCCACTTTGCGTTGAAGTCTGAAATTGATTAGGGTTGGGGCGACTGGCTGTGTCAAGTGGCAAATGTGTGAAATGAGGAGGCGTTAAGTAGTCATAAGCTTGAGCCATGCCATCACAAGACGCAAGAGGCGGAGCAGCCTGAACAGCTTCAGCCCTTGCTTGGTCCGTCTCAAGTTAATTAAAATGTTTATCGTGGCGAAGTGTTGATGCCAGCCAGCAATACCAACAACAACAATCTCGAAACGAGCCGGTTGCAAAGTTATTAAACTTATTGTAGCGTGTAATTAGCTGACGAGCTGTCAACAATATAATCTTCAGCCTTCAGCTCCCAGCTCGATGGCTCCTTGGCTCCTTGGCTCCAATGTGCTGCTCGCCGTAGGCCGCAAGGATCATTTTACAGGCGCACTTGCTTGTATTGTTTGCCTGCCAAATTGTCGGCTGATAAATCAATCGTTGCCCTTGGGCGAAAGGGTAGGTGGGGAGCTAAATTCATTTGTTTGTTTAATTGACTTGTGAGCGCCGCGTAGCATCCGCATCCGCATCAGGTTTCCCCGCAAGGCTCTTGCTGGCCCTTTACAAATTTAATAATTTGCCATGCCGCGTGTAAATTGCGGTTCCGATTACCATAGCGGCGCCAAGTCAACTAAAGATGCCATTCTAGGATGCACCGTAGAAAATGACGTCGCAATTATGTCACGCCATTCCCATTGGCGGCATTCTCTTAAAACAAATCCCAAGCGTTTCATGTTACAATTTTATACCCTGAACCCATAAAATAGGTAAAACAGGGTATAATGGTTTTGTGCAAAAGTATGTAACAGGGAGAAGGAAGCATCTCCGACCCCATAAAGTATATATATTCTTGATCATCATCAATAGCCGAGTCGATATGACCATGTCCGTCTGTCGTAGATCTCAAAGACTTTAAATCTAGAGACTTAAGATTTTGAATATAAGTTCTTCTATACCATGAGCAGAACAAGTTTGTTTCAAATTATCGAAAACTATTCTGGTTTCCGATAAACACATGGGATCGATTATAAAAAATATCGAATTCGGAAAATATAAATATGGGGGCTCAAAATATAGGTAACGATAGAACTTTTCTCTAAATTTCGTCCAAATCGGCTAAGAAGCACCGGAGATATCGTAAAGTTAACCCTCTGATTTAGTTTTGTTTAAATTGGACATTATTTGAAGCATACTTTAAGGGCGCAAGGAGTAAAATATTTATTGGGCTCTCCCGAGGAAAGGATAAAAGTCGGTTAAAAAACTTAAACTAAGAAAACTTAATGTTTACTGTTTATTTAGTTTTAATTTTTAAGCAATACTTTATGAACATTGTTCCTTGTGCTTGTTTTGTAAGACATTTTATAAATCTTCAGTCTGTGAATTAATCAAAGCATTTTCATGACTACGAAACAAAAATGTATATATATAATTGGTTTCGAGTCTGATTTTCTGTTCCCTATTTTAATTGTTTTGCCATTAATTAATTTACTTGGCTGGCTGAGATGTAGAAAGTTATAAAACCTTAATTGAAAAAAGAGCCTAAGCTGCTAATTAGCATATTGCTAGCCAAAGAGGGAGGTGACTACTGTGAAGCAGACTGCCTTATTTGCAATTAACAGCATAAATGAATCAATTACTCATACTTGAGGCGTGAAATGAAAAGTTTTGTATCACCCAAAAAACTTTTGCCTCGCCTGATGTCCGGCAAATGGCGTCCTTGACGTGACTTCTGCTCCTGATGCAACTCTAATTGGGCACAAAATACATACTCACACATGCAGCTGGCCGAAGGCGACCTGCCCGCCCCGTGGACAGTTGTACCGTATTACAGTAGTTAAGCCTTTTTTTGGGCTGCAACCATGCGTCAAACGGCAAATTGTTTTATTACAGTTTGCTGAAACTTTTACCTATGTTGTAGTTGTTGTTGTGATCTTTTTTTTTGCCATTTTTTTATTTCGCCCACCCAACGGTACACACTCAATTAAAACTCAAGACCCTTCATAATGCATGCGCCTTTTAGTCTTGATGTTTTAACCTTTTCTACTTCTCCATTTTTTTTTGGAGCGGCAGTAAAAAAAGGATTATTTTGATATTTTTTTGTGCACATTTTTGCCATGTTTTGTTGTCGGGGAAGTCGTCTAAAAGTGTGTAAAGTTTAAAGAGCCTTAAGGGATTATGCGCGCAAATGTGTTGAAATTCGGTCTCTAATGAAAGAGAACACAAGTGGTAAAAAGGGACTGTTTGGATGTTTTGTGCAGCGGTTTATGGGTATTTATAGATAAGAAGGTAGCTTCCAGAATGTTGAATGCCCCAAAACTCAGTGTCTCCTGTCATTGACTGACCACTTATTAGTGTCCACGGCTTGCTGTGTCCTGTGCCCAGTGTGCCGTGTCCTCCAAGCCAGCTGGAGCAGGGATAAGTGGTCATAAGCCGCTAAAGGACGAGAACCTTTTACGTTGAGTAAGATTTTTCAAACAGTATTTTAGTCTTTCGCTAAGAACTAATATTATTGTCAGATTTTTTGTTGTTGTAATTTGTATGTAATTACATTTAGTTGTTTGCTCAGCATTGACTCGCTGACAATTTTTGTACCCTTTGAAGTTTGTTTGCCCAAATGCCAAAATCTGTCAGCCATATACATTCAAGTGGCAGCTCAAGGGGCTGCCTTGACATGTTTGTTTGTTTACGCTCTTTGTCGCATGCTCAATGATAAATATAAATGCTTGTTTATGCAGCTTGACATGTACTAAAATATATGTCAACTCTAGATCATATGCTGATATTTAATGAATAGAATAGGATCCATTGAGATCACTGTTCGATTTTCCAGGTGCAAGCTAAAACAATACTGCCGCCTTTGTTTAACTGCTAGAGTCTAATCTTCAAAAGATGCTACACACAAGCACTTGATACATAAGATTCCTTTGGGGCTTTCGGGCTACACTCAGATCTCGCAACACCCATTACAGACAACAACAATGGCTAAGACGACAAGAAACACAGAAGGCAATCAAAAAAGGCCAAGCTGGGGCCAACACTAAAAAAAAAGAGAATAAAAGTAAAATAAAAAACTCATAGCTAAAAAAAAAAACAACAAAAAAGTTGTAGCTAAGTTTCGAGTTTTTATTGTACTTGCTTGCGACCGTGCTGAGGGTAAATTATACTACGTGAGTGCACATGCTGAGTTTCCCAAACTCTACTTAGTCCTCATCAGAAGTGGCTGCCTGGGCTGCCTTTCGGTGGTGCGTTACCAGAATCAGATATATAAAATACATTTAAAAAAGTAAACTCGTAGGTATTAAAAAGCGGAAAGACAAAGCCAAGTGTAACTAAGTAGAATGGCTGGCATGGGCATGTGAGAGAGGAAGGAGGCGAAGAGAGGGAGACTTAGACAGAGCACTAAGTAGACAAAATCGACAAATGCAACTGACTCTGTGGCAAATGGCTTACAGCTGATGCCTTCGCTTGTTTGTCTCGCATTTGACTATGTTAATTTGGGTTGCTACACAAACGAGATTGATTTCGGCATCCGCACACTTGACTTGAGTCAATTTAAAATTTTGCACCACAACAGCATGAAATATTCAAATGGCATTCAGTCGTTCACACACACAGTTCGAATTTGTTTCGAGTGGTTCAAACAACTAGCAAGCAAGTAAGCCGAGCCAAGCCAAGTCAAGCCAAGCCAAGCATCGACATTAGCATGAGCTTTGAAAGTATTTGAAGAGCATCGATAGCATAGCAGGACAGGAGCAGCATTTGTTTGGCCTTAAGTGCGGTTGCAAATGTCAATTGGCCGCTTTGGCCAAGTGCGAGAGAGAACCGATAACCGAGAACCGAGAACCAAGAACCGGTAGCTGACTGCATTTTAATTTTCTTGTGCTATGGCAACCAACTTGGAGTCCGATGGGAGGATTCTGAAAAAGATTGGCAAACAGCAAACGGCATCGATCTCGTTATCTTATTTACATTAAAAGCTGTTTGCATTCACTTAAAAGGATAAGCAATGTCCTTTTAATGGGTTTCAAATTGAATAAAGGATTAAGTTGTTAGTTTTAAATTGAATTGCGTACAATTGAGTGAGAGACTGCTTAGTCCAAAACCTTACCCGTTGTTAAATATCCTCTACAATGCCATACAGGGTTGACAATTTCACGGTACACACGGCAAATTCACGAACCAAAAACCAATATTCGCGTTGACCATAAACCCATGTACTAATTAGCAACGGCTTGCACATTACTAACGCCACGATAATGACAAATAATAGTCATGGCAACGACGCGTTTGCAAACTACACACGCTTTGCAACAACAACGGTATCAGCCATAATTTTCGGGGTTGCCAGCTACCAGTTGCCAGTTAGCGGCAGGCGACGCCAATTATTTGGCAATTTTGTTACATCAAATGGATGCGCTGATTTGTCATAACGACCACGACCACATGCGAGCATTTTAGATATGTATTTGCTAAAGTCGCAGGTGTTGCGTCCATTTTTGCTCATTTCATGTCAGCGTTAAACTTTAACGAGCACATTAACGAAACCAACCAAACAATAGCAATGGCAACAGAGCAGCTCGCGGCTGGAAAAGTCAGTATTACAATGCGTACACTTGGAAAAATAGAGCAGTACACGACCGAAAAAAAAACTATGTTTTATCATTGTTGGGATGGGATTTAATACTTGAAAACTTATGGGCTTAACGTTTTTATAGATCTCTTTACTATTGTGATTTTAATTCAGAATTTTAAACTTTTCAAGTGTATGCTTTTAAAATACCTATTTAAATGATAAAAAGAGAGAGCTCAGAGTATACCGCTTGCTGTGTATCGCCGGGTAGCTGACAATTAGGAAGTTGCCGGTTGGGCTGCTCATTTGAAAAGTGCCAAGAGTCGGCCACCCGGCGCTTTGTTGTTGTCTCGTTTTATATGAAAACAAATTTGCTCATTACGCGCAAGAAAACAAAACCGAAACACATTTGCAAATGTCCTAAGCAACACTTGCTGAAGAATCACCTATTTATTTTCTGCGTCTAGCTGCTTAGTTTATTTGAAGTGCCGGTAGAGAAGGCGAGTTTGAGTTGGAGTTGGGGCTTAGCCACAGCTCTTTGTCTGTTCGCATTTGTATACGAAATTGAACGACATAGTTCTGGGCTCTGTCCCCTGGGTGTCCCCGTGTGTGATTGAGAAAAATCTAGCGCAACAAATGAAAGCGAGACATGAAAGGTGCAATCTCAAAGCAAATGCGGATGTGGGTAAAGTTTTGGGCAGGCAGTCAGATGTTACTGTATGTGTACAGGTTTGGGCAGCTCGTAATGAGTTGGTTTTTTTTGGTTACTATAATGAACAACGAGTAGGTATAAACCCTTGACGATGTCTTTGCCAAATGTAGCATAAACTTCCATGATTGGGTCAGTACTAAGCAGCAGCTGTTCTAACACAAATACATTTGTAAACGTCGTCAAAGTCAGATTGCTTCAGTCGCTTTTGGTTTTAACTCTTCTGTTTTTTCTTTCTCATTCCTCTTACTCGCTTTTATAATTGCTTGAAATGCTTGAGCTTATAATTACACTAGTTTGTTTGCTGTCTGCTTGTCTACTTTTTGTTTTTGTTGCTTGAAAAACTTTGAGCTGTTTGAAAATTAAAACAAACAAACGGCAAAGGGGCAAGAACTTTGAGTCTGGTTCAAATTAAATTATGGCTGCCTTTTGTTTTGATTTTGCTTGCCTGTGTAATGTCGGCTTAAATATGAGACACACATAAGCGGATTGGCAACAAAGGGTAGCAATGACATTAAACAATTTACTCACACTACCAAAAACCAAACCAGTCGAAATGCTGATAGTTTTATGTTTGCACCAACGGGTTGAGCGGTGTGGGTGAAGGGTTTTGCAACACTCTTCCAAATTTGCAAACAATGACTAGCCGCGTGGCACTTTTTAGGCCCAAAAGCTCGCAACTGTTACTGATTTGCTAGCGGCTAAGTATGCCTCTCAGCCGGGAATAGCTCCCAATTGACGGATGGTAGTGGACCGTTGTGCGTACGCCCACAGTATAAACAACTCAATTTGAATGCATTTAACCGCGTAATTGAGGCACGTGTTGCATCGTTACGCGTGCGCTATTTGTGGCCAAAGCAACCCGGGGCACCACCAACCCTCGTTTGCTAAGCACAGCAAATTGCAAACCAATTGGCATGCAACTGGTCGGTTAATGTGTGTGGCCCCGAAATGTGCCTCGCGCTGCACAGAAATTAGTGCGTAAATGTTTTCTCACCAAATAAAAAAGCAGCTAGTATGTAGCCGCCTCATTGTCGGAGTTTGGTTTTGGCTTTGTGCCCCATTTCGTTGCGCTTGCCAGGCGAATTAACTGCGAATTATATGGCCAGATGACGGGAGTCACGGACTCGCGTTTAATTTACGTTGAATTCGCAATGCTTTTCACGGCCGCTTGTTTGGGCCGCTGCCTCTTGACAGGTAGAGCTCAGCTAAACGATGATGATGAATTGCGGGCGTGTTGCTTGGCCTCGTGTCGCTTAGCCCACAAGAAAGCTAATGGGGCTAAATGTTATTCCAATTGCCCTCAAAAGTATGCTACAAAAAATGTGAGAAGTGGTCTCTAAGCTCTAGTTTCTTTTGTATGTTCGATTCTCGGTTTTTCTTTTTACTACTGCTTCTTACAGTTAATTGTGCATTAAAATGTTAAATGTAATTTTAACAACAAAGGCAGTTTACAGTTTTATTGCCCATTTCAAATACTAATAGCAATTGTATTGCAGCAGCAACAAAAACCAAAAATTGTTACATTTGAGTTATTATTTTTTTGTCAACTTCAGTATAACATGAGCACAAATTGCAATTTAATCCACAGATGTCAGCATTACGATCAGTGTCTGCCTGCCTGCCTGCGACAACCCTAGCCCTTTCCTTATCACACACACAGTCCCTGAATGGATATGCACGTGACAAACTCAACTGAAAACTCAACCCTCAACTCTGTTCCAGTCTCTGCCTGGGTATCTGAATCACACTTATTCAGGTACACTACTAAAAAATTCAGCCAAATAATCGACTTGAAAGTATAGTTTTCATATTCGATCAGAGTTTAGTTTTTAAAAGCCGAAAGCTGCAATAAAATACATAATGTTGTTCTCATGACTTTACAAAATTCTGATAGAAATAAGGGTTGAATTTATTTTGGAAACACATTTTTAAGTGTAAATTAGGTTATGATTGCTCTGTAATTTTATTTTTGTTTTCCTCAGTGTTTTAACTGGGCTTCTATGCGTCCCGCTCGCGCGTGTCAAGTTGAAAAATGGTATTAAAGTCACATTGACAATCATCAAAATGTGATTCGCTTGCAAAACAACACTGGTAACACTGCCACCCACCCCGTCCAACAAACCGCTCGACTCAAGACACATGTGTACCGCTCCCCGATGACACTTTAGCGTTTGTCTCTGCAGCCTCCCGCCCGTCGTGCTGCTCTTCATCAAATGCGCTGCGCAAATCTGTCATTTAGCCTTGGCCAAAGTGCCTCTTGGGAGCTTGTTTATGTCAAGCTCTGGTCATAATTTATATGGCCGCACATATGCAAGCATTTACACCCGGGCCAGGAGAGGACGGAGGCGTGGCAAGTCAGTTAAAATTTAATTGCCGCACAAGATGCGCTTTGAAGCTCGCCCCGTCCCATCTCGTCTCGAACAGCCACAAATAGCGAACTAAATGAACTAAAACTAAGTCGCTCACTGATCTACCACTCCCAATTAGACAACTCACTTGCTCCGCTATGTATTCTATACCGGGTTTATCAGTGTGTTGCCTGGCGTTCACTCATTCGCGAAATTGTCGCCAGAATCGTTGTCGTCTCAGCGGCGGCAATCCAAATTCAATTAAACAAACACAATAAGTTTCGATTAAGCTGCGCTGATAAGCACAGAAAACTAAATATTCACATAAAATGTACGAAGACAGCGCAACAGACAGAGAGAAATAGTGAGTGAGGGGAGTGACTGATACAGGAACTGGGTGTGACAAAACTCGTATGAGGGGCGTTGTGTAGAAAAGTCAATGGTGCAGATTAAATGTCGCACACACACACACACACATACACATACGCACACTCTCATACTCAAAGTGAAGTATGCGTAATCTGGAGCAATTCAGGCGCAAAAAAGGTTCTCGTAAAGTACGTAAACACAGAAAAAGAAAAATACAAAGCAATGATAAAGAGAAGAAGATAAAGATGGAAACAAATTGGAATCCAAAATAAAGTCGCATAAAATAAAATTCAAAGTAGTTTAGGCAAAATACCCAAAGTAAAATGCTCTGAAAGAAATAAAGAGTGAGAGAGAGACGAAGACGGAGACAAGCTTGAAGCAAAACAACTTAATTGCGTGAGTGTCGCGTTTTGATTCTGGAATGAGTTTCGCCTTGAAACACAAAGTGAAGTAATTGTGGAAGGGGCAAGCTGTCACACTGCCACATCAACTGTTTTGTTGTTGTTGTTGTTTTTGGTGGCGGTGGTGCGAAATGCTTAAAATGGGATTTGCTCAACTCGCATTATGGTGCGCATTGGAAAGCAATTGTCTTGGATTTGGGTAGTCCAAGGAAGTTGGTAAGAGTATTAGTGAGGGTTAGGGTATTACTGTAAGTGGGCAGGCGTCTCGTTAATTTATCGTTTCACTGATTTGTCTGTGAATGAGAGGATGTTTTCTCAGAGTATGCGAGACTTATTACAAATAATTGTATTAAGCGGACTTTTAAAGAGCGTTTTAATGTGGTTTTTCCGAACGGATATCGAATAATTGCCTAAACCTTGTTTAAGTATTTTATTATATTATTTAAAGTCGGTATATTTATGAAAGAAAAATGACATCAATGAAAGACAAGAGTTATTGTTTGTATATAACTGAAAGACTTTTAATCAAAATTAATATCTTTGGTTGACATATCCCCACATTCAAAACGGGAAAGTACAATCTAACTGGTTTCTAGTTGCACTATAAACTCGCACGTGAATCCGAAAATAGCTTTTAATTAATTATATGCAAATTGAACCTTGCTCTATCGCACTCGCAGTTAAGGAAATTTAGTGCGAAATTCACTAGCATGTCTGTGGCTGAATAATTTAGTGGCTTACATTTACAGAAATTACGCATACCTACACATATCTAAATATACATTCACACACACACACATGTTAGCAAGTTCATGCATAATATGCATATGTGAGTGTGCATCAAATAGGATTTGGGCGACTAATTGCAAAGTACTTAAGCAAAGCTTTAAACAAATGTAAAAGCAAATTTTTAATAAATTATTTATGCAAATGTCCCTTTTTTTGTGCAGTCGCAAGAAAAAAGCTGGGCAAATTCTTTTTTTCTCCCTTGCTACTGGCTTCCGGAGGCGTAGTTACAATTAAACGCAATCAAATGTGCGAAATCTTTTTCACTTAAAATACGCAGCGCGTGTCGCGTGGCTTTTCACACAGAGCTCAACGGTGGCGTAATAGATATAAAAGGATTTCCGGCGTATCCTTGCTCAGTGACTCTGTTTTGTTTGTTTGTTTGTTTACGCGTCGCTGTCAACGGCACTCCTCACAGTCAATCCGCATTCGAATCCGAATCGGCAATACCCATGCTGTTCTTCTCTGGAACTGGCCATGCATGGATTTCTGTTTCAATTATACTGTCCACCAATAACGTAGCAGTACAATACCACGGAGTAGAGCTCGCTCGTTTGGGTTGCCCACTGAATGAGTAGTTATTATAATATCAATGGGCGCCGAGTTGTGTGTGTGTGTGTGTGTGTTTGTGTGCCCATGGAATTTATTCATTTGCTTGTCTCTGTTTTGACAACTTTGCCCCGACTTATATATACACTCGGCATTGTATCACACAAATCGGATTAAGAAAATTTCGTATTCGTTTGCCACATAATTGAATAGCTGCTGCGTGTGTGTGAGTGTTTAAGTGTTGCACGCGGCAAATGAGAAGCAAATTTAAAATTTTACACTTGACTTAGCATTGTTGTCCTGTCATTTCACACGCCTGCCACACAGAGTGTCCTTGCTTCAGCATGTCACTTCTGTCCCTCTGTCTGTTTGCCCCGTTTATCTGTGTGCGTCACAGCGATAAATTGTTTTTCGGCCCTCTCCTCACATTTAAACGCATTTTAATACCACAATCCTTGTTTATTATATATTTGTTTTTTGTTTTTTCGTAATATTTAAAATGTTTTTATTTTTTTCATTTTATATGTGTATGCCATGTTTGGTTTTGATTTTTGATTTAGCTTGCTACTTAAATGTTATTAATAGTTACTTAGTTATAAGTTAATTACATTCTCATGAGTGCTTATTAATAATAATGCTAGATATGTCGAATTTGACTTTGCAACATCTTTGGGCTTCGTTTTCTTAAGTTTATAATCAAATTAAGTGCTACGATATATCATATAAGTTAAGTACTACTTTTATACAAGAAGTATATACAGGCGAATCTTGAAAACACATTTAAAGCAATTTGATATTTACAATGCATCGGCCCCTGTTCCTGGCCCCATACGTGCCTCTGTCCCTACGCCCTTGGCACGCTTTTCGAAGAGTTGCAACAAACGCTGTTGCATCTTGCAATTTTATGAGTGCGAATGGCTCAAATGGTGCGCGCCCAGGGGATGAAAGTAGGGTCCATAGGGTGGATAGGGTACAGCATGTGGATAGAGCAGACTGCTAGCATAAGCACCGGGACCAAATGAGCCTCCATTGGGTGGCGGCAATGTTGGACTGTTCACATCCATGCCCGGATTTTGCTTCTTCCACTTGGTACGTCGATTTTGAAACCAGATTTTCACCTGCCAAAACACACAGAATCTTAGCATTATATATAAAAATACAGTTATAGCTTATTCTCCTCACCTGTGTCTCTGTCAAACTAAGACTGAGTGCCAAATTCAAACGCTCACAAACACTGAGATAACGTGTCGTCTTGAACTTGTTCTCCAGCGATACCAGTTGTTCGTAGGTAAAAGCGGTGCGAGCACGTCTTGGCTTGGACCCACCACCTCCGCCACCACCCGATTTTCCATCACCGTTACGACTGCCGCCTTTTTTGGAATCCGTTTCGCTGCTCGGATCATCAATGTCACTGCCATCATCGCACATATCGTCCTGATCCATGTCATTGAGATCCTGGGCTGGAAAGGCGACAAAGGGAGACATTCGAAAATCAGAAAGATAGTTTTTTTGCATAAGCCGAACAGCGTCATCATCAATCAAGAGCAATGGAAATACCCAAAGGGCCAGAGGCAGATATTTGTAAGCGGAAATCAATCACCTTGCATTGAATCACAATATTCTCAGTTAATTGGAAACTTGGGCACATGTTGGCGCACATGTGAATAGGGGCTGAACGTGCAACAAGAACAACAACTGTGGAATTGATTGCAATGATGCGGCAATCAAAATTCAATTAACACACCCACTGTCCTGCCAGCAAACAACAGTGCCTGCTGTCCAATGTCCAGAACACGGCATATTGATTACCCCGATTATCGTTGCTTCGAGTTGGTTTTTTGCAAACTGATTTCATTGTCTTATGCATTCATTCTTGATGTAATCAATTTAGCGTTTATAAATGATGCAACTTTAAGGAAAAGTAACAACACGCTCGTCGCTTTCCCTTTTTTCTGGTGGGTAACTACAACGACTTTCAACCCTTCGGCAATAACCTTGTGTTTAATTGCAAAAAGTCTATTCGCTGCAAAATGCATGAAGTAACTGGTAATTGGTCAACATGATTGGCCATGTTTCCATGGTATTAGCCTGACCGTGGCCAGGCCTAAAAGTCTGGCCGACACAGACAGCGAGCCAATTAAACAGAAAATTAACATGAACGCTTCATTTAATATTTAACGATTTTGCTGTTCGCCACCATGGAGTGTCCTTTCAAATGCAAATGAAAATGCTGTCGTCTGGTCGCACTGGTAATGGGCTGTGGAGTGTTTGCAGCCACTTTGATATGCATTAATGGCAAATTAGATGCTCGAATATCTATCTC
This sequence comes from Scaptomyza polygonia, assembly GCA_035044585.1. Classification (NCBI taxonomy): domain Eukaryota; kingdom Metazoa; phylum Arthropoda; class Insecta; order Diptera; family Drosophilidae; genus Scaptomyza; species Scaptomyza polygonia. Next base: position 1,384,334 of record JAWNNU010001659.1, on the reverse strand, counting down.
ATCATCAATAGCCACTGATCACGGTGCCGACAACTGCTTCGTGACCACAATTGGTTTGAGTCAATTGAATTAACGCAAAACCCCACCAGACGTGTAATGCGTTGCCAAACAAACGCAATAAAGTCGAGAGGTCTGCAGACAATGGAGCAGGAGGGGATATTGTGTGTTACGCTAAAAGGGTGTTTGCACCCTATAAACAGCCAACCACAACCGCAGCTGGTTAATAAGCGTTGCAGCCACAAACTGCAATCGTTAAAGACGGCAAAGTCGGTGTTGTGTGGTGGGAGCTGGTTAAATTAGGGTAACTAGACGTTTGTGCAGTGCAACGTGGCGTATGCGTGTTGTCTAGCAGCCAAAATATAGGCGAAGAGCCACAAATAATAATTAATGTCTATGTTGATTGTAGACTTTGTTAAATTATGACAAAATTATTATGATTTTCTATCATCTTGCTTTTCACAAACTTGAAATATATCGAAAGCTAATTTGTTACAATATAAGACATTCCCATAGAATAAAAGCAACGCCATTTACATAAATGTCTACAGCTCTGCCTTTCTTATCAGTTGCATACCAGTTTTTAAATAACTGCAGTTAATTATAATAACGCCGAAAAGCCCTTCATAAGCAATTTTGATGATATGGAACGTCGAAGATAAAAGGGCGTTTATGAAAGCACAAAAGGCGCAGACAAGGCTCATTTACCAATACATACACACACACATACACACAAGCACACTCTCTTAATCACACACACTTTTATAGGGGAAGCTTCACAATCGGCTCGATGGTGCAATTTAAAAGACAAACTCCAGCTACCTTTCGAGTCCAACAACAACAATTTAAATTAAAGCGAAAGCGAGACAGGCAGAAAGTACAACACAATGGAAGCCAGAAAACTATTCTCACTCACCGAAGCATAAATGCCCTAGCAAATACATGTCAAGCAAATGGAAAACAAATATTTTGTATTCGAAAGTAAACTAAAGTGGATTATAAATTGTTATCTAAGACCAAATGTCACTTTATACTTTTGGAATACGCTACAAGCATAACGATGAAGCTTTGGTATTCCATGGTAGATTATATGCCAAATGACAACGCACTCTTTTAAGCTATAAACTTAATTATGAAATCCGAGTGTTAATTACCACAGCAATCGCATAATTAACCATCATACACGCACACAGCGAGTCTTGTTGGGGAGCTTTTACAAAATGGCTCTTAAATTTGAGTTTTTGCATGGGGCATTCATTGTCGCAATCATTATAATCGCATACGCTTGGCCAATGCGACCCCGGGGAGCATTTGTCGTCTCATTTTGCCATTTTCATAAAATAATAAATGAGTTGCTGATGACGGATATAAAAAAAAAGTCGGTTCGAGTCGAGGCAACACAAAATTGTCGCCTAACTTTACAGAAATTATTCAGACACGCACACAAGCAAGGCTCAAGGCTCCCCAGAGCATACAAATACATGAATACAGAGTATGCTTTATACACATACACACATACATATATACACATGCATGGACATTGTCGTTTGGGTGGGTGCAAGCGAGAGCGCTAGAGTGAACGCCAAATTGAGTGCTGAAAAGAATAAAAGTTTTCGCAGCCATTTTACTTTTTTCGAGGGTTGGTTGGCAGCAGTCTGCAGTTTTGCTACCAGCCAACTGCCAGGCCCATACCACCCACATTTAAATGTTGCCACATAACCATTTTATTCGACCCAACTCCAACCCCAAGCCTCACCCTCGCCGTTTACTCCACGACTATGCTCAGTGCGCCCACTTAGTTATCGCATGTTTTTTCATATGACTTTTGGGGCGCATTTTCAGCAGTTGTATGTTATAGCAATTTTCTAGCTAGTAGTATTAGTACGACAACTATCCATGTTGTTTTTATTTTCTGTGTTGCCCCCAACTGACATTGTGTCAGTATGGTATATACAGGCAAACCTCGATAGTACGAACAAGAAGAAAATCAAAATTTTTAATTTTTTTTACACAATCCAGTTTGTTTACACTATCCAGGATTGCCTGTATATATGTATATGTGTGTATGTATACACATTAATGGTTGTGTTTTGTTTTGTGGCTTTCAACGCTGCTTTTAGTGCATTTGCTTATGGTTCAGTTTTGTTTTGCATTTTAAATGAAATGCAAATTGCTGTGTGCCCTGCGACCAGCGACCCCCAAACGAATGGCGCCTTGGAGAATTCAAAAGCTGACAATCTGACAATGTGCAGCGTATGCGTAATAATATTTATAAAATATTAATCTCCATGCACTCAATGCACCCTGCATCGATACCATAAAATGAGAAAGATGTGTCGAGGTTTAGAGTGTGTTGCTAGGTGTCATAAAATCTAATTAGTTACAAAGACAAAAGGCCGCATAATTACGCCAATATAAACTGAAAGCGACCAGCGACCAACATTAGCACCTCCCAGGCCATAAAATTAAATGGCGCAGTGGTGTGGAGCGTGATGGGGCAAACTCTCAATGTAAATGTGTAGTGGTGTGTGTGTTAAAATGTGTGTATGTGTGTGTGTGTGAGTGCAGGACAAAGTCATTGAGGCGGCTAATGAATGTGCGGTAATTAAGTACCTTGCTAATTAATGACTACAGCATCACCCAGAAACGAGCTGGCAGAACAACAATCGTTAAATCACTGGCCGCACACACACTGCGTATGCGTGATGTGCACAAGTTTGCCTGTTTTGTCTGTATTGCTGTCCGTTTGCTGTAAACTTGAACTGACTGAATCAACTGCCAGCAACAATAGCATGAACACCAACACTACCAACCCCAACAACAACGACATAATCACTGGCTGCATCATTATCCTTGTTTCTCTTGTCCTCGGTGATGTTGGCTGTTGTTGTTGCTGTTACCGCTTGGGGTCGTTGGGGAGGCCATTCAGTCTGTTTTATTAGCAGTTATGTTCGAGTACTGCGCCGCCACAGCTGGTAGCAACCAACCAACCACCACCACCTTCGTTTCCACTTCCACAGCGCCATTGATGAAGTTAATTGTGTTTTATTAACACAAACACAAATGCACAAACAGCAAACAGCCCGCAATAGTAACTACGACAGCAATAACAACAACAACAACAACAAGCAGCAACAGCAATGGCCGATAATATGTTGGTAATAATGAAGTTGTTGCTGTTGTAGATATGGTCTGCGCCATTTTCACTGTTTATAATTTCGTACATAAGCGCTTACCGAAGTGCCCAATAAAGCGAATGTCTTGTTTGTGTATGAGTGCTGATGATGATGGTGTGAGTGTAATTGTGAGTGCAACTGGCACTCGTTTATATTAACCGCATAAGTGTGCGTGTGTGTGTGTTGGTTTGTGTATATTGTCTGATGTAGCTGATGATTTTGCTTGATATACACTATATTGATTAAAGACAAACAGTTGAACACTTCTAAAACAGATCAAAGAGAATTAAGATATCAAACGCAATGCAATGATTGGATTATAATTGGAACGAAGAAAAGAGAATTGAGACAATATGTCAATTAACTTACGTACGTACGTACAATATGACAGTTTAAAATGTTTCACAGTTTTTTTTTAATATTATTCATTTGGTTGAATAACTTCATTTACTATCATAAAGGCATTAATCTCTGATTGTTAAAATCATGATAAAATGTTTGGTAGTAATAAAAACAGTTGTCTACACATTTAGAAACATCATCCGCTTTTTAATTTATTTTACATCATCACTTTCCAAAAAGCTTATCCATCTTACCTGTCAATCGCAATTCGTTCAAATATAAAAAAAAAACCCCCAATGAAAACTCCTTTCATAATCAAATCATTACCAGTTTTCAAACAAACCGGTTCGCCAATTGCAAAAACTTGACTTTTTGTGTATACTGGCAACGCGTATATAATACATTTTGCTACCTCCAAGCCCACCTTCACACCCTGCTAACTTTTCTGCTATCGTTTATTTTGGCGCTTTGCAGCAGCTTAGTCAGTGTCTGCCCAGCTGCTTTACTCCCCCTTTGCCAAGGCTATAAGTTCACCACAACAGCTTCAATCAAATTTGCAAATTTTTATTTGAGCAATTTCTTTGCAACGAGCCAAGCATGAAAATCAATTAATTTTCAGCAAAATGTTAGCCAACAGCTAAAAAGAAATAAAAAAAAAACCGAAGAAGAATACAAAAAAAAATTGAAAAGTGAGCAATCGGATCCACGGGCAGCATACACAAAATTCCAAAACAAAAAAAAAAGTAAAAATCGAAAAATTCTACATTGAGCAATTGCTTTTCCCAATTAAAACATCAATCAATCAATTAAAACAAAATCCATGCGAAAATCCTTCTTCAATATGAGTGTAGCTAAACAAGTTCCTAACTCGCATTGTTAACCGCATTTTTGTTTACCCAGTGAATATACTCAAAATATAAATGCTTTCATAGTCGGCACTCTGCACAAATACTCACTTTCCATGTGCGTTTATATTTGCAGTCTGTGTGCGAATGGGGGGAAAATACGTGACTTGCGCCTGAAAACAGGCAACACAAAATCTCGGCTTCGTTCAAAATGGCAACTACGCTTCACCGCTTGTGTGCGGGAATGGGAAAACGGAAAAAAAACTAAACAAGCTTCAAATCAAAACATACCAAAAGCTACAGGCGGCAGTTTAAATTCAACCCCGTCCTTACTCACACACACACACACACACATGACAAGTTTGTACTACATATAAAATATGATAGAACAAAGTTAGCAGTTAGGAATAACAAGTTCGAAGTTGAAACGTTTTTCCTCTGGTTTGAACTTATAATCAAATCATTCTACAATAACGATAAGACTGGATTTCTACAGATTGCGAGCTATATGATAGGCAAATAAAACAGGTATGAGATTAAAAACATAAGCTACTCACCAGACATATCCTCGCTGTGCTCATCATCCAGATGCTCGTGCATATCCTCATCTCGCTCATAGCCCCAAGGACGTGAATGCCCAAATGGTGGAGCAGGTGCTGCTTGCAATTTGTTGCCAGTAAACTTATTGGGATCCAATATGTTCTCTACAGAAAAGGCTAGGTGCTTAGTGGCCTCCCTATCACTGGCACCACTAGTGGATGCAGTGCTCGCATTATTCGAGCTATTAGGCACAGAACGCGTCAGATCAACGGGGCAAACCTGCAATTGGAGAGGGCCGATACAACAATCAAATAATGCTAGACTACGATGTAAATTTGACGGAATGTTTAAAATCAACTTACCGACGGCGTGCTATGCGAACCGGAGCCATCGTTGCTGTCCTCGTCGTTGCCATCGACATTCAACTCTTCGCTGGTGTCACTCCTCGCATAATTAGCCGCAGCAATTTGGCGAGAAGTGGCTGCTGCGGCAGCTGCCGCTGCCGCCAAACCACCCAGTTGTATTCTAAAGCCATAATCGCTCAAGTCGCGGCCGTTCGGAGAGGCAGAGGAGGAGCTGTTTGAGGCAGCGGCGGATGTGCTGGGCGCTTGACTTTGACTGGAGCGTGCGGCAGCCGCTGCTACCAGCTTAATGCGCTCCAAATCCATATCATTGGCGGATGTGGGACTGATGCTTTTGCTGCCCAACACTGGATGTGGACCGGCACTCAAGTGCAGCTGAAGCGATGAGGAAGACATTGATTGTGGTGCTGGTGCTGGTGGTGGAGGTGGCGGCGGAGGTTGTGGTTGCTGCTGTAGTGTTGTTGCGAGCGTGGAATGTGCCGGATTTGCTGGTGCTTGGGGAGATTCCATTTGCTGTAACTCGGAATGTGTTGTTTGACTGTTGCCCATGGGCGATGTGGGTGGCGATAGCGGTGAGGTAGCGGGCGAGGGTGGTGCAGTGGTGCTGCTGCTGCTACTACCATTCGTCAATGTGGCGGGTCCACGCAAATTGAAAACAGCAGCTGCTGCTGGATGATGTGTAAGCGACTGTGCAGCAGGATGATGATGATGATGATGATGATGCATATGTTGCTGTTGCTGATGGTGATGCTGTGCGGCTGCTGCTAGGAATTGTGGATTCTGGAGCAAGTGCGGATGATGCTGCAATAACGCTGCATGTGGATGCGGCAGTGGCTCCGGTCGTGCCAAATGACGCACTGCGTTCAGCTCGAGTAACTTGCGCTGTTGCGCTGGCAAAGGAAAGACACCAAGACCAGCTGGCGGGGATTGGGAACGTCTGGCATTATTCTTGTTCAAACTGTTGCTATTGTTGTTATTGTTGATTTTTTCGTTATCAGCTTCGTCGTGAGTTGGACTAAGACGGCTTAGCATGCTAGATTCGCTGGTCATTTGTTTCAAACGTTCAATGGAATAGCGCAGGTCTTGCTCCTGCTTTGTTGCCTGTCCATTAGCGCTGATTATGAACTTGGGTATCTTGTTGTTGGGTTTTGCACTTGCAGCACTGCTTGCGACAGACACCTGTTCGGCCGAGACATTGCTGCCAACATTGGCCAACTCTGGTGAGGTGTTGGACTTGGGTGAATCGGGATTGGAGTTGGGACTCATTAGACCGCCGACGGCAGTTGGCTGTGCACCAATGCTATCGCTGGGCTTTTGAACTGGCGATTGCAGCATCACCATATCGCTACTTGCACTTGTCTCTCTCTCTCTCTCTCTTTCTCTATCTATCAAAGTGTCACTTTACAACACTGAAGTTCACTTAGTTCACTTTCATTGACTTTAAGATACACTTGTTATGTTTATTTATTTTGTTTTGGCTAATGCCGCGTTGTGTTGTTGTCACCTTGATTGCAGCCAATCGACTGTCACTGATGCCGGCGCTTATCGCTCAATATCTGTAGCAGATGAAGATGATGCTGCTCTTGCTGCTGATGCTGGTTGCTTTTATTTTTGTTTTCGCGTTGCTTATCGCGTTGCTTTTGAGCGTAATCGACGCGCGCGACACTCTGCTCGCAGCCGGGACTGAAACGGAAATGGTAATGGAAATGGAAAATGCTATTGCTCGGCACAGAGTTTGAGAGTTTGCGAGTTTGAGGGTTGCTATCGTGTGTGTCGAGTGAGTCCAGATGCTGTGTATGCTGCGCTGGCCCGTGGCAAGTCAACTAAATGGAAAGTGAACAAATCTGTTGCGGCGTCTGTTCTTGCTGTTTTTTTTTTTTGCTGTTGCTGCTGCTGCTGCTGTATATGGTGGTGGTGGTATTGGTGCTTGTGGGGTCGGCATCTGATTTTGAGTGAACAATTTTTACGCTCCTGCTCTCTTTTGTATTCTCGCTCTCTCTCTCTCTCACTCTATCTCTCTACTGCACACGCCCACAGCTGTTTGACTTTTTCGAGTGATGTACGTTTTGAGTGGGCTGGCTCCTCCTTTAGGTTTGCTGCGTATTGCGGCAGAAGCTAATCTCGACTAGCATCTAATGATTTAATTTGCCTTGTACTCGTTAGCAAGCGTAATGGTCTGTTCTTGGGTCTTAGCCACTTTGAGCGATTCCCCAAGCCAAACACACAGGCAAGCGGCAAAGTACTATATTAAACATATGCTGTCTCCCTCACTCTTTCTCTTATTAAATTGTAGTTTTTTCTTTTTTGTTCTGCTCACTCAGTTGAATTTGCCACCCAACGAAAACCAAAACGAGCGCTTGAGGATGTGAGTAATTGTCAAATTATTTAGCGCAAAATTTGTTTGCTTTTGCGCTTCGTTGGCTTCGAAATGGATCTCAGCTTTTTATATTTAAAATGTGCGCTGTTTTTATATACATAATATTTATTGTTGTGGTTGGTGCTTTGCTTTGGTTTGCTTATGCCTGGTTTGTGCTTAGTCATATATGCATGAATGCTTTGTGCTCTTGTGGCTGGCAATGTTCAACGAGCAACAAAGTTGACAGCAGCCGCCGCACACTCAAAAACAACTTTTAGCTTGCCAATTTTTCAAACGCCTAATTGAATTTGGAAAAAAAATGATGTTAATGCGTAATCAGTTTACTAATTGGTTGCTAATATATCTACTATATAAGAATTGTCAGCGAAATCGGTCACAACTTGTTCTAAAGGCTGCCAGCCTTTTAGCTTTACCTATTTTTGAGTTCAGCCAAAAAAAATAAATAAAATTGTTAGGGACACGAACTAAACTCTGATGATTATTTCTCTCTTTTAACCTCAGTCTTTGCGTACATTTTTGTGTGACTTTTCCGTTTGAAGAATGTTTTAAATTGAACAAAAATTTATATACGCCTTGCACAGACAATTTAATATCGCATCCAATTTGGGGTTTATACGCATCGCAGCAACGATGCCCGCAGAGAAAAAGAGAGCGGTACATAAAGAGATGGAGCTTGCAAAAGAGCGAGAGAGAAAGAGAGAGTGGATGGCTAAGTGGATAGAGTGCTGTTAGCCTGGTTGGTTGGCTGCTTGCTCATGGTCGGGTTTGAGCGCACAATGGGGCGTATAAGTGACATCGTTAAGTGGACGCAGGACGGCGAGGATGCTGCTTAATGAACTTCAACGGCATCTTCACATCTCCCCAGCAAGAGCTCTCCTACCCCTGCTCGTTCATGATGATACTCCTTATGTCCTTGTCGACTGTTGGCATTTTTAAGCGTTTATTTTTTTTTTTTTATGCTCGTTTCGTTTGGATTCGCTTTTTGTTTTTCTTTTTGTTGACTTCTTCTTTTTCTTTAGCTGAGCTGCTTGTGTGAGTAAAATGCCGTCGGAGCTGGGCGCTCGTTAGCGCTGCTCGGCTTCGCTCCTCTATAATTAACCACAAAATGAGAGGAGAGTGAGATGGCATTCTTAATGAGCAGCTTGTTATGCCATTTTCGTTTTTAATTACTTTTAAGATGCTTGTTACCAACACCAGTGCGCCAGCCTCGTCTCTTTAATTGGTCCATTGATGAAGTTGAGTGTGCAAACTGGCTGAGTATATGTTGGGTTTATATATAGCACACACTGTGCAAATTGGCTGTGCGTTTCGGCCCATCGAGCTAAGCAGCTTTGCTTGTCTCAGTGTCGATGCGTAGCCAGAAAAGTAGGCTATTAAATTTATTTATGATGAAGTTAAATGCGCACATTTACATTGTGTGCGCCACTGTTTTTTGTGACAGTGTATTAAGCGCTTTACCCTTTAACATTCAAAATTAAATGATGCGCATACGCACGGTAAAACCGCAAATTATTTTAATTGCCTGTCTCGTCATTATTCATTATTTAAGTGCGCACAAACAGACGATGTGCACTGAGTGTTTATTTATGTGTGTGGGTGTGTGTGTCAGTGTGTGGAGTGCTATGTACTGCACACACTCAAACGCACACACACACACACACACGTATTTGGGCAACCCGCCAGACACACACAAGCCGCTGTTTACATAGACATAAAAGTTTTGCGCGCAAAAATTGCTATCGCTTGCCGCATTTGGCATGTGTCTGCCATTCGCACAATCTTTCTCTTTCACTCGCACTCTCTCTCCCTCTCTCTCTGTCATTTAATTAGTGAAAATACGTATTAAATGAGCAGCTCTTGTTAAAATAAATAGTGCATGCAACGTCAGCAGTTTTTTCCCGACTTCCTCGTTGAGCAGCACCTTCCGCATTACATCCAGCGCTAATTAAAAATAAAAAATAAAAAAAATAAACGGCGAATGAGGAAAATCGATAATCGGATAAATGCCGCTGACCTCGCGACAAGCGCAATTAAAATTACAATTGCGGTCAACTGTGTAATTATGAGCTAATTAAATTATTTTCCATTTAAAAGCCGCAAGCAATTGTTAATGCGCAATTTTCTGTAATTTTCACGCGCCTAAATAGCCAGATTTTGTTGAATATTTGAATATTTGTATATTAAATTATGTGCACTAGCCAGGTGCGAGCGAGAGAGCTAGAGAGTATATGCCACAAGCTCAAAGCTCTCTCTCTTTCTCGCTCTCTCTCTTTGGTGTATCGGCCATTTTGTTGTTTGCACTCCACTTTCCGTGCGCCCCACGTTAATTTGTTTGACTAATTAAACTAATGAGCGTTCAAAGTTAATACATAAATTAGTCAGCCAGTCGAGTCATCCCCAAGCAAACGTTGCGTTGGGAAGGGGCATATTGGTCTGAGGGGGAGGCTGAAATTCAAACAGTCAGCAGCAGCAGCTTTGTTCGACTAAGCTTATTGCGAAATTTTGATTGCGGTTTTCCAATTGATTGCCTATGGCTTTATGGCTAAAGGATTTATGAATTTGATTGTTTTGAAAATTGGTCGAGTATTTGTTTTATAGTATATGTTTGAAAATAATAATTGCATTTATTTTGAATTTAATGCTCAATTGCACAATACGATGCCACGTCAATGTTCAATTAATGATTTACTTTAGGCCAAATAGCATTTACTGGCTTAAACTCTTGCAAAGCTCGCTCATGTTTTAGCTGAAAAATTGTTGAGCAGTTTATTCTCCAATGAGTAATAGTACAAATATATTTATAAAGTTATTAAATATTTCCATTATTATATGCAAGTTCGACAAGCTTGTTTCTTATAGATTCTTATGCAAAAGTTTTTAACATCTTATATGGGTAAGGGTTAAGGTTCTGAATGCAGGGTAGTTAATATATCAGCATTTATATAGCAACATTTCCTGCCTAGGGATCGTTGCTGCTTTTAAAAGCTTTTACCAGCAAATTAAATATGCTGCGCTAATTCCTCCATCAATTTGCAGCTCATTTCATATGCCAAACGCATTTGGCTTGGTTGGTTAACTGGTCAGGTTTGAGACTCGTACGTGCGAAAAACCTCAAACGTGCAATGTGCAAAATGCCGCCGGCCAGCTCATTGGGCTAAAACTAGTTTGCATTCCGCTTGTAATATGAAAATTTCTATGCGCGATTCTGTTCAAAATGAAAACCAAAAACAAAAACGTGCTAATTGCAAATTAATTATACACGATATTGAATTTGCACTAAACGCAAAGCGGAAGTCCTGCCCAACTGGTCAACCAACTCAACTGGCAAAATGGCGCACAAAAAAAAAAAAGCAACAACAACAACAACAAGGCGCTAAGTGGCCTCGACAACGTGATTTGCATGAAATGCAATTAGATTTTAGGCAAATGAATGGCCAGACTTCGAGGTTGTTGTTGCTGTTGTTTGTGGGTGGTGCGCTAATGGCTGACACACTTAAGCAACAACAGTAAAAGCAACAACAACAGCAATACTAACAAGCGCTTGCGCTGTCGCAGTAGCTAAAGTATCAGCAGCAACAGCGACAGAGCAGCAGAGGAAGGAAGCAGCATATAAACAGCTAAAGTGTTAATTGCCATAAATGCTTGTCATTGTAGCGGTAAACGACAGTAGATATCTGCCACGTAGCCAGTGCGCCAGCGCCCACACACAGACACACACCCGTTTGGAAACTGAGCATCGCACGTCTGAGCATTGCACTCAAATTAATGAAATGAGCTGCTAAATTATGCACGCGATTTAACCCTCATTTTGCTGGCCACACGGCCACCCGCATGAACCGCAGACCCCGCTTACCACTTTCGTTCTCTCTCTCTCTCTCAGAGCAGTCGCGCTGGATTTTCCTCTCATCTGGAAACAATCACTCAATAAATGTTTGTTATAGCCACGCCTTCATACTCTGCTCACTTTGCGAGCCAATCAGCTTTGCGTCGTTGACTGCGAAGCAATGCGCTCATTATTGAGAGCACAAATGTGCGCTCACTTTTTTGTCCACTGACTATTTCCAATATGGCCGCCAGTAGAGCACACTCACTCAAGCGCTGAGTAAAAGAGAGAGAGAGAGAGAATAAGTGTGAGCAATTGGTTTTTTTTTTTTTGGTCTTCTCAACTGTGCTGTACTGCATGCAACTATTTCAGACTTTTGCACCTTTTATTTGGCTATTTGGGTGTAATTTTGGAAAATGTTGGTGACATTATTCCCGCCTGCTTCGCCGGGCTGAGTCTTGTTTGGGGTCGCACGCTTAAGTGTCCTCTAGGGTACTTACTTCGTTAGCAGAAGTTTCTCGCCTCGTTCCATTGTTATTGCGGTGGGCTATGCTGTGCTATGCTGTTCTTGTCGGTTTGCGGATATGTCTCTTATTTTCATAACTGTAAATTGCTTTAGATATTAAGTCTGCTGCTCTCTGCTGACTGCCATTCAGGTTGGGTTGGGTTGGGTTGGGTAAAATGAGGAGGAGGTAGCGCCACTGACAGCTGTGCACTGAGCAAGTGCGTTTTTCTAATAAAGCTCTTGTTGCCAGAACATTACGACAAGTTTTTCAGAACAGGGGGTATGTTGTACTTATGAGTGTGAGCGAGAGTGAGTATGTATTTGTGTTAGTATTTGGATTTGCATTATGCTTGTCGTTGCAGCTGCTTATCAAAAGTTTGCCGGCACATGATATCCTAAGTACTTTAGGCCACATTTCAAAGCAATTTAAATTTTGGCTTTGCAAACTTAAGAACATCAGCTGGGATTACGTTTTCTATAAAAATAACAACCGAAAATTGCTAGTACAGTAATTGGATTGCTGCTTCTAAATAACCTTTTTTGTTAGCCAAAAATTACAAAATTTCATTGCGTAAAAAAAAAATTCACAAAGGTATATTAGATTGATGCATTGTTTAATCTCTTTCTATTTCGAATTGGGTTAAGATTCGTTATAATATTCGAACAACCCTAATTAAAAAATTTAAAATTTATTTCACACCTACGAGCTTCAAAGCAAAATCCGCTTTTAAGCCCATTAATAAACATAAATACATACGAAAAACAAGCGCAAATAAAAAGATTTTAATATGCGCAAAATTGAGACATAAATTAAAGGCACATAATGCTCATTAAAAAGCCGTAAACGATGTGCACACAAAGGCCAGAATGGAATACAGATGAACAAAAAAAGACGAAGACCGACACACAAACATTTAAGGGGGCATCAGACATTTGGCAACAGATCAAAGAGCAATGGACAAAAAGCACATTTTGCTCATAATTTAATCGTTTCGAAATCTGAAATTAATTCATTTTGAAGCCGACTGCTTAGGCAAATCAGAATAAACTAGCCACAAAATACAACACACAAATGTTAATTGGCAAAACCCAGAGAAAAATACAGAGAGAGAGAGGAAAAAAGGGAGCGAGACAGCCACCCACAGTGGCGTCGCTAAGTGGGCGGCGCATGGAAAATAAATGAATTTAAGTGAGAAAGAGAGAGAGAGAGAGCATTTGTTATATTGTGTGCGGTTGTGACATTTTTTTCTGCGCGCGCAATTTAATTCGAAATTTATGGCGATTTCCAAACGCAACGAAAGCATTAAAAATTCAAAAAAAAAAAGAACAACTCAATGTGTTAAACGGCACATGTTATTTAAAGCATATTTAATATTTGTTTATTATTATTTGTTTCCCCCTTTTTGTTTTGCTTATAAGTGAGGGTGGGTGGGTGGAAGAGAGGCAGAGCTCAGACCATTTGTCTTCGCTCAAGCGTGGAATATTTTTGGCATAAAGAAATTTGTTAATTTGTTTTTGGCTGTGAAATTAATGATTAAATGCACACACACACAAACACACACACAAACACACTCACATACACAGCTGCAAAACAAAGCCATAAACTACCAATATAAATAAAATCGTTTTGTTCGCGTTAGTTGATGTGTGTGAGTGTGTGTGTGTGTGTGCTGCACAATACATGCGCATAAAATATTTAGCAATGCTCACACGAGCTTAGATTGCATAATGCATATTTTATGAATGTTTTCTGTGTTCTGCTTCTATTTTCTTCTTTTTTCATCACATTTTTTCTCGTTTTCTGTGCCAAAGCAGCGCCACAAAAAAGTGTTGAAAATAAAAAATCAAGTGCTGCGCTGCGCTAAAAAAAAAAAATCCCATTTTAAAGCCAATGCGGCAACAAAAGAACAAAGCAACAACAATAACAATAACAAAATAACAACAGGACACAAAAAAAATATTTTGTGCTCGCACAATGTACAAAAGCGCAAAGTCGCCTTCATTGTTGCCAGTCAGGATTTAGGATTTGAACCGCTGTTTGCCCCTCTCCTTCCTGTTTGACTTTTGCCTGACTGACTGACCGAACATTCAGAGCTCAGCTGACTCAGAGTCTCGACACAGCCAACACAATCCAATGGAATACTAGCTGTTGGGATTTGTGATGTCAATCCATCATTTGTTTTTGGCTTTTGCCACGTAATTTGTTTATTTGTGTTGTATTTGACATGGCATATTAGTTGAAATAAAACTGAATTGCCTTTTGCTTGGCTACTTCGCTTTTTCTCACATTCTCACTTGATGACTGCCCATTTGCCATAAATAAGTAATTTTCAAATCAGACATAACAGTATGAGTTCGCACACCATTCCGCAAGTGTTCAGTATTAATGATTAGCAATCGTCAAGAGGAATAGTGGTCTAACAAGCTCATTGCCATAAATTATACATAAATATATATGATTGCTAATATGAGAATATAGTCTTAAATTGGAAAAACTACTAGTTGAAGAGTTTAGATTGAACAGCTTTAAGAAGCAAAGTAGTAAATCATAATGACTTTCAATTAGAAGTACTATATATTTATATAAAAATAATTCAGTGATATACATATGTATGTATCGCATCTAGTATTTATATTATAAAATAATAAAAACTGTTTTTTATACTGATTAAATAATCGAAAGCGCACAGCTGCTCCTATAATAATATTTTAATCTGTGACACTTCAGTTTGATGTTTGTTTGTTGAGACTCACCTGCGACTCTTTCGATTGCCATTGATATTTTAATGTCTTACTTTTTATGGCAATATAAAAAAAAAAGAAAAACAACTTCCTTTAATAAGTTCATAAAGCAGCCACATCCTAAAAACTTGTTGTCTGCCAATAGGCCATGAAAGTGAATGCGGCGCTCAGAAATGAATGTGGCATAAATGTCAGAGTAATATGACAAGATGCGTCCCTGTATAATCCCGAGGAAACTTGGGGGATGTTTTTTGTTTTATTTTTATAGAAATTAAATGACTTCAGAGACAAAATATGAAACATAAACTCAACACTTCAATAACGAACGGGAACAATGTGTCACGCCACAACAACAACAACAACAACAACAGTAGCTCATCATAAATGCCATGCAAACCACATTTGTGGTTGTGGTTCGAAAGAGATGCTACAAAGACTTTTTAACACTTTCGTTGCCGACAATGCGGCGGCGGCAGCCAAGTTGTTAACATATTTTTAGTGTCGTTTTAAAAATTTAAATTGTCGTAATCGTAAATTAATTTCATGGCGCATAAAAACGCAACACAGAAAAACAAAAACTGGAGTTGGATATTTGCTGTTTTGAGAAACTCTCGAATTTTTGTTTATTTTTTATAATGCAATTGATTGAGAAACATTTGACTCGGACATTTTATTGGCAATCAAATGAGCAGCAGTTGGCTCTGTTGTTGGTGAATTGCAATTTTTTGACACACAAAAACCAAAGCAATTTAAATAAATTTGTCAAAAAAAATAAAGCAAGCAATTTTGACATTTTGTTGTATGTGCCAAAATAATGTGACAAAACGCATGTAAAATTTAGAAATATACATTAAAAAGTCATAAAAACATTATATTCAGCTGTATCCTAATTACTGTGCTGTGCAAATTATTCGTGTTTTCTCATTTCGCCTGGCCTGCCAGCGATATTTGTGTCAACGCCTCGCCATAATTAGTCGCAAAATACAAACATTTTGAATGTTTTTTGTTATATGCAAAAGTTGTATACTAAAACATAGTTTGCATGCTGGCAAGTGCAATTATCTGAATACCTCAGATTGGGCGCGAGGCAGGAAATGTCAACATGTGCAGCAGCTGGTAATTGTCTCTTTCTTTGGGCTCTAAGTGGGAATCAACATTGTCGAAGGTGTGACAAAAAGTTATGTTTAATATATTTCCGGCTGCAAAATTGCTTAATTAAACACATTCCAAATAATTATTATAAGAAACAGTTGGAAATTCAAACATTCAGATACTTATTATGTAGAATTGGTAGAATCCTTAAATAAGTCTATTGGCTGTCAAATCTATTAATATTTTCTACTTTATTCAACTATTCGATTGGCAGCATCAGTAGCTCGAAAGAAGGAGAAAAAAAATCAGAGCCACCAAAACGAGCAGCTATTTATGTGAGTTCCCTGCTTATTTTAACGATATTTATGATAAATTAAAGCTATAAATGCAACTTGTAAATCTGTCACGCGTCACACTAAATCATTGTGGCATAAGTAATATGCAGTTTAGCTGCGCTCAGCTGAAGGCACGAAGGCACATCGCTCCCCCCACTCTCCGCTTCTTGTATTGTCACAAACACTTGAAAAATAAGATGCTGCAACAAAAATCAACAGATGCTCAACAGTGCCAAAGAGCAGATCCCAAACACTCGAGTGTCGAGTCTGAAAAGAAGGGGGAGTGTGAAATTATGTGCGCTACCGCAATGTGAAACGCCCAGAACAGTGGAGCTAAGGCAGGAGCCGCATAAGAGGTTAAGAGCTGGTATGGGCTGTGCCGCGGCTAATCTATGACAGAAAACATGTAATCGGAGCTGTATCTGAGAAGACCTGAAAATAGCGCGACATTCCTACCACTTGGATGGGCATTAAGATGGGCATTTTGAACCTTTGACTCCAATTCGCAGCTCATACCAGAGATACATTTGTATCTGTGCGCTGATTCCCAAAAGGCTGCAACACTTAAGTGTGCTCTGGGTGGGCGCTTAATACGCGACCCTCAGCCTAATTAAAATCACAATCAACATTTTACAACAAAATTCAGTACAAATTAATTATGTCGCCGCAGTTTCCAACTGCAAAACTTTCAACTTGCATCGCTCATGCTGCGGCTCATTGACACAGCGCTGGGTATTGAATGCGGGAGTGCGGGGATGCAGTGTGACATGGGAATCGGTAGGGCTCGTCTGCAGCTCTCCCGAGAGGCGGCACTTTCTTTTTATGAGTACGCGCCTCTGCTGCCTAATAAGTGAAGCGTGAACTAATTGAAATTTGTTGCGCTGACATTTTGTACAAGTTCTGCTTACAACTGTGGCAGTTACACAGGCACTGGCAAAGGGAGGGGGAGAGGCAAAGGGAAAAGTGGAGGCGGCTGTCGATCGTCTTCAGCTAATTAGTGCGCTTCCCGTTGCAGTTATTGTCTTATTTTAATTAATTTATCACAAACATAAAATGGCGCAACTCTCACACCACCAACCTCAGACTACTACTTCCAACAAATCACTCACACGCCTCGTTGAAGCAGCTCGGAGTCCATTGCTATTGATAGAGCAGCGGGCAACAATCCGCACCCTCCGTCTCATAAATTTCCACTTGAGATTGTTGGCATTGCTCGACCATCAAATTAAATTTATGACGAGTTCTCTGATCTCTTTCGGACTTAATTCCGTGTGTGTTTTGACATTGTCAACAGTCAAGCAAACAAACAAGCGAAAATATGCCTGCTCGGCAAACAGGGGCCACCAAATGACATTTCTAATGTCACTTTGATTGTGTAATTTAGATTTTATTGCCGCCATTCAGCGCAAGATGTTTGCGTTGCAGCCGATGCGTGCAACCAAGCCAGACAACATCCAACAACAGGTACCAACTAAGGCGGAGGGTTGCTTCATCTGGATATGTGTTGCCTGTTCACATATCGTTTCATTCTTGATTACAAGCGGAAGTTGTTGGATTTTATGCCAGTGTTGATGGTACAGCGAACAACTTTTCCAAATTACTCGTTGTTAATAATAAAAGAAGTGAGCGAAAATAAACAGATTATTTACTAAGTGAAATGATAAATAATTAAAATTATACTTATTATAAGAATAGCAAGATGAATTTAAATGCGTGCAATTCGAATTTAAAAAGATAAAGATATATATTAAAACGAGTTTGTGAAGTGTTGAAGGGTATTTAAAAACATATCTTTCTTAACTTACAGACTTCATTATTACATTTTTTCTGCATCAAAAATATGGAGAACAACTTCAACCCAACCAATAATTTGATTCACCTTAATTTCAAATGTTCCTTTCAAATTCTTCCCATTTATAGCAATCTAAATATATTTGTGGAGTTCTCCACATTAAATCCAAGCGTTCTTCATTTGTGCAACGATTCCTGGCTGGAGTTAAGCGCCACACAGAAGACCTACCGGGAACTATCACGGCATTGTGAGTCAACTAACTAAGCATAAAATTTGCATGGCGCTGTGTATTTTGTATGGTTTTTAGTGTCGGCTATATCTTTGATCCTGTCAAAGAGGCGAAAATAAATTGCTCAATTATGAAATATTAAGTGTATGCGACGACAAGAGACGCGAGCACAGAGAACAGGGAGCTGCTCTTCCAGGCGCATGTTAATTACTCATTTGTTGATTGTCGGCGTGTGGTTAATGAAGTATCCAACTAATTAGATTTTGAGACGAGCCCGAAGTGCGTATGTCGTCAAACGTTCCCCAAGGAATCTGTATTGAAAAATGCCGCCGCGGAAATGGAAAATGCTCGCGTTGCTGTATGTATGTATGTATTTAGTTCTACCAGCTGGAGACTTGGGACTCGCATTGACGGCGAAACAATTTATTGCCTTTTACTCTGACATTTTGACATAATGTCGCTACTAGCAAACAAATATCGTTCTTTATTTGTTTATCTATCATTCTCTTATTATATGCGTAGTTGTTGGCGGGCGCTGAAATCGGTCGTTTTCATTTTTTGACAGTTGAAACTCATCGCACTGGCGGCTAATTAGACTATTTGTCAGGCTGCTTGTGGACGGCCTTTGCCTTAGTTTCTTAAACACGCAGCCTCTATCAATGTGACTGAAATGAATGAGACAATACTTCTGGTTAGTTGGCATAATATAGAAATACACAAGCGGTTGTTTGAAATGCTTTAAACTTGAGTTTGTCAGTTTGTTTGCTTGTTAGAATCAAAACAACCTGTAAAATATTGAGCAAGCATTTTCAAAAAAGTTCGTTATTAAAAGATAGTGTTAATTTTCGTTCGATATGATGTGGCGGTATGCTGATAACAAAACGATAGCACTGAAGAGGTTGCTGTAGAAACTAAATGACATCCATTTTTCAAACTATATCGTAACTGAAACAAAACGATAACATTGAAGAAGTTGCAGTGAAATGAAATGATATTCAAGTTTCAAACCATAGCATAACTGAACGAAACTTCAACTTGCAATGAAAGTCGCGACCTCTATTAGCTAAGTTTAACACAACGTAAAGATGTTAATTTTCTTGTAGCATACTTTTAGATGCTTTCTAACCGTAACAAGCAGCTTCAGTCACTGACAAGTGCAACTGCAGTCTTCTCTAAAATACTGTAGTAACCCACAACGATTATATAGAATCACAATCTCTGTGACGCTCTAGTCTGTCATGATAGCGACTCGAGTGCTGGTTAGTCTCATCGAAAACTGCTGCCAGTTTCAGGTCTGTGTGCAGCGTAGTATTCCGTACAAACCACCCGCAGCCGGTGATTATCGTCGCAATCCAATTCTGATCGACCTGGATTCTGTGAATTTGGCTATCGCAGGCCAGGCCCCGGATTTGGCAATAATTTCTTTGCCAAAAAGTATGCAACAGAATATTTTTTATGATTTGCACTTTTTATTATTGCTATATTTAAAATCGACAAACAGCGACTTAACTATGATGAATGATTTGTCAAACTGTCAAATGGGAATGAGCCTGCATTCAATAAAAAAAATCATAATAAGTATATAAAATGTATGAATGTACAAATGCAGCTTTCATTGTTAAAAAAAAATTAAATAAACTTGTGCACATTTGAAACTTATGCTTGTACCTAACCTGCGTTCGTTTGCACTCATAAAATCTCCACAGTCAAACGAAAGGAAATTCCGCTTGAAGTTTTCAACCAGGCGCACAGAATCGCTCAGCAGTAACGAATTCCAATGCGCGTCATCACCCAGCTGAATCATCAAACGATGTTACGAGTGTTTCAAAAGCGAAAGTGTGATTGTAGTATCTGTGTGCGCAGTATGTGTGTGTGTGTGGTGTGTGTGAGTGAATGCAAGGGGTGTGTTCAGTAAAAATTGCTTATCATTTAGGGGTTGGTTTTTGTTTTTTGTTTTTGTACAGTGACGGCGCTGTTTGCAGTCGCTCAAATCGGTTTGTGGCTAAGCTATAAGGCGGACGCCACTGCACGCTGACAGCTGACTCGCAACTCGCAGGCAAGGAACCGCGAGTCGCGGCACTCAGCCCGCCCAGTGGGTGGGTCACACGCAACCTTAACAGAGTCCAAATAGTCCAATTATGAGCATTTGGGTGTGGCACTCAGCACCACCGGGCTCGAATGGTCGGACTGGTTCTTTGAATTTTTTTCGCATGAGCTCGAACACAAAAAACCTCTGCACAGCCAGCAACAGTAAAAGCAACAGCAGCAGCATTCAAAACCGACACGTGTCCATCAGCGGTTTAACCCTTCTTAAGGTAACGCCCGCCCAAGGATTACCAGGCGAACAGCAACGGTAGCTAGGCAAACTTCTTTAAAGCAAGCATTGCGCATGACATTCACAACCGAATGGGCGCTCTGGCGTGCTCAAGGGGGCGGAGTAAAGGCCAAATGCGAGCGTCAACACAAACGACCGCCTGTTTTGCGTCAGCAGAAACTGGGTCGGGGTTCGGGTGCTTTGACGTTAGCACTGACATCATCACACTTGGAACACGTTGCATAACACACATAACTGGCGAGAGCAGTGCAGCTGTTGGCCTAAACCGGTTAACAGTTACGTCGTAACTATGATCAGCCTTAGTGTAACAGGCGAACAGCTTACACAGCGAAACCATTCATTACTACGTTGTGTTACATTCTCAAATTTAGGGGTTGTTCGCCTGCAATCGCCCTTTGTGCGTGTGCTCGTCACTCTCTCGGTCTGTGTGTGCGTGTGTGTCTGTGTGTTTGTGTTGGTTAACGCCTCAAGGTCGCCGTTGCTTGCTTTTGTGCGATTTTAAACGCACACGTGTTTCCCCGTCTTGTGTCTACGTCTTATGTGCGTGTGTGTTGTGCTACAATCGCACACAGACATACCTTTGCTTATCCACACACTTGCACACATTCTTTCGTGGTAGATTTTCGAATAGGCGCACAGAAATCACAGTTAGTGTTGCTGCGTTCCAAGGACATGCACACACAAGGAATGAGAGCATAATGTGTGTCTACGCACACACAACAGTTACACATTTGTATGCTCACACACTTCAATGCGTGTGTGTTAAATTATTTGCATGAGAGGCGGTTCTTTGCTTTTGCCAGGTTCTATGTGTGAAAAAGCTTTGCTTTGAGCTTTAGTTAGCATCAAAGCTTGTTTGTGGATGGTGTCTTTGCTGAAGGATTCCGATGTGGTTGGTTCCAAGGCTCCATGGAGTATACGAACTTGTTACTAGCTATGATATTGAGTCTGATATAAAACCATATTTATATTAAATTATTCGGCTCACGTCCAATACTATTTGCTTTTGTTGCTATTTTGGTAACTCGTTAATATATTGTAGACAGGGCCGAAAAATACACCTGTCAAACAATAATTAAGTAAATTGTGTTTTTATACTTGAAACCGAAGGTAAAGAGTGTATTGGGCTTGTGCAATATTCGTCGTGGTGCTGTGTATTCGTATGAACGCAACTTTTTTCTATACACTTCGACGGACCTTAAACTTATAAAGACAGATAAATTTTGTAGGAAGATAGCTTATAATGACCTCCAAAGATCTGCAATATAACCACCCCCACCACTTTTAAAAACTAGAAAGCGTACATCTTTTGAGAATGAGTGGTATCCTCATCTGCGACAGACAAACTTTGAAGGTAGCGCACACCCCAGCCACATTCATACCCCTTTGCAATCGGGCATCTTTTAGTCGATTTTAAACATGTATCGAGTATGCGACTGACTGCAAACGTTTCCACTTGTAAATAATCTAAAAAGTCTGTTTAAATATTGATTTGTATTTTAAACTCACTTGTCATTGTGTGCTGATGGTGCTGTTCGAAATTGCATTGAAAACCGTTTAGTATATATATTACATTTATCTATATGATTAGTAGAGTTATTTCATTGCTTTGAATCGTCATACATGCATGTGTATATAAAAGGGACATATTCAACCTGAAGGCAATTCAGTTTCGTCAAGCACTCATAGCAGACTCTAAGTTAGAATTAAAATGCGTTTTATTATATGTTTAATGCTGACTTGTTTAGTATTCGGTGCCTTTGCTCAAAATGGATCATCTTCCATGCGGGGCGGACGTCCAGGACGTCCACTCAATTCGATCGCCGCTAGAGGTAGATCAGTTGACATATATGTAGCAAGTGGTCATCTCATAGAATTATTTTTTGAAATAATATTTCCAGATTCAGATATTGTCTAGCATATCTTTAAAATAAACTTAATCTGTCAAATTTCAAATGTGTAGTGTCTTACTTTATTTTATAATACCAAATTAAACCACTATCAGAGTTAAAATGGGTCAAGAAACTCATTATACTCGATACGGAAGGTAAATATATGATGTTTGTCCGTTTGAACGTTTGTCTATTTGAACCTTATTGACATCCTTCATGAAAGAGACTCGAATCTTTCACGTATTGTATACGCCTAGTGGAAGACTGGGAAATCGATAGAATTACCAAATTTGGTAAAAAGCCAGCTACATCTGACAAATTTTGAAGGCAGCGTACACCGACTGCAATATTTTCAGTTGTTAATAATCGACAATGTCTGTTTAAATTTGATTTAAACTAACAAATACCAGATCGTATGTGAATTTAATGTCACACATGCTGCACTTATCGTACCCAATAATATTAGCCATTTGTTGAATTGCTTTGCCCCGATAAGCTGCGCAAACATAAACGTTTTTGGTCGCAACAACAATGCGAATTGTGTGCCAGCCAACACTTTAAACAATGAAAACTGCCAACTAAAAGAAGACTAAAGAATATGGGGGGGAGAGGAGTGGTAAAAGTGGGACACACCCTAACCTGTACACGTCACTTGCCATTGTGTGTGCTGATGTTGCTGTTCGAAATTGCTTTTAAAATCGTATAGTATATATATGTATTTATATGATGAGTAGAGTCCGAGTAGCACTCAAAATCGCACAAAAGCAGCAACAATAACACGAGAGGATGACAACTTCATAGGTATCGCGAAGTTGGCTAAGTTGTCATTGCGTGTTTTCAACAAACTGGCGACAAAGCTTATCTCAGATGGCCAAACACAAGTGCTGCAGACAATATCCTTTGTCCAACTCGCAGCGGGCGAACTCAGACAGAAGACACTCATTCAAACAGTCAATCATTCAAATAGTCAATCAGTCAAAAGGGGTGATGGCCATTCTAAGAGATCGAGATCATATCGATAAGTCGTGCAGTTGCAGCCACTCGAACAGCTGTTTGCTTTTTCGACTTTGACAAAGTAATTAAAATGGCCAAGTGGCTTTTAAGTGTCGAGCAAGAGAAAGAGAAACTCACTAAATGTCTTCAACTGAAAGTCATAAAATTTATTGTCCTTCCGCTTAGAGCTTCGCGTCTATCACAGCACACACACACACACACACACACATGTGTTGATGTCGCTTATCTAAAGTCAAAACAATTTTCATATATTTTCCACACAACAATATGTAGAGAAGATACTATTATAGCGTGCTTTTCAGTGTTGTCTGACACGCCATTCCGCAATTAGCATGGCGTACAAACTAATTTGTGCCACGGGATGCGCCCTGCACCCACATGTTAATTAACAGCTATACGGCCGAAAAGACAGTCAGACAGTCAGTCAGTTAGTGAGTCCAGTTGTTGGACCATCATTTGTACTTAAGTTGAATTTTATTTTGTGAACAATTATGCTAATTTGTTAAATAAATAGGCGCACGCACATTGCTTGCAAAATGTCTGACATTCAAGTTAAGCTTTATTAGAAGCCTGTATTTTTTATTTTATTGCCAACTCACTCGCACACAGGACACCAACATATGGAGACGAGACATTGAAATGGCCGCTCCAATTAAGTTTTCCGTTTGCCATTTAATTACTCTAATACGCTATTCAACCACCCGACACTCAAATGATTTTCGTTTTGCGTTGTTATATTTGTATTTGTGCGCGTGCCGTGCATGGAAATTAGTTTGTGGCACTGTGGCGATGGCTAGGCCACACCTTCAAAATTGCCGGCACCATTTGTTTCTAGCAGCGTCGCCATTGCTGGCAAGTTATCAAAGCTGTTTGACATCCACATTCATTTGTCAAGCTGTCGCGCCATAGAATACGGCAATCTGTGCCACCAACAAATGAAATTGAATGAAAAACAACGAGCAACGGGAGGACCAAAGCAGCCTGTATTGAATTTAATTAGTTGTAACCGTAAACATTTCAATGCTGATCACATACACAAAAATAACACATTAAAAAACATTTAGAATTTTCGACTGTCAACTGAAGTTGAAATAATTTTCATAAAAATGCAAATGATATTAAACAAATAAAAAGCATCCAAACAGACTTGTTATCAGGTGGAATATGATGATATTGACAAGGAAATAATTTGCAGACACACTCGCACACACACACATACACGCATTATAGAAATCAAAGCGAATCTACTCAGTAATTTGCACAAAAACAAAAAAAAAAAGAAACCAACAGCCAAAGGGGACGCTCAATGCATTGGACGAAGCAGCAAACAAAATGTGAAAAGTCACCAAACAAACAGTATCAAAAGTTTTCCCTCTCAACGAGATGTTGCTGCTAGCCTTTTATCTTTTGATTGGGTGACTGTAGTTGGTAGAGGGGAGCGGCTGTGTCTAACAGTTACCACGTCAGCCAATTTTTGATTGCAACATTTTGCACCAGCGGCAAAGACAGCATGCAACAACCCACATACAAACAACAACAACAACAGCAGCAGCACAAACGAAAGAATGTTAATGCTTATTTAAATATTTTTCGTGATGTGGCTCACTTTGAATTCAACGCTGCTGTCGTTGTTGCTTTTGTTGCATAATTTATACATACATATATGTATATATACACACCAAATTACACACACATACACGTGTGTGTTGTTGTTGTTCGCCAGAAGCGACAAGTAATTTTACTTGGCCAACTAAATTGCACAAAGTTTTTGCAGCTTTCATTTGCTTTTGCTGTCTGCAGTGCGCTGCCACGCCCTGACATTTTACTTTGTGCTCTTTGTAGCATGTAGCTTTCATGTGTCTGAAGGTAGTTGCTTTAAGCTTATTGGTCAAAAATTACGATTTATTTGCTCTCATTAGCACAAGTAGTTTCAACCAAATAGGAATAAACAACAAAGATGACGTTCTTATAAGAATGTCAGGAAAATATAATTAACATATCTTCGATTAATTCAAAAGTGCCATTTTGCATATCAAATGCGAATAAGAACGCTGCCCCACAATCATAAACAAAAACTTTAGATATATTATACTGACAGCAGATATTGACAGGCTCATTCGCATTCACAAAAGTTTACTCAAAGGTTCTTGCGTAACTGACAAAACAAAAGAACTTGCTACATTTTCATTTGATGCAAAGATGCAAAGATGTCACACGCCTCAGCACCTCTTGTGGCTGCCACAAAACACATACTATTTGGTATGCATAAGCAGCAACAATCACAGCACACCTTGCCGCACATTATCTGGCAGGCAGTCACCGACAGATAGACAGACAGACAGACTGACAGACAGTAATATTTCCATATTTTACACCGGCCCAGGCAAAACTTTTACCACAACTTGTCGTGACATTTCTTTTCTTTTGTGCTGTGCCCTTCTCTTTCTAGCAATTTCAAATTTAATTCGCCATTTTGTTGCTGGCCAAAGCCACCCAAGTGAGCAAATCCAGCAATACACCAACACCCCCACACCCCCATCCAAAACCCAACCACCCACTCAACAGCTTACCTTACCGCCATCTTGTGGTTTCTTTTTCAGTTCCGGCTGCTGTTGTTGCTGTTGTTGTTGTTTTTGCTGTTCAGCTTGCTTTTTATTACATTTGCTGATTCTACTTGTGCTTGTGCTTCCTGTATAAAAATGTGGAAATTCCTGAAGACATTTTACTTTGCAATTTCCTTACGAGTCGTTAAACATTTCCAGGCTATGCCAACGCAAACAACAACAATAACAACAACGACAAGCGCAACGCAACGACAGCAGCAAAAGTTAACAAAAACTAATTTAAAAATTCAAATTTTCTTTCCGTTTTTATATGCGCCACAAACTGTACATTTATACGACTATGTGTCTATGTATGTGTGTGCGCATATACATATATATTTGTGGGCTTGAATGCGAGTGTGTGCGTTGGCAGTCTTTGTGGCATATTGTGTTATGGTAATTTGTATACTTGTGGGTTTATTGTTGATCTTCTTGTGCCGTTCTGATTTCCCCTTTTTGATATTTACCTAAATATCAGGGGTTATTTTTCTGTACTTTAAACAATCAAAACTGAAATTATATACAAGTTAAAAGTAGTCCTTTTACTTACTTTCAAAAGATGAACGTATCCAACCAAGCATTAAAAATATTTTAGCCTTATTTCAGATTAAATGCAAAATGATCATCAGTATAGCAATCAACCCTCGAGTCTTTGGTTATTGTCATTGCCAATTGTATTGAAATATTGTTCAATATTCTTCTAATAATGCTAAATCGTGTCACATTAAGTAAATAACTCTGAAATGTATTCAAACACACACAAACTACTATTTCGAAGAGATAGGAAAAGTGTGTTCATCATAAAATGTATGCAAATTTTAGATCATTAATATCAATCAAGTGATTGATAACACAATCACGCAGCAACACATTATGGATTTCAACCACAAACATATTATGTTGCTTGAGTGGCAATTTCCAGCTTGTTATGCAAGCAACCCTTTCGAATGTATCGGGCCCTAAATAAATCCGTTGACAATTGTTACATTAATGTCAATAAGCCACAGACACACACCAATTTTCGAGCATTTACATGGCGAGCTACATTTGTATCATCTCATCTCAGTTTTGGCATAGGCCTGGTTAGCCAACCGCCTTAACACTCCACACTCTACACACCCCTTTTGTCACAATACTGACTCGTGGCTGCATAAACATTTCAATTCTCTGCCGATGTTGCCATTGAGAAGGTGGAGTTGAGGATGATTATAATGTTTTTGGCATTATTGACGTTAACGTTGACTTTATTACTTTGACACTTTGCCTGCTGTTTGGATTTTACCAGCACCACAGCACTCACAGCAATCTATCAAAGTGTTAGATATAAACTCACACATACTTTACTTATGCTGCTAGGGGTCATCAATCAATTTTATTTTACTCAATGCCACTCAACAATATTATTCGACTCCGTTGGCCAAAAAGATGCTGACTCGTTGTTGTGATTTGATACAATTGAAATGCGTTTAAATCAATACTCTTGTATATACCGATAAGTATTTAGTGACATAAATGTAATAAATTGCACCTTTTCAGCTAGAAAGTCAATTACTGATACAACAATTATTTTTGTAAATATATATATTGTACTAATGTTTAGCGAAAATAAACTTTAAACTTAAAGACGTTACATAAATCAACGGAAATAAAAACTAAAAATTATTCATATGCATATGCTTTACAGGCACTATAATAAAATGCTCAGATCAGGCTCCATTTTTGCTCATATTTAAGAAATAATAAGTTGAGAAGGTGGGCATAAACATTGGGCCTTTTTGCAGTCCTTATGCATAAATTTAACTAGCAAACATAGTACATATGTCATAATCAAATAATTTGTGCACCGTTAAGTGCAATGTCAGCCAATTTGCCACAAATTAAAGGCCAATTAACCCATCAGCTAGACAAACAAGGGGCTGACAACAATAACGCATTGAAAACTGCGCACGTTCTTGTTATTATCAAATTATCAAAGGAGCTAAGCAGCAAAACATGGCGAGAAACAAAATAAAACTAGTTTTTTAAATGCAAAAAAATATATGTATATATATATAATTACAGGACATAATTGAAGCACAGCGACAACAATATAATTAAGCTGCTGACCGATGTTGACCCCTTGACAGATAGCAGGATGGCAAACAGCAAACATCAAACAGCAGACAAACTGACAGGCGCATAGGCTCGTGGGCAGTTTAATTAATATGTTTGCATTGCGGGATGCAACAGAAATATGAACAACGAACACACCCAATATAAATTTATACCCCTCCCCCGTCAGTCCTTAGAGTGCAAGCAGTTAATTTTTCAAATGACGTGGGTCCTGCACGATTCCTTTTCTGCTTACTTGGCTGCAACTCGAATGTGCGTGGTTCGCACTCGTCATAGCTTATTGAACACACACAGTCAGATAAGAGCCAGGGGAGGAACCCCTCGATTCATATATACCTGAGTTCCTTTGGGCACGCGTCAAACACCGACGACTACTTTTCTAAACATTTTTTCGGCACATTTGTGCGGTTTGACATTTTTATAGTTTGATCAAATTGCTCTAATTCGTAAAGTTATAAAATTGGCCGCGACTTTGGCACTTAGTTATAAATTTGAGACATTCAAGTAGTTTTATTGCCGAATGACGGTCAATGAACCAAAAGGTACTTAAAAAGGATGGCACATGCGTGCTAATCTCTAATTTGCTAGACGATCGTTTGTATAACCCTTGGCACCCGCTCTGTCTATATGTATTAACACACCATATCCATAGCGAGAGCCAGCGGGACGCAACGAAAATGACAGGACCTTATGCTCGCAGTATTTTAATTGCCGAAACTCGGCGTGTTTCGAATTTCGGTATCTAAAGTTGTTTTTCTCATTTTAATGGCGCTATTTTCATTAGGCAAATGTGTGTCAGCATTTCATTCTTTTTTTTTTCGTATACATATTTGGTTTTTAGATAAAAAAAAATTAAATAAAAATGTGCTTCTCATTTGCATACAAAATGAATGGATGGGCAGGGGCCAGCGAATTGTTCTTTTTTAATGTGTGTATACTCATTTATTGCATATTCATCATTTTAATTGCTTGTTTTTATACTAAATGACTCGATAAGGCTTTTAAGGTTATTAGGTGGAGATGCCAACCACATGTCCTATAACAACAACAAGGGCAGTCAGTCTGTTGCGATGCCTGCGAATGGCAAGAACCCGAATGAAGAGTTCTTTGACCAGACTACAGCATATATAATCAATATACCCACTTCTATTGTCCGAACAGGGTAAACTACAAAAGAAAAGCGCTTGGCTGAAGCGACGCAAAAGACGAAGGTGCAGTGCATGATTACTTTGCTTTTGTTTCTGATTGTCGTCGCTGTGAAGTCAAGAAAGCGTAGAGCATAAAGAGCATAGAATTTACTTTGCCAACGAATGAATGGATATGAATAAACAAGTGATCAATGCAATGAAAATGATTGTCTGTGCGTTGAAGCATCCGACACGCTTAACAATTCAGCGCACAAAGTGTGGCATAAAGAAGGCTGTGCAAAGGCATACTCCTAAGTAAAAGCAGGAACAATATATAAAAGAAATCACTTTGGTTCAAAGGTTGCAACGATTTTAATGAGAAGCTATAACAAGTGTACAGTATGCAAATGAATAAATTTCTTCAACGGCGCATTTCGTTTGATGTACTGCAAATACATAAAAAAAAAGTTGTTGAGAATTATTCTTGAGGTTTTATTTACTGATATTACTCACCCGGTATTTTAGTTATTTCAGCGCTCAGTATGGATTGTCACATGGGCTACGAGGCACTTTGCACCTGCATTTGCAGTATCCGCCACTACCAATACCACCACCACCACCACCAATACCACCACCACCACCAATTTTAATGCCAGCAGAATGACCGGCGCCAAACAGTAGGGGATCGGCTCGCACACATTCCTGGACTGCGCACAGGACGACAGCAAACAGAATCAAAAGCTTTAAGTTGAACATTTCGGTATATAGAAGTTGCACTAGGCACGAACCTATCGTAACTGATAAACACTGCTGCAGTTAATCGATCTTTTATAGAGAAACAAACTGGATAAGTCTTTGTTTGTGCAGTTGTCATATCGTATATTTTTATACCATGAACCCATGTAATGGGGAAAAGGGTATAATGGTTTTGTGCAAAGGTAGCATCTCCAACCCCATTAAGTATTTATTATCTTGATTGGCACCAGTAGCCGAATTGATAACAAAATCTTTAATTTAACAACTGTGAAAAGTATTCTAGAAACAATCGACCAAATAATACAAATCCGTCGAGAAACCGGAGTTATCGATAAGTTTCATTATTATGCAGTAGCACAGTTGTCCACATATACAATCAATGACGCGGTGCGTAGTGTCTTGAGTTCAGGGCACCTTCTAGTCAAGTTATCACGTTAAGAGTCTTCTTACTTGTTGTTTTGTTTTGCTCTACAGTCAGAGCACCCATATGCAATTATTAATTATAGATTTTTGATGTCAAAACACCTGTATGCAATTAACATCCATATATTTATATATACATATGTATAAAGTTCTTATTTCATTTCATTACTCGATTGCTTTTGGTTAGCTTTCATTATGTTAGTCCAATTACCCGATTTTTAATGATTCAAAAATGCAAAAAGGGCATAATTGTTGCATAAATTCGCTTGAAATATTAATGACTTATGGTGTTTTAGTCTGTTTAATAAATGTTATATAGAATAATAAAAATTTAAAATTAGCTGATTAAAATTGTTTTGTTGTTTACACAGATAACATTTGTATTTGCATATTAAACAAAATATATAAGAACATTTTTAGTTTGATGAACTTGGAGCTCCACATAAAAGTTGCCAACCAAAAAATTATTATTGCTCAACGAAAACTTAATAAAAAACCATGCGCTTAATATATTTTATTTGGTACATGGTGCTAGAGCCCAAGAAAAACAATTCTCAAGTCAAATGAAAAGCGTATTATTCATTGTATTCAATCCATCTAACATCACAGAGAAAAGAGTCATAACATTTGTCTAACTAGGTCTTTGAGAAGATACTACAATAAACTTATTTAAACTGGCAAGAATGTTGAAGACTGGAATAACTTACGAAATAATTGTTTGGAATAGTCATGTGTTATGGTATTCAAAATAATTTTATGTACAAGCAAAGCATGAGCCATGAATCAACCTTGCGGTATTGAAATATTTCACTTGAATAAAAAAGGTTGGCTTTCTGGTGACTGAATCTACTCGAAAAAATCTTTCAAAGCCGTTAAACCAGTTGAGCAAGGTCTGTAACATAAAATACGAAATACAAAAAAAAACATCAAATTTATTTAAAATAATACCAAAAAAGCGAAATACGCGCATAAATAATTATGACACCTTTTTGGCGTTTGGTAATTACACGCAGCAGTCATTAGCTCATTATCATTAGAAACGCTGCGAGCTGCACAAAAACAAAAGTCAAACATCGCCATTAACCCTTTCTGAAACCCCTTTCCCCCCTTGGCAGCTAATGCTGCTGTTATTGCTGTTGCTGTTTGGCTTAGTAAGTAATAATAAAATAATAAGCAAAAAGTGTCATCATTTTGTTGAAGGTTGAGGGGCGGCGGCGGCAGCGGTGTCAGCAAATCCTGACGGATTTCGTATGTAATTACTTCAATTAAACCATCTGTGACAATTGCCGCAGCCAAACATGAAATTCAACTTTACTTTTAAAATTCCCAATTGAGTTGAGGCGCATTATCCTGCCAAGCAACCCCCAGGAGCCGGTAACTCAACGCGCTTTTTACCTTTACATTTGCGACGTTGTTGCCGTTGCCTTTATACTGTGGCTGCTGATCTTAATGTTGTTGTTGGTTGTGTCTGTTTTAATGGGGTGACATTTATGGCACTTTATCAACTCAAAAGTCAATAATGCCAGCCAAGCATCTTACTTAAATGTGGCTTACAGAAAAAAAAAGGAAAAAAACCAAAAATAAATATCTAAGAAAAAGCTGTTGAGAAAATTGTAATACGATTAAAATGAAATTTTTAAATTTATGCCGCTTATTGTCGATTCCTGTCGTTTCCGCCTGTAACTCAAGACTTGAGGCGGCTAATGCTCCCCGAGAACACAACTTGGTGCGCGCTCCCCAAAAGTTTGTTATGACAACTGAAAGACATTTGAAAGTAAGAGATGCTTACGCACTGCGAAATTGTTGCAGGGCATTAGGCAAATGGATCCCGCAGGATAAGCAGCCCAAATTGAACGAAAATGTGGGTTGCCGTAGTGCTTAAGCAGCCATTTGTTGACAGTTCGGCGCTAGCCTGGGAATTCCAAATGAAAACTTTGTGTAATTAGAAGTATCATTTGCTGAAGACGCCGGAGCTAGATCTTTCACGCTAACGCTGACTCGCTGCTGACTCGCTGTTGACTCGCTGCTGACAACTTGATTACGTTTCAACAACATTGTAAAAGGTAATTGCCAGCGCTCGCTGCGTTAAAGACTGATGAGCATTTATCACCCTCTCTCTACCTCTCTACACCTAACTTTCTTGCAAGAACATCAACAAATTCTTTAGGTTTGCGTGTCGTGACGTGTCGTTGCGGAGGCATGCAAAAAGCGGGGCATTCATTAGGCCCGCCACGTAGAGTCTTGTTACCACATTTTTCAATTATAGCACATTTCCTGCCTTTGGCTTTTGGCCGTTTCGTTTCACATGTGCGCCGCCGTCTTCTTCTCGTTTATTTGGTTTTTTTTTTTACACAAATGAAGAATTATTGCATTTTAATTTGGCAGCCGCTGCGCACTGTGGCTGCAACAAATAAAAAAAAAAAAACAGCAAAAAATGTGCAGGTGGTGGTGTTGTGGTGCACTGGTTCGATGGTTTGGTGGATCTGTGGTTGCCTTATCCTTATCATGGCAGCAATTTAAGCGCTGCTAGGACACACGGCATATTCCAACTCTAATGAAGTGCAGTTCAAAGTTCAAACCGCCGGCTAATTAGCTGCTGCCGCCAGCGAATGCGCCACTTCATTAAAATGAGTGCCCTCAAAGCGGAAACCACGGAAAAAAGAGACAGAGAGACAGAAAAAAACCACCAGCTAGCATTCTCTCAGTTGCTGGTCAGTTAGCCACTGTAAGCTGTCCCACAAAAATTTATTGTTAAAAGCCGCTAATGAATTATTTACTGCCCATTTTGCTGCTGTCCAGCATGTCCTTAACGTCCTTGCCTGATGCCGGTTTTTTTTGGGGGGTTGCTTAGCCTCGACTCCTTTACGCATAACTCAACCAGTTCACACCCTTAATTAACTGCGTGCGTGCGTGCGTGTTACCACATTTAACAACATGCCCCAATCTGACTGTTGGCTAACTTGTTTGTATTTTCAAAGTGGCTAAATTTGCGTTTGTGTGTGTGTGTGTGTGTCAAGCATTTATTTTTGGCTCTATGACTTTTGGGTTGTACTATATTGATGGAAATTGCCTGACCAAAATTATGTTTATGAAGCATTTAATAAGCGTGACAAAGGTTGTTCCAGCCCAAATAAATATGGTTTCTGTTTAGAAATGCATTTAAAGTAACATAAAAATTCATTTCATTTTAGAGTTCCATACACATTTAACTTGCTTGGCATTTCCCCATAGCATCAAAATCAGTCTGAATACCAACGATTGTATATCGTTCTATCCATCAATCATATGCATATGAATAACCATTTTAATAATTCCGAATTACGCAGAAGAGCGCACATGATGAATTGCATATTATGACGCCGTATCCTTGTTATCCTTCTGAGTGCTTATGTGTATATGTATATGTATATGTATATGTATATGTATATGGGTGCGGGAATAAGCGTATTCACTTGACAATCACTTTTGTTTTATTGCGATTTGCCAGCCCTGACTTTCAGTCAACAACAACAACAACGAATAAAACCGTACACCGTAGAACAACAGCAAAAATTTCCACTTGGGATAACTTGTGAGCAATTGCAAACTGCAATGTGGCAACGACGACTCTATAGCTGTGGCAAAGACAATGAGCGTTGCCTGCCAAATTGTTGTGGTGCAAAAATGCGGGCATATGTGCAAAAGAGGCAATCGACAACACCACAAACAAATACGCAGCCCATCAAGGAGCAAGTGCAGCAGCCAACAACCGCAACAACAACAACAACAACAATAACAAACCATTTACCAAGAAAATGAAAATTTATTGTTAGAAATTGAAGAAAAGCGCTTGGCAGCCGCTGCTGCTACTGCGGTTAGTGTTAGTTAGATACCTACAGACATACCATACATACATAGCTAGAGCAGCAAACTAACAATCAAGGCAATCAAGGTGATTCTTTGTTGTTGTTTTTTTCCGTCTCTCATCACTTGTAGTTTAGTTTTCTTATGTCTAAGCAAAGAGTTTGGCTTGCAATTGTTTGGCTGCAGTTGCATTGTCATTGCAATTGCTAACGATTTGTAGCTCAATAGACGTCAGGAGGAGGAGTAGGTTAGATCTTGCCAGCTTTAACGTTGGCAAAGTAGAGCCAGCGGCTAATGGAAAACATGCTCAGCAAATGCCTAAAAAGATAATGGGCCGAACATTTAATGCACGTTATTGCTGGCCAGGAGCAAAAAGGCAATTTGCGTTTTGGATTTGCTCAGGCAATGCCAATGCCAATGCCAATCCCAATTTCAGTTTCTCCCTTCTTCCTGCCACCACCCCATTGAGACGGCAGCGTCAAGAGCTAACGATTTGCTAATGCAGTGAAATATTTATTGAAATTGTCTAGTCCCTGGGGGCCAATGCGGCGTTGTCAGTAACTGCTATTAGCCGGGGTCTTTAGCCAACTTGCAGCAGGGAATTGGATTGGATATTCGCATTTGTGGCTCCGACGCGTCCGTTTGGCTTGACTGCCCCCAAAATGGCGCCGAGCCACCATGGTCGGGCAATAGAGGATGGGAATGCGAGTCCACAATTTACGAGTCTCTGTTTGGCACTTTTAGCATTATTGCTTCTGCCTCGGCGCATGTTTTGGCTAGGGCACATGAACACATAAACAGCCCTAAAGTAGGGCAAAAAGTTCGCATAGTTCTTCAGGCACACACACTTGATTATAAATTACGCACATTAATGCAATTAACAAACAACAAAAAGGCTCGCGCATTCACCTGAAAATAGAGAGAGAGAAAGAGAGGAGGAGAGCTAAGAGCAGCGACTCAAGAGTCCTTCACCCGAGTACCACTTCAGCTTGAAAAATAACATATTTATCCTGCAACAAGGGCCGCAGGATCATTGTTTGTACACATTTTGTATTTGCACAAAATATTAGAACTGATATTTGGGCTAAGCGCTTGCCGCAACCCGAATCGGATATGGATACTTGTAGCGCCTGCCGCAGGTTCTGGTCCTGTTGTTTATCCTGACACGTGCCGCGCATGCGAAACTGCAATATTCCAGTAATTATCACACGCTTGTGGCCGCGTGCAGCCCTATCAGCCATTACAAAATTCACTTGAGTTTTGCCTACAAATTGTTTCAATGTAATTAGTGGGCGTGTCCCGATGACAGCCAACAGCATTAAAAACAACAACAATAACATGGATTCGTTCGATTTGGCACGCGGCGAACACGTCAAAAAGCCGTTGATTATAGAGTTTACGTCTCAAATAGTTCAGTTTTGTTTGGCTTAAAGCTCTTAATGAGCACTTGATGCTTAGGTGACCATACGCAACTGAGCAGACAGTTAAGTAGCTATTTTAATGTAAGTGCGTATAGCAAAACATATTATTTACCTTACGAAGCATAGGCCTACCGTTAAGTTAACTAAACTGCGATTCATGTATGATAACTTTTCATGTCAAAAGATGTTGAAAGAGGTGGTAAGAACAAAATGTATTTTATCTTACCCAAATCACAATAATAGGTATAAAAACCTAAGCCTTAGCTTCTTTTGTTTTTAATATTAATTTGAATACGTTTTAAAAATATCCAAACCACCGCATAATATTTCAACAATGATGGAGACATTAAAAAAAAAATAAAATAATATATTAAAATCAAACAAATAAATCATGTGGCATATGGGTAGGAATTGGAATTGCTGTTGTTCAACACGCTTGAAACTAAATACGCGCTTTAATTAAAATTTAACAAAATGAATAAAAATCTATCACAAATAAAAACGAAATAGAAATATTCAATCCCGACTGAACAAAATATCATTGGATTCAAATTTCACACATAGAGAGAGGGAGGAGAGAGAGAGAGAGAGATGATTTGTGTGATGATGGTTTTGGTGATGTTTTGGTTCTTAGAGTGATGGCTTCTGGGCTTATGCATAGAAATCGGCATGTGGCATGAATATGAATTATGATTGGTTCGTCAAGCGCATAGACTGTTTGTTGCAACCAAAAAAATCCGAAAAAAAAACCATATAGCAGCTAAACAACAAAATCAAAAAATTTCCTAATTGAGATTGGCACGTAAATGGAAAGAAAAAAAATATAGCTATGCAAAATAGGATTTTTTGCATGCATTACAACGAACCAGCAGCCAAATGAATATGGAATGCAGTGGTGGTAGCTGATAGTAAA
Source organism: Scaptomyza polygonia (assembly GCA_035044585.1). Lineage (NCBI taxonomy): Eukaryota > Metazoa > Arthropoda > Insecta > Diptera > Drosophilidae > Scaptomyza > Scaptomyza polygonia. The sequence goes on along the minus strand of JAWNNU010001659.1, from coordinate 1,347,738 downwards.
AAAACCCACTGAAATATACTAAATAATTTGTGGTTCCTGTCGCAGTTCATCCCCATCCTGACCGTGTGCTAACACGCTGCTATATCATCTTGTAACATGTTTCAATATGACGTACATATATCAGGAGCATTCACCTGGCTAGGCCTCGTGACTGGCTTTGTGCTTAGTTCATACATGCATAGATTCATACGAGTGCAGGTACATACATAAATCAAATCCTTTTCACCGCAGACCGCTCAGCATCCATGAGCTGGCGGGGGCTGGCGGGCAATCCATGTGTTTCATATTATGTCTAACATTTTCTTCTTGCTTCACTTTTTTTTTGCTTTTTTTTAATGCATGTGTATGTTGGCCGTTGTACGCCCAACTGTCAGCGAAAATTTTGAAAAATGGCGATATGCCATTGATGAAAGTAAGCTGGTAAAAGCCCCAAAAGCATGGTTACCAACCAGCCAACCAAAGCAATGGCGCAATGCAGTGGCGATGACATCGACCAAATCAAAGCAAGAACACAAAAAAAAAAAAGTGAATAACAGGAGAAAATAAAAATCACACGTTGAGCAGTTGGGCGGGCGTGTCAGCTTACAATATTCCAAAGCGAAAAGTCGTGTTAGATTTTTTTTTTGGTGCTCGTTCGTTCTCTTTGCACTGATTAATTTAGGATTTAGTGCGGCATTGCTGGCAGTCAAAGGACACCTTAAAAATGGAAACAAAGCTACCAAACAGCTCCTAGTAGCGTTAGCAACATGGTAATTTATGTCAACGCCCATGCGGCGTATGCGTTATCTCAAAAACTAGCCTATGCCAAAGCAATAACACAATGCGTTTTTGACTCAAAAGCCAACAAAGACAAATAAATTGAATACGCCAGGCAAATGACAAACAACTGTTGTGCCAAAGACAACGGCTTAGAGATGTTAAAGGGGTTGCTATTTTATACCCTGTGTATATCAATGTAATATCGTAAGATTTATTTATAGTTATATATTGGCAAGAATCAGCTTCAAGTCATAATAATGTTTAAAGATCCTTGCGTGCTCTTAATAATATTCTATTCAATAAAACTGTTCCTTTAGATTTTTGCTTAAATCGTAAGGCTAAATATTATTTCATGGTGAATATGGAATATAAATTGGGAAGTTGAAATCTTCGAGCTGTATCAAATATCCAATGCCAATTGGCTGGCGAAAAGTCTACAAAGTATTTCGCAGTCGTAGTCGCTTTAGTTTGCAGCATTCTATTTGTTCGCAATAGGCTTTTATTCGCCAGATGCATTGTTTTGACTAGACCTCGGGGCTACCTTGCTTGGTAGCTTTGCAAATTTTTTAATGGATTTGAGCTAACAAAAAGCACAACATGGCTCTGCTGAAGTGAAGAATTCGCACTCGCGTTTTGCGCGTTCCTATTTTTTGTTTTTTGTTTTTAAACGCGTATGGTTTGGAATCACATCCCTGCTTGTCTTTGAGTGTAATGGCAAATGTTGTTACCCGGACATCCTGCTATACCGGCAGTCGGCTGTCGAATGTGTCTGCAGCCTGTTGTCAATTTGGCCAAAGTGGTTTTTCAGTTGCTTTAGCGCGAAAAAAGGTGCACAATCTGCGTCAAGAAAATAAGGGGAGTCAGCTGTAGATTGTTGAATGCTGGCAAAATTGCACTTGTGCGGCATTTTAATCACTCAGGCGACGTTACGACGCCTACATTGGCCCTATCTAGGTGGTGTCTCCTCAAGGCGTCTCATTCTTATTACTTAATGACAGCGAAAAGTGGCAGACTCAACGCTTCCAGAGCCACACGGCTCAGTGCCAGTCGACAAGTGGTGTGCCAGAACATGTTTCTATTGTTGTTGTCCTCGCCTGCCAATGCCTGCCTGTGAGCATAGTTTCGCAATGGACAGCCATTTCATTAGACTAAAATGCGCAGCCCACACACACTCATACGAGAAGCCTTTTGTTTAACGCATTTCGCTCTGATCGAAATTTGCATTTGGCTGCTTCATTGAATCGCTTACAATTGAAGGCGGCCCCTAGTAATGTGCCCAGCTGTGCCTGTTTTTTCTACCCTATGTATGAACTGTGCGCTTTGTTCAAGTGTTCCAAGTGCGCCAAAAGACGCGCAAAATTTCTTTTGATTCCGTTTTCGGGTGCGAGCGAACGTTGTAGTCAATCGTACAAAAAGGCGCACACTTTTTAGAATGCTGCCTCGCTTTTGATAGCTTTTATTTATTATTAGGAAAGGATTTGTGTGCTAGAGCTTGCTGCCAGCTTGCTGGCTGTCATCAATCAAAAAGTGCGCAAAAATCAAAATGTCATTTGTGTGGGGACCTGCGCCTTTGTGTCTGCCATTTCGCAGCATGATTTTCAGCTTTCGTATTCGAATCTCAGGGGAAGAATTGCTTTCAACGAGAAAGGGGATATGCATCCTTAAACAATCGAATGAGTTATTGAGGCAGGTGCAAAGCAAAATAAACATTTGCTGAACAGCTTTATGCTTTTAGTGAGCAACTAATAAATAGAGAAAAAAACAATAGTAAATCAAAACCAATACATCTTATTGTTCCTGCAATAAGTCTGAAACATTGAAAACAGATAGCTTAATGATTTACCAATGTGTGAGTTATCTGTAATATAAAATTATATAAATTTAGCTGGTTAAAGGCCCAAAAATCATAATTGCCAACCAGCGAGACAAGGCAATGGTGCTTTTGAAGTGGCAATGCCATCGAGCAAATCGAAGCAAGAGTAACAAAAAAAATAAAAAATAACTACAGGACAAAAGTTATGCCCAAAATAAAAATCATACTCTGAGCAGTTGGGCGGGCGTGTCGGCTTACAATATTCCAAAGCGAAAAGTCATGCTAGAAATTTTTTGCTGCTCGTCAGTTCTCTTTGCACTGATTAATTTAGGATTTAGTGCGGCATTGCTGGCAGTCAAAGGACTCCTGAAAAATATAATTAAAAAGTTACCAATCCGCGTTTTGTAATGTTAGCAACATGGTAATTTATACCAACGCACACGAGGCGTATAAGCAATAACACAACTTTTGCAATGTCCCGTTCGTTTTTTGTGTCAATCAAAAAGTTCAGATTTAATTGAAAATGAATTCGGAAAATTAAAAATTGTTGTGATTTGTGTGGGGACTTGCAGCATGATGTACAGCTTTTGTATTGAAATCTCAGGGGAAGAATCGCTTTCAACGAGAAAGAGGATATGCATCCCTGAGCGCTCGAACGTGGGATTGAGGCAGGTGCAAAGCACAATAAACATATGCCAAACAGCTTTCTGCTTTTAGAGAGCAACTAATAGATAGATACAATTAACAACAAGCCAGAGTAAATCAAAAACAAAAAATATCTTATTGTAGCTTCAATAAGTCTGAAACATTGAAAACAGATAGCTAAATGATTCAACAATGTGTGAGTTATCTGTAAAATTTTCAATCCCGGAAATCTAATTGAGCTGCACAAACAACGTCCCCCAAAACAAGGTAATTTTAAATTTAATTAATTACTGTTTAGCAGCAGCCACCGCAGGACAAATAACAATTTTACACGTAACAGCGACATAAGTCAACCAGCTGAAAAGGATGTTTCGACATATGTCGCCAACTGCCACCGAAGGGTGGCTCATCCATACAGGCAGCAAACCAACAAACCAACAAACCGCCCACGCAATCAAATATTTCGAAATCATTAGGTTTTCTTCTCTTTTTTTTATGCTGCTGTCAGGGATGGGCCACTTTTTTCTATTATATCCAATCGTATACTGTGCTGGTTGGCTCGATTGAGACATTAAGTTAAACTTGCTGTTCATTATAATCCACTCTAAGCTTGCTACAGGCCACTGCATGTTGCATGAATGGGAGTCGAGTATTCCCCGAAGCACTAAAGCACCAGCCAAGCAGCCAAGGAGCTCATCATCACTAGCCACCAACACCACCACCCTCTCCAACCATCATTGGGCAGCGTCTCCCCCGAGCACAACTCTATTATTAAATGCACTTTTAATCTTGACTGCCTCTCTCTCTCTCTCTCTTGCTCTCGCTCTTTCTCTGTTCGTCTGTTCGCTTTCAATGACTTTTCCATTTTGCACCCTCAAACGGCGACCGATTATCACCCTTAAATGGTACTTTACACACACAAAGAATGTCATGCATTGAATGGAATTGAACTTCCACTCAGCCCCGCAACCCCAACTCCCAACAATCCGAACAGTTTGAAAGGTAGTCCTAGTTGCAATCAGCACTCGCAACCGGATGATCCTTACTGGTATGTATGTGTGTGAACTTTTTTTTTTTTTTTAAATCAAAGCTAAGTGTCATATGATTTAATACGTGGTCAGATATACGTTAGTACGAAAACGGTATAAATCTCATAGATTAGTTTTGCTATGCTGATAGTTTGCCTTTACGGATTTTTAATGTTTATGCAATTCTTCGCTCTGCTTTAACTAAGAGGTGGAAAAACAGAATATAAGAGTTATTAGCTACACAAACTAAAGACATGAAATAGTGTATAAAAATTAGATTCGTAAAAGGTTTTCTTTGTTTCAGCTAGGTTTGCTATTGAATATGAAGTTTTGATTTTTGTTCACCCAACTACAAGCCAGTATCTTAACAGACTGTCATTTTGTATTAACAAAAAATGACAAAATTTGTCTTGCCATTAAATGTCAGCTAACTGGCTCGCATCCCGTTTTGGTGTCGATTGAATGAACCAACTCCAATCAGACAACCCTCTTACCCTGCCTTGCCCTTGAAGCAGACGCCGCATCGACCTCACCCAGTGCGCTCACAGCGGGCACAATTACACGCCGCAGACCCTAAAACATTGCACAAAAACAACAAACAACAACAACTCAGAAACCGAGCACATAAAATTGTGCCTGATGGCCGTACAGAGATGGATGGTTGGATGAAAATAAAAATAAAAATAAAAACAGCAGCAAAAATATAGTAGAGGAATATAAAAATCATCCCTAGTACAGTCTTGCTTGTTCCGTGCTCCGTGAACAGAGTGGGGTACACTCTTAAAGAGCACATAATTGGTCTGTAATCTATTTTTGACAGATTGAATTTCGCTTTTATCTTGATTTTGTTTTGACTGACTTCGTTGTTGTTTCTACTGCTGCTCCGGCAGTAGTCGTAATTGGGTTGTCCTACTATGGTTCAACCCCCCAATCCACCCAAAAAGACCCACTTGCAGGTTGACTGGAGGAGTGAGGTGGGGAGGGTTTGATGTTTGCTGGTTGCTATTGTTGAAGTAAAGATTTGCTAAATGGTCGTAGTGGGTTTGGTGTATAGTTTAATATGATAAGTGGGTTGCTTGTTGGGATTTTTGGGTTTGGGCTCGGGTTCGGATTTGATTTTGGTATTCGGGCTCTTTTGCGCTTGGTGAGTCGCTTAAATGCCAATTTATGTGTTGGAAAATTGGTAATTTTAAACCGCACAGATTTTCACGTTTTGATAAATACCCATTGTACCCCCAAGATTAAAATAACTGTAGGCATCTGTTTTTCACAGAATTGTCGGATATTATTCATGACACAGCTCAAGTGTTTTGAATATACTTATTATTATCATAAATTATATTATCCTACGAATGCGACATGGACAGTATGCCCTTGGGAATAATCCAATCATATTTGTGTTCTGGCTTTTTATAAATGCCAAACAAAAAAGTGTCAGATCAAATGAAAGCATTAAAAATTATTGCTGATATAAATGATTTTTGCATTTCAATTTCGCACTTGGACGCGTTTGATTCCGCTTATGATTTTGATATTTCTTGGGCTTGCAAAAAACTGACAACTCAACGGAGCTGAGAGAGTCAGAGCCTTTTGTCTCTTTTGTAAATTACAACACCACATGCAACCCATTTAACTTACCGTTTAACAGCTACCCTTTACCCTTACTCCTGACCGCCTCTAACCCTTACAAAAGTCACTTTTCGAAAATTGTTTGGCATGTCGCATAACCTGTAATTTTCACACCACCCCGCCCCCCTTAATGCTGTCGAAGTTTTTTGTGTCATTTATTTATTCATTTGCAATTCCATTCAATGTTTTCGATGGGCGTTTAATGAAATGTGCGCTTGCGGCTGTTTCGTATAAATATAATTTGTTCCTTCGGCATGGGGTCGCCATTAATGCGCTGCTATGATACCCACTTGCTGTTAACCAGGGACGCAAAAGCTGCCTGCCAGCAGCGTCATCAAAACAAACAAACAAATAAACGCGTAACACTCGCTTATGTTTGTTTCTTTGTCCCTTAAACAAATATGTTTCAATCAGGCGGCGACTGTGACTGCTGTGGTGCAAAACTTTGTTAAATTTTTTGCAATTAAAATGATTTTGTTCACATGACACCCAACTGGGTCTCAGCTGCTGGGAACGGAGATTTGTATATGCAACGGACGCAGACACAAACTCAAATCATTGAAATGACTGGGTAGCGTTTTAATGAAGCACTTTTTGGAGTTGTCATAGCATCAAGCCGTGAATTTAGTTTTTTTGATCGCGTTTTGGCTGATGTCCGAACTGATAATGAAGGTATCCAGAGATATAGGCAGTATTGTTGGAAAGTATCAATTAAAATTTTTTTTTATAAAAATTCGAATAATGAAATGCATTCAAACTTTTTATTTTGAGAGTTATGTCTAAATTCAAGCGAATTTTTTATGCAACGTCAAATTGATAATAGTTTGATTTCTAGAATTATACTACATATAAATTGGACGGAACAGTTTTTTCTGTAAATACTTGGTTAAATTACTTTTAAAATGTTCACCGTGTCGGTAAAGTCAATTTTATACTACAACTTAAACAAAGTTATGTTAAGTTAAACAAAGTTAAGTTAATTGGATGGTATTTCATAAGTTTATGTATAATTAAGTTTAATTTAGTATATGGTACTAGTAATACCGTATAGGCCTGTTGTAAGTCGTTGTGCAAAAGCTTGTGTTAAGCTACCGCTTCGGGCGTAGCAATTCACACAAATTAACTTTAATTTGAGTTCCGTGACAAATGTAAGTGCACACCTATGTAACTAGTCAGGACACTCTCTTATCCGGCTTTTATGACAACAACAAGCAACGACAGCAACAAAAGTAACAAGAATAACAAGCAAACAATAACAAGAGCATATTGCATGCTGAGCTAACTTCGTTTCGAGGACATTCAGCCGGATTGCAAAACGGCACAAAAGGGGTCTATCGTTGGTTTATTTGGCCGCAGGCTAAATGACATTAAATTACATAACGACTACAACAACAGCGACACGCAAAGTCGGAGGGCAGAAACTGGCAAACAATCAACGCAACGCGAGTGTAGTGCTGCGATTTTGAAATGAAAATGTTGCGCAGTAGTCGCTGGCAAAGCGTTTTACAACAGCTTGCAACGTGTATCCTGTGCTGAAGTCCTGACAACGGCAGCAGCATAACTCGTTGCTCAACATTGTTGACTTCCTGTTTTGTGCTCAGAGAGTAATGCTACTACGGCCTACATTAAGCCGCTGGCTCCGTAATTTGTAGGTAAACTCAACACGACGGACGGCAAACAATGAGAGCGCATCAAATAACATTTTGCTGCAAGGACTTCGAATTCACGATCCCTGACGCCCAAACTACCAAACAGCCGAGTGCATTTTTATTGTCATTCAATTGGATTCGAATTTACAGGGCCGTGTGACAATTGACGCCTCACAAACACAGGAAGTCCTCCCCAAACCCCGCTTCTACCTTCTCCTTGCTTTCATCATGCTGATCGTCAGGCGAAATTTGAGCTGAGCTCTCATTTGATTAGCTGGCGACTTGATCTTCGGTTCACAGTTCTTGGCCTCAATTCGCGCAAATTCGATTGATGTTAATTACAATTGTGCATTAGGCTCTGCAAGTGTACATATGTCTGCATGTGTTTGTGTGTCTGCGTGTGTGTGTGAGTGTTTTCTCGTACATTGTGTAATTTGAGTTCAGTGTTTGTGCATTGTTTGTGTTATTGCATTAATTCACTACAATATGGTGCGTAATGAGCCTGAATTTGATTACGACATTGTACGCCTTTCTCTCTCTCTCTCTCTCTCTCTCTCTCTCTCTCATTCTCTTTTGTTCGGTGCACAGGACTCGCCAAAATCCTGAGTGCCTCTTTGTGTTAAGAGTTGTAATTACACGAGCATGTTAAATAGCTTGCACTCATACTGCCCCATTCAACAGGATTCATATAACTTATCATTTGAATTCTTTTAAATTCAACGCTTATCATTTCGCTTACTGTTTTCTCGAAAATTTTGAGAACTTTGTGAAATCTGGCCGTTACATGACAATACTAGCTGAAAGTTACGTTGAAAAAAAAATCCGTTTAAAGAAGGTTCGATTATAGTTTGAAAAACTTTCCCTAAATGTTTATTACTTTAAGAAATTGTTATCAAACCATTTTAAGTAAGGAATAAAATATTGATGGATTGATGACTTTTGGGTGTTCACGTTGTGAGAGATTTTTTTTAAACTTTGAAAACTAATCGAAAATCTTTACATATTTCAATCCACCGCTTTTCCAAGCTTTTTCATGCTGTATGTACTTAATACAAAACTAGCTATATAAAACCAACTGAAAAGTTGCATTAAAACAGGAAAATCAACAAGGCCATAAGGTCGAAATAAATTGCCACAATATCCATAAAAAATGGACAGCACTGGACTGGCAGCCCGACACAGACAACAAATGCAAGTTGATTAATGCACCTTAAGCACAACAGCAACAAAACAATAAAAAGCGAAATAACAAGCCACAACGCAACGCTGATGAGTCTATTACAGGCAATAACAACAAAGCACAGAAACAGCAACTGACGCAATTGCAATTGCCCATAGACATATTTTACGTACATACATATATGTGTAACTAGTATAGCAATAATAGTAACCAACCCTCCAAACAACCCTGCCCAAAAACAAAAAAAAAAAAAGACACGCGCTTTACGCACTAAAAAAACCACAGACCATAAACGAAGCGCCAGCCGCAATAGCTAAAAAATAAAGAATATAAAGAGGATGCCGTACAAAAAATGGCCAAGCAATGCTAAAAATTGGCAACATTATCCATGCTGACCAACACAAACATTGTCATAATGACAAGGATAATGTGTCTATGTGTGTGTGTGTGTGTGTGTGTCTGTGTGTGAGCAGTCAGATGCAAGCTGCGAAAATAAAAATAAATGTGCTAAATGGATAATAAAATACAAAGAGCGACAGTCATAATGGCCACTCAGACACTCGACAAGCAACCAAACAAAAATGAAATTGCGCATAAAAAAAAAAACCACAGTCAGTCTTTTTTAAGCGTAATTTAACTGGTATGGTCATTGTACTTAATTGAACTGTCAGCCACAAAAAAAAAAAAAAATTAAATATATAAAAATAACAGCCCACTACAGGCAGCAGGACATACTGTTACATTTTTTTTATTGCATGCGACATTTTGACAAGCCACAGACAGTGGATGCCAATTTGACAGCAAATCGCGAATTCCATTTGTGCTCGAACAGAAATCACCGAACGGTCAAAGATTTTGCAATGTTTAAAGAGAATGTTTTTGTGTTTATACTATATGCCCAAAACAATAGCAAACTTTGCGCTAAGCTGCAGCACTTCATGCCCAAAAAGGTTGCAATTAAAATAAGTACTTTGCCGTTTTGGCTGCCACGTAGCTGCCATATTTTATATGTGTATGTTTCTGTGTGCAAGAATATATACATAAAAGCAAGACCACAAAAAAAAAGTTACTTAAAGTTCTTACACAGACAAACACACACACACACACATAAATATGTTTGTGTATAAACGGGTAGATAAGCACATTGTACTCGCAAGCTAATTAAGAAATTACTGCAGGCAAAATAGCGCCCACATAGCCGCTCAGAGTCCTTAGCACCACCCAAACCACGCTGTTGCCACCGCCATAACCGAAAAAGCCATTCAATATAAGTACAGGCAAACCTAAATCGCTTTTGAACAAGACGAAATATCACTGAGCTGCGTTATTTTATTAAGATTATTAAAATGCTATTATAATGTTCTTACTTTTGCTTGTTGGAATAATTATATAAGTTTATTAAATATTAGTTTGAAATCTACAGCTGCTATCTAAAATTCTGAAAGAAACCTTTTACAAAATCCCTGTTCAAACTCATATGCTGGGCCATAAAGAAAATTGCCCTACACAAAAATAAAAAAGAGAGCTCACATAATCCAGCAACCAGACACACGCCACACGGCTCCCACTCAGACAATTCACTTTACATATGAGCAAATGTGCTCTAAAGCAACCAAAAAAACCAAAACTGAAATTATGAAAGGCAGTCAAAAAAGCAAGCATTCAAAGTGCCCCCAAACTCCATCCATTCAGGCTGGCATGGAAGGGCAATTTGCATAATTTCTCTACAATTTTCAACCATTTTATGAAATGAATTGAAATTTTTGCTTTTCTCGTTTTTTGGAAGCGCATTTCCTTTAACAAACAAAAAAAAAAAAAAACGAAAAAACATACAAGAAAGAACTGAAAATGCCACAAAAAAAAGTAAGAAAAGCCATCAAATCCATTCATGCGCTTAAATAAAATGCTCAAGCACTTGACTGCATCCATAGAAAAATATCTGGTGGGCCCAGTCGAAAAAAATGAAATGAAATGTGCAAGTCCTACTAGGAAAGAGTGCCGCTGCCGCATACATAAAAGCCAGTCTAATTTGTTCAGATGGCTGCTGTTTATATAAATCAGATACAAAATAGAATAAGTACCCTTTATGTGCATAACAAATAAAATTGAGCCATTGTTAGAACTGTCTCAAGTTTTGGTTAACAAATTACTTTTCTAAATGGAAACTTATAACAGTTGAAATACACTTTGGTAAGGAAAGTATGCGTTGGCACAAATGAAAGTCTACTTTTTTTTTGTTCAATGAAAATAATTAAATCGATATAAACTCATCTCTCTCTATCATGTAAAATACAACACAAATAATTTGCCGTTATTCTTAAAGTACATTTCATTGTAAATCTTCAAATATGCATTTTCACACCTGTCACACCTATCACATCTTCTTAGTGTCTGTTGCATCCATTGCCACTTGTATCCTTCTGGTAATTCAAACTATATAGCAATCGTTTGTTGCGCATAACCGAAACCATTTATGCATTTTTATTGCCATTTATTCGCAGCGAACAATTTGCAATTTATTTTTGCAATTTAACACGCCGCGCAATGTTGCCCGCTGGGACTAAGGAGGAGAGTGCGGGTGTATCGGGTGCATAGGCAAAATGTAAAATAAAAGAAAGAAAAAAAAATAATAATAATAGCAAGAACAACATTCAACGCGTTCGGTGCGAGTTAACAACTACAAAAGTGCACAATAAATGGTAACTTAAAACGCCCAACAACACAGAGCTGCACCAGCAATTGTTGTTGTCGCCTACAAACATGGCACGATATATATGCGCCTACATATACACATTAACTGTTATTGTATGTATGTGCTGGCAATTAAACATAAAAGGCAATTCAGGCAACTGGGTAAAATGCTTTTTCCAGGCCCATTACAAAATTTCAGAAATAAATATAGAAATATTTCGAATACAAATGGCAGTAAATTGCCATACAGAATCGAATACACAGCAGCAGGTAAAGAACACACAAGTTCAGATACTCTTTTGTACTCTTATGTTTCTATGATAGTCCAGATTTTTTGAACAACCGTTCAAATTCTCGGTATAAGCTGTAGCTAATTAGTTGAATTTAATTTTAAGGCTCTGTCTTAAAACTCTTGCTATGAAGCTCAAGTTATAGAATACTTACTTCTTTTACTGATCATATTTCCAAAGTTCCAAACATTTACGATTAAAAACAACACTTTAGCTTTGTAATTACATAAATTTTTATTGGGTTTTATTAATAATATTTTGTTCTTTTATAAGCATATTTTTGTGTATTTCTTCTTACTATCTTAGTTAAAAATTAGGTTGCGCTGTGTTTTTATTTTTTGTTTTGAAGTAATGATTTAACTAGGTATTTGGTAATTGCTTGATATAGTTAATACAAATATGCCAAATGATTATTAACCGTGACCTTTACAGCATACGTTAAGATAATATTTTATTATATAAGAATGTGTTGTATTTTTATTTATTTTTTATTTTCCTGCTTGCGGAAACCAACGGTTTATTATTATTGTTACGATTATCATACATAACTATTTGGTATTATATTTAACCTACATTTGTCCAGCAATGGAAAGTTAAAGCAAATAAAAACCGTATCGTATTATATGAGGTAAGCTGTAAAGGGCTTTATTTACAAGAAATTAACGCGATAAGCCGACTTAAAAGTTATTGAGCACAAGGAATGGGGCATTTACAATGGGAACAATGAGAAGAGGGTGAGTAAAGGAAGAAAGGATATAATTATATATTTATAAATAGTTTATGCCAAGCTATAGAGCTTAGGACTGAAGCCCCCAAATCCTAATCTACATTAAGATAAGCGAGCCCCAGCATCATTAGAATGAAAGTATATACATACAAAAGTTTTAGGAACAAACTATTCAAAAACTTTACAGCTTTTTATCGATTAAGTTTATGAGGCACAGCAAGCCGTCCTTTAGTTTTTGTGTTTATTTTTTGTGTTTTGCTTTTGCCTTTTGTGGGTATAGCATTGAAACCAATTGATGTGCACTTAGCCGCTGATCCTTTTGGCCAACAAAACTTTTCAATAGAAGTTTATAGTGCAAACGGAAGTGGGCTGCATAGGCGAACACTCTATTATTCGGCTCAGCTGGCTCAATAAGAGTGTGCCTTCTGGACTATCGATTTATCCGCAGCAGCTGTAGCCTGATTTGCATCTTCGTTGCGTTCCAGATAACTGCTGCTGTTGTTGTTGTGGTTGCTCTTTGTGCTGGGCGGCCTGGAAGATATGGCAGTTGGCACAGTTGAAGTGGCGCAATCATTAATTATCGTATGCTGCTGCTCGGCAACGAGCTCCTCCTCATCGGCCTCCACATCGATGGCAGCATCGTCGTCATCTGTACACGTGACTTGTTGATCCTGCTCACCACCGGAGTCCGCATCCAGGGAACAGCGTCTGAGTTGCATCGCAGGTATTGATCGCGGTGGCATTGACAGCATCGCTTGTGGCAGTGGCGGCTTCAGCAGCGTCATCGGCGCCGCCAGGCAGCCCAGGTTCTATACCAGCGATGACAGCGGCGGCCGCGGTGGGCTGGTGTTGCGGGCAGCGGCGGCCGCATAATACTGCATCGGATGATGATGTGGCGGTGGTGGTTGCACAAAGCCAGCAGTGGTACCATCATGATACAGCACCGGAACACGCACCAGACGCTGTGCCGCATGTGCCATGTTAGCCATATTGGCCGCTTCCAGTTCGGCGGCCAGCTGACGTTTCCATTTGTTGCGTCGATTCTGAAACCAGATCTTGACTTGTGTTTCAGTGAGACGCAGTGAGGCAGCGAGTCCCGCGCGTTCAGACGAGCTGAGGTAACGTTTCATATCGAATGTGGACTCCAGCTGGAATACCTGAGCACGCGAGAAGACTGTACGCGTCTTCTTCTTGCGCTTGGAATTGCTGCCGTCGCCATGCGGCGATGAACTGTCCGAAGGACCATCTGTTCCATCATCCTCCTCAATGATTTCCTCGCCATCATCGTCCGACTCGTTAGAGCTGGTGGGCAGCATATAGCCGCCCGACCCAGACAGATGGTGGCCATGATGCGAGAGCCCACCGGCGATGCTGCTTGTCGGTGTGCTGGGCTGATGTGGATGCTGTAAATGCTGCTGTGCTTGTGGATGCTGTTGATGCTGCTGTTGATAGAGTGGATGATGTGGTGTGCTGTGATGCGATCCAGTTAAGCCGGGCGGTGGTGATTTGTTGGCATGGCCATTGCCAGCATTGTTGTTGTTAGCATTGGCAGTGCTGTTGTTGTTGTCAGTGCTGCTATTGTTGTTGTTGTTGTTGTTACTGTTACTGCTGTTGTTGGTGTGGTTATTGTTGTTGCCGCTGCTGGGGCTTAGAGATGTGGGCGATGGTGGATTTTCTGTGGTGTTTGTAGAGGAACTGTCTGCAAAAAGAGAGAAAGAGAGAGTAAGCAAATGAGAGCGCATGAGTGAAAGAGCAAGCAGAGAGATGGCAAAGAAGAGAGAGAGAGAGAGCGTTTAGACTGAGCAATACTTTTTTGTTGATTTAACTGCCTGTCTGTTTTCAGTGTGTGTGTGTGTTTGTGTGTGCGTGTATGAGTTGTAGAGGGAGAGGGTGGTTCCACTTTAAGGGTTGTTTAAGATGTTAGACGCGCGTGTGTGTGTGTGTGTGTGTGTGTGCTGCTGCACAGATTTAAGCTACAACACTTAACCTCACACTTGCCACCGTCTTGTCTCTTCCTTTCTATTTAGTTTTTTTTTTTTGTGCTACAATCGAGTTAGAGCGCAGAATCGGAGAGCGTTTGTTCCCGCAAACCTACACCCGCTCACCCTTTTATCATATATATATATATATATACAACATATATAATTCATTGGGTATATGTGTGTTTGCGTGTGCTGGTAAATTACCATTTAAAATGGCTGTCAGTCAGCTGGGCAATTCTACTTTTATTGAGCTTTTAGTTTGGATCCTATTTGAAAAGTTTAAATTGCTGTAATTTGGCTCATATGGATTTTACGTGCCATAGCCCAGTCCCATCATCCACGCCTCCTACCAACAACAACAGCAAACTGTCCGCTTGAAACTTGGCTAGAGATGCACTGAACTAGCTAAATACCACCTTTACAGCGGGGTGCAAAACTTAAGGCCAATTAACATGAGCAAATGCAATTGCGATGACTTTTAATGCCAGAGCCCAATCAAGTGGGGCTTTAAACAGTTCTTGTAGCCAACTATGCTGTTGTCGAATGCCTACTCGCACTTAATACCCCAAACAAAGGCGAACATGTCAAACACTTTGTACTATCCATTTTGTTCCCCGCAGTCGTAACTCGATACTCGATTACAAATTGCAATTAATTGAAAATGGCGATTACTGCTCGCTTTGTGTGCGTGTGTGTGTGTGTGTGCGTGTGTGTTTGTTTGTAAATAGCGAATGTATTCAACCGTGTATTGTGATATCCCTACATGCCATACAACCCCACCTTGGGGCTACATTAGCCATATGTACTGTGCGTGTGTGAAATATGTTGCCTACTTCAGGGCGCACTTAGTGTGAAATGCATAGCACGAATTCTTGCGCGCATTAAGGGGAATGTTGCGCCGCTAACTATGCAAATTAAATGTAATGCTTTAAAGAATGCTTGCCGTGGCACATTTGTTGCACCGAAGAATTCAGAAAATTCGCTTTAGCTCTTTTAAACTAGGTGCTATGAGGCTAAGCTGTTAAATGAATGTCAACAAGGTAAAGAAACCAAACTATCGATGTGCACAACCAACTATCTAAATAACAAACGGTGCTTTCATAAGCATAATGAGAAAAACTGGTATGTATTTTTCTTATTTTATAAACATAACAACTGATATCTAATATTTTACTGAACAAATAGTTAGTTTGGATTAGCCTAATTGATTTTAAATACTGTAATAGTCAGTCAAATTAATCATTCAAACACAATTATTCAAACAAATAATTTCATTCAAACTGTAATTAAATATCCCTCTCGAACAAATAAATTTGTTTTGTTCGTAAGAAAATAAACTTACCGTGCGTTGGACTATGAAAGGGCATTCGCTGCGGTGCCCAGGGCCAGCCAGGTGGGCATAAAGCTGCATAGCGTCCAGCCAATGCGCCCCATTGGGAGATGAAACCCAATCTGAAAATAAACATCAACAACAACAACAAGAACGAAAATCAGTAAAGCAAAAGGTTATTAAATGCCATAAATTATGTAGCTTTATAATTGGCCAAATTGTCAGCTATTTGGTATTTAGACCATTGAGATAAATATTATATGAGTATATAACCCAATGCCGACGGCATACAAGTTTGCCGAAATAAAGTGCTGAAAGCTTCAAGAAAAATAAAAAAGATATGAGAACGACCCTTAAATGCTAAGCAACCTCACACCAGATGACAGCCATAACTGACAACAGCTGCTGTGAATTTTGCTTTGCCCAGATTACGCACAAACACACTCTCATTTATATATATATTTAATATAATATAGATATATACGCGTGTGGTTGTGTGTTTATACATAAATGCCGTCGTCCATGTAACCTTGTTAGGTTTTGCTCGCTTAAAAGCATCTTTATAAATACATTTATTTATTTATGTTAGACGCGGCAAAGTTTGCAAGACGAAACACTTTTTGGCGTTTACGTTATAATGTGTTCCATATACGAGTGGGGGGTTTCTAACAGAATGCGTTCGGGGGTTGGTTTTGGGGTAGGGTGGAGTTTATTGTGCTAAATCAAAGTTTTCTAGTCAAATATCATTCAGGCAGAAGCTAATGCGAGAGGTAATTGGAAGAAAGCTGCTTTTGTTTTTGCTTTTGCCGATGCGGTAGCTGAGGGAGGATGTTTTGTTGGGGTGATTGTTGTTTGCCTGGTTGCCTGGCACTTAAGAGCTTTTCTTGTAGCCACCACTAGCACTTGGCAATTTGATTGATTTATTGATATGTTTAAAAGTCTCTCCGGTGTTCTTAAGCTTCCCACGCACTCATTGAACTTTGTTGTTAAACATAGCGCCCCGAACAAGCCGCAAAAACCGTTACAGTCCACATAGTGCAATTTCCCACCAGTCTAAAATACCAATATTGAACCCCCAATTGGATGCCCCCTTAATCGCTGACTCCGACGCTATTGTTGTTGTTGGTGATTTTTTTTCTTTTGGTATTGTTTGGTATTGTTTTGTTTCGGTTTCTGTTTCTGTTTTTGTGTGCTTGTTAAACCCTTTGACCGTTTTGCTAGTGACCCGTGGACAAGCAAGCAGACTGTGATTTCTTTTTGCGACCCCTGACTGCCCAACCACCCTCCCAGACAGACAATGTGCTGGCCAAGTTGTGTGTGACATTAACATTTAGCTGACCTCTTTTGCAGCGGCCAAGGTGGCAGGTGTGTAAATCAATAGTTGTCGACCATTCTCTTCCTACATCTCTCTTTTTATCTCTCTCTGTCTCGCTTTCGCACTCTATTTTTCTCTTTCTGTGTCTGCTTCTCTGATTCTACTTTGCCAGTAATGTTTTCCTTTTTTGTTTTTCAATTAAATTTACGTTTTGTGCCCTGCGCCCGCTGCTAAATTATGAAACACTCCCTATACAAAGCGACGCTTCAAAGGCTTCCCCAACTGGCTGACTGGCTGACTGACTAACTTGGCTGCTAAGTTGGCTGCTTGGCAAACTGACGGCTCAAATCACTTCTAATGGGCTTCATGTTTACAACGTCAATTGAGAGAAAGCCGCTTTTGCTCTCGGCCAAAAGATGACGCCCTAGCAACTCCTCAAATTACAGCCAAGCAGCTCAAATAAAAATACAAAAACCATCCAAAAAAGACAACAACATAAGCCCAGAAAAAAAGAAATTACCTCAATTACAGCGCTAATTTTGCTTCGTTGAATGGTGCTGCTGTCAACGGATGGGGACCCAATGAATTGCACACAGCTTGTAGCTATTTGCTTTACTAATTATCCAAATCAAAGGCGCTCTTTCTCTCACTCGTTCTCTGTCTGTCTTTCTCTCTCTTTTTCTACTTGGTCTGAAGTCCGAGGCATTTGTTTTCCGCCCAGCAATGAAATAAATACAACATTCCATGGCCCGAGGCTGCCGCAGTGGCTCTGTCTACATTTTCATTGGTGTCACTTTGTGGCGGAAGTGGATGACCATGTTTAAAATTTCTGGCGGAATGAGTGCGCCACAACGCGCAACGCGCCGCCGCCCCGGGAGCTGTCACAAGTCAACGTGGAGCGACCCAAACCCAAACCAAAGTTACAACCTCTTCCACCCACGCGTCCGCCGACCACCATCAACTCAAGTTGATGCATGGCTGTTATTTCTCGTTTAATGAATTGTTTGCGGTTCTTGCTTTGGGCTTCTTCGTTTTCTTCAACTTCCATGTCGCTGTCATAATTGTTCTTGGGGGCCTTTTGTGCTAGGATAAAAGTGTGCTATGCAATTGAGTTGTTCAACATGGCATTCTACATGGGTTCTACGCTTCGCTTCGGCCATGTTAACTGGGATGCCATTATGCAGGGTTTGGGTCTATTTTGGGGTCTTAAAGAGCTTTGATGTTTTGCATCGTTTGACATGGGAAGAAGACAAAGTTCTTTCATAAAAAGGTTTTGCTTTTGTAAACAATAAAGCGCGACAAACAAGAATATCCATTAACTTTTTTTTTTGACAAACTTAATTAAATATTCCAATAAAAATGAATTTATTTTTTTCTATGTTAATTATTTTTTGACTAAAATTAATAATAACCCTATATTGTCTGATGTCAATTATTGGCTTTCATTTCGATTTCATTCTGGCAAAACTGAAACTTCTTGATAGGCTTAACTTCTTTAAGTGCCCGCAGGTTTCAACACTGCTTAGATTACTATTTTGTTCAACAGCTGCTATAACCAGGTCACCGATTTCACTTAAGTAAGCAATCCGAGTCCCCACAAATCATGTCACGCATGCAAAACGACACAATTGTCACAGAGATTTCATACGAATCAAGAAAATTAATTTAAATTTATAAATTTAAATGTTAACAATAAGTTCGTTTGTGTGTGTGCGTGTGTGTTAGTGTGCACAAATAGCTGGCAGGCCTAAACCGCTTAGGATTCGCTCAAGTATAAAAGATTTGCACAAGCTAATTGGCTGCATGAAGGCCACGAAATCGTGCAATATATGTACATACATTGCAGTGC
The DNA here is from genome assembly GCA_035044585.1 of Scaptomyza polygonia. Lineage (NCBI taxonomy): Eukaryota > Metazoa > Arthropoda > Insecta > Diptera > Drosophilidae > Scaptomyza > Scaptomyza polygonia. The sequence continues at coordinate 1,328,851 of JAWNNU010001659.1, read as the reverse complement.
CTAACAATATTATATTTTTGGTATTTGTGACATTTTGAACGGGTGTCAACGGTGCGGGCACTCGACTCAACCATAAAGTAGCCAAAATATTGAAAAGCAAAGCACACAGTTCACTGAGCACAAGCAGGGGGAAGAAAGGAAGTAAAGCAGAAAGCAATAGCTAACCCGGTTGCCTTTGCTTTTGTCATTAAACGGGATTAGTATGAAATTATTGTCAAAAATATATGTACAGATATATACATAGTTACATTCAATGCAACTGAGCGGCTTAGTCGCTAAGTCTGCCACTTGAAAAATGGTGACATTTGTGGTGAGCATAAAATTAGTTTTTATTTTTGTGGGTTGCGCCACAGGAAGTCGCACAAATGACGCGCGTCCAGAAACCCAAAGTCAAGCCTCAAAAATCTAGATATGAAATCAGTGCACGATGCACACACACACACACACTCGCAGACACACTGCAAAAATATGTTTTCATTAAATGGAAACAAAGTATGAACATATACTATCTAGATACAAATGTCAGAAATCGCAGACCATTTCACCACTAAATGCGGCATTAAGTTAATCCCTTTTGTGATAGATAAGATATCACACAGACCCAAAGCACAGCACAGCGCAATGCAATGGGAATGAAATTGGATTGTAATTACTGCAGTATATAATTATTTTGTCATGGCGTCCTTTAGCGCTATCCTTACATAAAAATAAAAAAAAAAAAGACGAGAAGCGAAATGAAATGAAAATAAAAGAACAGCACACAATAGATACAGGCATACATACATACACACACACACACACTAGTACACATACATCCATACATTTCCTGGACCTGAGCACCCTTTCCATTGCGTTGTCCCTTTTGTTATTGGACGCACTCACAAGCATATCAGGTTACACAGTTACAGCGCTTAACTGCGTTCTTAGCTGCACTGTAATTAAACCGCAGTTGTAGAGCAGCAGCACACAACTTCGACAGTAGCTGACCACTAATTAAAAACAAAAACGTAATGCCAATGTCAAAATACACTCATCTATGTAAATCGACAAACACACACACACACACACACACAAAAAAAGGTGGCCCAGGTGAAAGTTAGTCAACATAGTAGTAGTATTTAAGTATTAAACGATCACTCAGCGTTTTTGGGTGCGCTTGCATTAATCATTTGAAAAACAGAGAGAGAGAGAGAGAGAGAGAGAGTTAGGGCAACTTCAAGTTCGATGATCAAGTGATAAGCCCATCACATAGCCATCCAACACGTCAGCTGTAAGCGCCAAACAGCAGGAGTCAACACTTGGCCAAAAGCGAGGGTGATACTCGCTCTTAATTTGGTTGGGGTAAGCAGCACGCGACCCTCGGCAAGGGGAACCGACTCAACTGACTCTTATCGCTGGATCGATCGCTGAGCGCATGCGTAAATGAAATGAAAATGATCATTATTAAAAACAACAATAATAACAACAACAACAAAAGCGAAACTCAATGCCAACAGAAACTACAAAAAAAAAGGACTGTCTGCTTTGCATGTGTGCAACGAACAAACAGAGGAGAGTCGTCAGGTAGTATTGAAGTCCAGTTCATAAAACAAATAAATAAAAAAAAGTGCAACATTTTTTTAATTCAACACATGCTTTAATCGACCAATTCGAAATATGATCTCTCTTAACTCATGTCGTTTTTATGCTCATTTAAATGCCAGCTAAGTGGGGTTACAAGAACCAATACATCCAAACATATATATGTAGTATATTCATACGACTTATTGATGAGCTGCATTGTGATATGTAGGCGGCCCTCTCATATATATATTAATAGGTCAGTTGAGTGAGGGTTCATTCATTCATTCAAAAACAAAATTGTATTCATTAAGTTTTGCATGCCGGAATATTGTCAGTCTGTCAGCCAGATATGAAATATATGCATTGAATTTCATTTGCAAATGTTGCGTTATTTGATACTTTTGTTAAATTTCATAACCAACTTAAAGGAATCGATATCGATTTGTAATTGTATTTCATATTCGATGGTCAATTGTCAGCGAGTGATGGACAAACAGTCAAAAAAAATGTTTAAGCACATATTTTTAATTGCATAAGCGAATTTAAATGGACAGTATATGCCAAAAAAAACAATTGTGTTCTATCAGTTTTAAATTAAAAATGTGATAATATATTTTAAGTCAGAAATGTTTTAAGTGCAATAACAAAATAAGTAGATAGCAATCAATTTTATTGTGTAACAAATGAAGAGAAATATGATAAACTTATAATTTTACTTAACCCAAAGACAATACCCTACTTAGGAGTGGGCATTTGAAACCTTAGCAATTGAGTAAATTATAAGGACTATTTTAGTGCATTGTTTCATCTTTTTTATCGCCAGCAGCTCATCTCGGCACCCACTTAGGGTTTCCTGTGACATTCGCCTTTCAATCTTGGTAACCTTTCCATTTGAATTGCTATCTAAGCAATCAGCTCAAACAACAACGATTTTAAGCTGTCCTATGCACAGGGAATGCTTATATTTTTCCGGCAAACAGATTTGCGTCACCTAAAAATAACTTGAACCCAATGCCATGGTTTTTGTTTTTTTTTTTTTCGCTCAATATTGTAAGAAGCAAAGAATTGAAAGAAAATCAGGTGAAACTGTATTCGCTTAGGCTTATTTTAAAGATAGAGGGAACGCTTGACTTTTCGGTATCACATTTAACGGGAAAAACAATGGATATTTCTTTTGAGTCCTTAGTGCACCTAAGTGGAAAACTCACCTTGAAAGCATGGCTGCATCGTGTGGTCCACCCGCGCCATGATGCGGCAATTGTGGTATAGGCGTTATTAACGCTGTGGCGCCATTTTTTCTCGCCGGCTCGCTGCGACTCAGGATGCTGGAGATGGAGAAGCTGGTGAAACCGTTGGAACCAGTGCTGGCCTTGTTGCCATTGCTGCTCGCATTGCTATCATTGCTATTTGCTCCAACGGACGCCGCTGCAGCTGCTGCCATTGCGGCGGCTGCTGCTGAGGCACATGTGCTATTGTGGTTCACCATTTTGCTGTTGTTGTTATTGTTGAGACTATTGACGAGTTCATCGCTGGCACTGCCATTGCGCTCCAGTTCCGGCGTCTTGGGCGCCATGGCAGCCAGAGCAGGCGGCGTACCCAAACGCTCCGCTAGATGTGTTGGCGCGACAGCATGTTGCAGCAGTGCAGGATGCTGTGGCGCATGAGCCGGATGCAAATGCCCAAAACTGTGCAGGGCATGATGCAGTGCCACGGGATGACCGCTGAGCGAGCTGAGATGATGCTGCAGATGATGATGCAACACTGCCGGCGGCACAGCACCATTCGGGCTGTGATGATAATTTGGCATGGCGATGGCTGACGTTGATGTGGGCGTGCCGGCGGCTGTGTTGGGCGTGGAACTGTGCGTGGGTGTTGCTGGTGGTGAACTGCCATCAATGGAGCGTGCCAAGGGACTATCGCGACAATTGCTCATGCCGGCGGCACCTAAGGGACTCGCTTCTGGACTGGACACAACACTTATATCAACTTCGGCCTCAGAGGAAGACATTTTGCACACAAAAACCACTTAATAATTTCACTAATTATTCACAATGATTTGTTTTTTTTTTTTGTTTTTTGTATGTTTTTTAAATGTTTCGGTTTTCGGCAACTTGGCTTTAGGCACTTGCGTCGCTGACTTCGAGAGTTGCAACACTAAACGACGAGCAACTAGCGTAAGATTTCTTATTTGAATCTTCTCAGGTGGCGAACCGGGACGTCAACAATTCGCATTTGAGTTCAAATGTTTGCTGTTAACAAGCGCAAAGTCCTCGACGCCTGCTACTGCCTCTCTACCCTTCTTTCGCTCTTTCTGTCTCTCTCTTGGTTATTCTTATACACACACTGAGACTCGCACACCCTAAGTTTGTGTAAGCGATCGTTTAGTAATTTTATTGTTTAAGTCTCTGGATTTTTAACCCCCGGTCGTATCGTATCGTATCGTATCGTATAGAGCGTGTGCGCCGACTGCGTGCTGCAACGCTCAACAGAAACTGAAACTGAAAATGTGCTTAACTGAACAACAGAACTCAACTCGGATGGTTGGTTGGCTGTTTGCCTGCTGCTTACCTCTGCCTCTGTTGGGCTGTGAAATTCTTTTGGTCGTTGCGCTAAATGGTTTTCCGCAAGTTTACAGTAGCATACACACACACACACACACACTTACATTTACGCACACACGCGCACCAAGAGGGTGAAGCAGAGATAGCTGTATTCTATTAAGTCGGGAGGATGTCTAATATGTGTAAGAGTGTGCGTGCGTGTGTTTGTTTGTGTTTATGTTTGAGGCTTCACTCTCTCTTTGCATCATGCGCACTCTTTCTTGCAGGGGAGGCTCGCTCTCTTCGCTGGGTCTGTTTCCATTTCCATTCCATTCACTGCATTGAGTTTCTGTTGCGCTTATTTCGACAATTGCACTGCAACCGCATCGGCAGACACTTTGCGTATGTTCCATCTTGCTTTTATTATTTTTGTCATCGCAGTCCGTAAATTGTAACAAAAACAAAATAAATCAACAACAAAAAAGTCAAATCGCAAGCAGCAAGTATTATTTTGAATCTGGAACACTTGGCAATTGAAACATGGCTAAGTGGGAGCGCATTTAGCCTTCGTGCACCTAAACGAATGTGCGTGTGTGTGTGTGTGTGTGTATTTTGGGGCATCCATTAAAATGCCAATATAAAATCAATCAATTGGCACCCAACAAGGGTCAAGTGCTGCTCTGTGTGCAGTTCTTTTGCTCGAAAGTGTGCAAAACATCTTAATTGATGGCAGTTGAAAGGTTCCGTTCGGGTGAATTGAGCTGCGTTTTAGAAAAGGCTTAAGTTGAACATTTATCAATAAATTGTTAATCAAAGCTTAAAGCTTTAAACTAAGCTAAATTTTGATTGATGTTATTTATCAGCAGATTAAGTTAAGCAACACTGGCATAAAACCAATACAAAAGCCCAGAATATATCATCGAAAACCCAGTTTAAACTTTAACAGTTTTAATTTGTCGGTCGCTATATTTATGATTATTGAATGAATTAATTAATTTGTTTTATAACATCAAATAATATTTTTAAGGCTTAAAATAAGATTTAAATGCTTCTATGATATAGTATAAATGACAAAAATATATTAGTTATGAAAATCAATTGGAATTTAAAACAATATCACAGCGTATTCAAATCACAGCACACACTCATGTTTCATTCCAAATTGTTTCCAACCCCCACAGAGAACAGAGGCAGCCATTTTACGAAAGCTGAGCAAACTTTGCAGACATAACTGAGAGAGGGAGGGCAAGAGAGTGAGAGTGAGAAAGAGCGACAGCGAAAGAGCGAGAGTGCAGCAAATTGAATTTTTAAATGCTTTCGACTGAGATGAGACCACGAGGCATTCAGAAAGTGTTGCAAGCAATTTGCACAAAACAAAAAAAGCGTTATGCGAGGCAATTGCATAGACCAAACTGACATACAGACAGAGACAGTGCTACCCAAAAGGAAACAGAGAATGAGAGAGATAGAGCAAGCAAAAGAGAGAATGTGTGCATTGCTGAGAGTGGGCGTGTCACAGCCAAACCAATGGCAACTGTCCGCGGCCACCACTTACGCTCAGCTGACACCGTCGGCAAATAACTTAAAACATTTGCCACCAAGAAGGCAACGGAACGGCTCAAAAAAATGCGTAGAAATTCATGCGCAATTACATTTATCCTGTTTAGAAGATTGCTTTGCCAAAGTGCGTCTCAAAGTGCTGCTGCCAGCCACAGCAGACTTTAACGCTGCCTGCCCCCCATACACTCCACTACCTACGTTGTTAGAGAACGAGTATGTGTGTATGTTGTGCGGGGGCTAAGAGATATTTTTCCACCTGCTTGGCATTGCAGCGTAACACATTTTTATGTAATTTCCCTCTACGCTTTGCTTGTTTTTGATTCGTTTTCATGTTCAGATTCCCGCAATGAGAGAAGCAGAGACCGAAAACGCTGTCAGAGAGTACAGCAGCGACGTTTAGTTCAAAAGGTGTTGACACTTAGGCGCTGCCCCACTTTAATTTGAACTGAACGCACAAATGGAAATCGCGTTACATCTGTTCCAGAGGGGGTGAGTTGGGTCTGGGACTAGGCAGAGGGCGTCGTATTTTGTCTCTGTGTGTGTGTGTGTAAAACAATTTCAATTTGATTTCGTTTTCGTTTACACGATAAGATTTGATTTGAGTTTTGTTTGGGTCTACTACTACTACACACATACTGCTATTATTTCCAGGCATTAATTAGTCAAATTGACATTTGGAGGGTCAAAAGGGTGCTCTAGTGCCTAGCTCAATGGATTTAATGCGTCATGAACCCATGAAGTTGATAATGAAAATGTTTCGTTTAGCTATTGAAACTTACGATACAGTCCAATATACACAACACCCCACAATTTAGCTGAAACTTTAACTCCCTTAGCCTGGCCCAAGCACATTCTGCTCAATGCCTGACCACTGGCCAGGGGGCAAAGACAAGCCACAAAAATTCCGAAAGCAAACGGCCAAAGCTCTTTTACTTGAAACATTTAAAAGAAATAACAAACTGTTCAACTGTCGGACAAAACGATTCTACAACAAATTGCACTGCAATAAAAGAGTGTGTATATACATATACTATCTGTGTAAGTGTCTAAGTGGGTGTGTGTGTGTTAATGTATGTGTCTGAGAGTAAGCGAGACTGTTAGAGTGAAAACGAGTAGTGAAACCAAAGCTCAAGCCAAAAGCAATGCAGACTAGTTCCAAAGCTTTTCGATGTGTCTCTCTGCTATATATGTATGTACATATAGATGTACATTGTGTGTGTGTGTGTGTGTGTGTGGCAAAGGCAAACAAGAAAAACAAGTCTTAATTGACGTACGAGCAAAGTGGGAGTTGCAATTTTCATTGACTCCACTTTAGCTGGCAGCTGAGCGCCCACTTTGCTTGCTTTTAAAAGTGAATGGGAGGGTTTTGAGCATGGCATGGAAATATGTTGAGGCTCCGTTAAGGGGTTGAGATGCTTTTGATCGGCTTCTACATGCAACTCTTCTGCCTCTGTGCGTCTTTACATAAGTACACACATACACTCCTACATTCCCCTAGTGTGCTTTAAGGCTTACCATGTTTGCTCGACTTAACTGCAATTAATTTGGCAATTGACGTTGCTCAATGCTGTTAACGGTTTATTCCTGTATAGTATGTAGTCAGTCAGTGATTAAACATTAATTCAAGTGTATTTTGTCAGAAGGGTTTCTTGCGGTTCCTGTGGCCATCCGGTCCAATCGGACGCTCCATTTCGTTATCGGACACATTAGGCAAATGACTGCGGCTTTTGTTTGCTATTAACATTTGTATAATAAGCGAAAAGCATGCTAAACAATAAACTGCATGAAAATTGCCATGGCATGGTTAAAAGCAAATGGAGTTGTATCTAGTAGTCCCTTTCCCCTTATCCCTTTGAATGTATTTTGGCTATTAGTTGGCTAAATTTGTGACGCGCTTTTGGGCTTGGCTTTTGTCTTCATTCAAATGCAGACAATGGCTGACTAAAATATATACCAGATATGCAACCCTCCCACAAACACGCTGAAAGCAAAACGGAGTGAAAGAGTGAGCGACAGAGACAAGGGAAAGCAAGGTAAGAATGTCCATACATATACGTACACATACATATAAACGAACACACGCAACCAACAGAAGCAACCTGAAAACGCTCTCTCCCTCCTTCGAGTCTAGCTGCGCTCGTAAATAACGCTTTAGACTTTGATTTAAATAAATTGTATTACGAACGCTCATATTTTATCATTTCAACCGTTTCGCGTGGTCCGCGATTTCGATTCGATTTTCTTTTTGTGCGTTTTTCAAATACATAACTTTCTTTTTTTTATTTTTAAGGCCAGTACAATGACATCCTCTGCCTGATACACATAAATTGTATGAATATCACATTAGTGTTGCGAGTCGTTAAACGGTTTTTTTTTTGGGCACCAGCCATCGTAAGTATGTATGTGCACATAAAAATTAAATAAAAATTACAATGAGGTCACTCATTTTGTTGTCTGAAACCAAATGCTGTTAAAAGACCTCTCACATTGTTTATCTAATCATAATGCTAGCGCTTTTTTGTGTCGGTCTAAATATTAAGATCGATATTAAATTGCTTAACGCTATAACACTCTGAACAATTATAAACTTAAAAATAATAATTATATCAACTTTACTCCCTCTTAAAAATAAAGAAAAAATAATAATTGATTTCAATGCTGTTGAAAAAAACAAATAAATGTTTACTGTAGAATGTAAATATTCTATCTATAAAACACATTTTCGTTTTTTGACAAACGCTTTCATAGAAGTTTTCTAAGATAGCGACAAATATCGCTAACTGTATAAGTTGTTATGTAGTTTTTTTTTCCGCTTGAAACAAATATATCAAAAAATTTTGTAATTAAACATTTAACGTTTATACAAAGATGTTTTATTTGTAGTTTAATGGCAAATTGGTTTGGTAAAAGTTTTAATTCACACAGACAAACAAAATCAGCAATTAAAATAAAATCAAACAATGGCAACGTTTTTGAACAACTAGTATTTATGTAAGTTACGAAAGAACTGGAGAAATAGTACAGAGATGGACACCAAAACAGACACAGCGATTTTGCGGGCAACAGCAAAGGAACCGCCAACAGTATAAAATTACCAATTTATAATAACCACAAAGCAAAAACGGCTGATACTATAAAAAGTGATAGAAAAACACAGAGATGGACTGCAGGGGGAGCAAAATCGATTTGAACAAAGCGATGCAATGGGATGAGCAAACGTCCATCGATTGTTGAGCGAATTGAATCCCGTTAGCTGAAAATGCTGTTGAAGGTGCATTTAAAAAACAAATAAGAGTAGATCTGTAAAGAAACCGTGTGATGTACAACTATAAAATATGATACGTTTGTGTGGCTAGCGAAGCGTTCAAATATTAACAGATTTATAGTTTGTTCAATTCGTTCGGGTCCTTATGGGGTGTGGGATGACTAAAAATTATGATTTTCAGGGCTGTCAAGATTTCATAAATCTTATTTGGACCTTATGTAAACCTTATTGTAGCATTTAATTCTTGTTACATTTTAGCTTATTATGATTTTAATTTTTTGATTAAAGAAAATCCAACCCTTGTGCGTTAACCCCCTTTACGGTGCGCTCTTTTGTGTGCTGCTTAATTTTGCAATTGAATGCGTTCCAGAAAAAGGATCGCAAAGCAAGGATCCACTTGAAAAACGATCGCGGATTAATGCGATTAACTTACAGTTGATTTCAGCATAATGGGCGCAGACAGAGAACTGAATTGAACAGAATAAGAAAGCAAAAGTTTCAAACTCAACTGCGAACGGATCCTTCAAAGCAAAAATCATACAGCGATGGCGGCTCGCACAATGGCAACCCTGCGAATATCGTGCTTAAGTCCTTTATGCCGCTAGGATGCGCGTCCATTCGCATTGGCACAAAGACAACAAACAAACAGCCGACAGACAACAGCAAACAGCAGCTAAGACTCAATTATTTTATAAGGCGACCAACGAGCGGCAACAATAACAACAACAGCACAGCAGGCGGGATGCGGACCGCCCAGTGAGCGGGTCCTGCCTATTTGCGGTTACTGCATACTCTCCAACTGTACAAGTGTGTAAGTGTGTGTGTGTGAGTGAGTATATCTAAATTGCCTTTGCAAACGCGTTGAGATCCTGCCCAAGAAAATATCAATTTGTCGCCACATCATAAAAGGCAGCGCAATAAAATTACACCCAACTCTTCAGCAGCACCACGTGGTGGGGGTGGCGTCTATATCTTTGTCAAATCCCACATTCAATTTGGCACTGCTTTGTGCGCAAAATCCCCAAAGGAATCAGCTCGTCCGGTACGCGGCACCAGCCACCCGACGACACACACCATCTCGCTCTCATCCACAGAAATCCGGGCCAAGAAGCACAATAACAAAGCTGGGCTGACGCAAAAAAAAGAAGAAACAAACAAAGAAAAAGAAATACACATCGTAAATGGCAAATGCAATTCGCGTATTTTATGACGCGCCACGTTGATGGCAAATGGCAACGGCAATGGCAATGGCGCAAAAGTGCTTCACGTACCCCAACCTGCCGCATAAATGAAGCATATTGAAACAATGGGCCTGTGCCCAGATAATAGTGGCTACCAGCAATAGCCACCATAAGCTGAGCGATAATAAGAGACAAGAAGAATAATAAAATAAATAATGAAGAACAATTCAATTATTTTTTGGGTGAGTGTTAAAAGCCACACAATCAAAATTACAAGGACAGAACATAAAGTGCTTCTGGCTAATAATGATGCTCCATGTCTTCCATGTGCAGATTACATTGCCTCAAACTATTGAAGATGCCAACTTACTTAAACTTATCGAATTTCATTTAAATCTAAAACTATCGATTCACTTATCGGCTGGCCATCACAAATTATCATCACAGCAATTTTTTTTTTTTTTTGACGTGTGCATGCTTGTTTAAAATTATTTATTTACAAAATATACAATAAATATTAAAAAAAAACTTATAATTTGATAGCTACGCGTAATTAATCGTATCTCAGAATTACTTAGTACAAATACAATTTCACCATGTCAGCCGCTGGCGATTTAGATCGTCAGATTGAGCAATTGAAACGCTGCGAAACCCTTAAGCAAAGCGAGGTGCAGTCGCTGTGCGAAAAGGCTCGCGAAATTCTTGCCGGGGAGGCCAATGTGCAGAGCATCGAATCGCCGGTAACTGTTTGCGGCGACATCCATGGCCAGTTCTTTGACCTCAAGGAGCTGTTCAAGGTGGGCGGCGATGTTCCAATGGTCAACTATCTATTCATGGGTGATTTTGTGGATCGCGGCCATTACAGCATTGAGACATTCCTGCTGCTGCTAGCACTAAAAGTGCGCTATCCGAAACACATAACATTGATTCGAGGCAACCACGAATCTCGTCGGGTTACACAAGTGTATGGGCTCTATGATGAGTGTATGTTGAAGTATGGATCATCAGTCGTTTGGACGTGTTGCACCGATGCCTTTGACTATCTTAGCTTGGCGGCCCTTATCGATGGCAAGATATTTTGCGTGCATGGCGGCTTATCGCCATCGATAAAGTTTTTGCATCAGATTCGCAGCATTGATCGTAAAATGGAATTACCCACAAACGGTCCCATGTGCGATCTACTCTGGAGTGATCCTTGCGAAACGAAGGGTTGGGGCATATCTCCTCGCGGCGCTGGCTACATCTTTGGCTCCGATACTGTCGAAGAGTTCAATCACGCCAATGGCATTGAATTCATTTGTCGCGCTCATCAGCTGGTCATGGACGGCTATAAATGGCAATTTAATAAGTCGTTGCTAACCGTCTGGTCGGCGCCAAACTATTGCTATCGCTGTGGCAATATCGCTGCCATTTTACAATTGAACAAGGCTTCAGGATACCAGTTTTTGACATTCGATGCAGCTTTTGAGGAGACTCGTGTCAAACCACCGAAGAAGCCACAAGCCGACTATTTTCTTTAAACGATATAATGGCATTATCTCCTCACACAAACTGAATAGCCCATTCAAGAAGTTGCAGAAGTGATTAAAATAATATATGCAATATAATTGAAACAGCAACAACAAAGCACCCACAATATTTTGCCTTATAACGAACCTTTTCAATTGGACACAAATAAAAAAAATTAACTTAAACTTTGTATAAATTTTGAGTATGTTGTATCTCAAAAACTTTTCGTTTGTTATAAATGTTAAACAGTTTAAGGAATTAAGCATTCTTTGATAATCTGGAAATGTATTTAGCTTAAATTTTTTATAAATCACATTTTCCTATCGTTGAATTCAAGTATAGCCAACAGACTCCTGTTTAAATGTTCACAAAACAAACAAACACTGATGGTGAATTTTCCAAGTAACAGCCAGCCATTAAATCCATCCATCTGTTTGCTATTTATGGATGTACATATTCAAGCTCCGCCGTATCATTGTACCAATTATCTGATGAATCCAAAATTTGCAATCCAAAACGTGCACAGCTGGATATCGAAACGAAACTTATCAAACTACAAAACATTTGCAATTTTTAATTGAGGCCTAGCAACGCTGCCAACAAACAATGTGCGGCATGCGGAGCGGCGTATGTAAATGCAATTTAATTGTAATCCAATTTGTAGCCAACATAGAACACACACAAAAAAAAAAAAAACAATAAGCAGCCATGCGGCTACAGTTCAACAGTAGCAATGCCTCTGATACCTACCTGGGGCGCATTAGATCAGCTTAAGATAAGACCAACGTTTACCCTTCCCCTGCAAGCCAAGCAATATTATTATTTTCTAAAAATATATCTGAGTCTGAGTCGACTGGCGCCGGTTTATGGCCAAGTTGATCGTGATCAAAACTATGCAACTACCGGCCAAAAAATAATTATGTGCTCAATTCTACTTTAGATTGCTAGCGATCGCAATAGATTTGAGTCCTGCCGACCAAATGTGCAATTGTTGGCCAAACATCGTAATTGTGCACTTTGCCAAAGTGCAGCAATATAAATAATTATAATTTTAGCAAATGCAAATGGATCAATGTTGAACAAATGTTCGAGAACTGCTGTTTGAGACCGCGCCCCTTAGGTTAGCCGTGAGATTTTTATCAATCAGAGGCGGTCTCTGCTCGGTCTCTGTAATCAGGCGTGAAATTTACAGCAAACAACGTGAATTCAAAGTGGTTGAAAGCCTTCCGTCACGTGCACGCACTCCTAATGTCAAGGATACGAGCACATAAATGGCCTGGTCGAGAAGGGAGGGTAAATAGTTTATGTCTGGTATTTATACACTTTATGGTTTCTGACGTTCCGTGATTTGTATAAAACTTGTTAAGCGAACCCTGTCTACCCATTCCCCCCCTTCTAATGCAAATTGTGCTGCCCATGTTTCATTAAAGTGAGCCCTTCTCAGTGGCGGCCGTCGCCCAACAATGTTTTCAATGCCTCATCAGCCCTTCTTCCCCGATTACAGTTTTGGTAATAAAGTTGTTCAAGTGTATTTCATTGCCATATGTTTGGCTGGTATTCGAGGATGTGTGCGTGTGTGGCTTTTGTTATCACAAAGGATTAGGCATAATGAAGTGTCTTAATGCGTTTAGGCCGCACACACACACACACAAACACACAAATATAAGAAGCACAAAGCACAACGGTAGCTCAAAGTAGTAAAAGTTACGTAAGTAGCACAATAAAAGGCCGTTAAGGTAAATGTAATTAAAATGAAAACGTGTTACTCTTTCACTTCTCATTAAGGATGATGCTACTATTTGTCCTGCAATAAAATAAATAAAATTTCTTTCTATGTAAAATCATTAGATTTCAAAGTAAAAAAAAACAAAACATTTAAATGTAAAAATGTAAAAGTAAATCATCTTTAAAATAATGTAATATAATTTAATAATATTCCAATATTTGACTTCATACTTTACTTCATATTACACTTCATAAAGCATTGATATTTAGTTTGTGTTAAATCTGTACAGATTTATATAATATTTTAAGTTCGTTTTGCTATTCTCCACGGTGAACAACTAATACAGTGTTCAAAGCTTTGTTGCCTGTCACTTGCCTCACAGTCTCTCATCATATTTTTGCACCTTATTTGGCTTCTGTGTTGGTTTTAAGCCAGCAACTTTTGGGCACATATGATAATGTTGGTGGGCTGTGGGCGTGGTGTGGAAAAACCATTAAAGAAATTACATGCTACTCGCTACTGGCTCCCATTGCGAGGGGTGTTGAGTGCGGCTGGCGCGGGACACTGAATGCAATCGCATTGATGTTGCAAAGAAAAAAAAGCGTGCTTAACTGTCGTGTGGGGGCGTGGCATAGCAGCATGCATGGGCGTCAATGTTGACGCTATTTTTTTTTTATTTTGTATTTTTGTGGGCATCAAAACATCAAAGTGATTGAATTGTTGCGATTGCTTTCAGAAAAGTGTGCAATGTCTGAAAGCAATTTGAATTGAATTGAGTTGAAATTAAATTAAAATTGCCGACAGTTGAGTACAAACAGCAAACAGCATTAATAAACTACTGTGATTAAAAAAAAAAAAAAAAACTAAAAGCAATATGCAGCTGGTTCTCTTTGTGCGACTTCCAACAAAACTTTTCAAACTAAAAATGCACTTTGCTTGTTTGTTTGCATGCAAATCGACTACAAAAACCGTTCAATTGTCATAAATAAATATTATATACATATATTTCTGTACAGAAAAAACCAACATTCAATACTTTTGCCACACACACACACACACACCTTCAACAATTGTTTCGCCCATAGAAAACAATGGCTGTTGTTGGGTAAGCAATTGTTTGCCAGCGATTGCCATTAAAATTTTAAATCACAGCAATTATTATTAATGGGCGAATGCGCTTTTTATAAATGTACGCTAATTGTTGCACAAATTGTGCAATGGCCATTGCAATGGCCAACAACAATGGCCAACAACAAAAGCCATTCCACACAAAATGCTAATTGGTAAAGCAGTCATAAATCAATGGTAATAATTTTCACGCCATTTTAATGTAACAACAACAATGGCGCAGTTGAGACTTTTATACTTATTCATATTGGTTTTCATATTTTATGTGCTGTCACAGAGCAAAAAGCTTTATATAAAATAGCTTGGCAATGGTAATAAAATATCGGCATATGTACTTTTAAGGAACTTATAATGTTTAAAGTAAAGCTGATAATTTTAAAAAGATTTCTCGAAAACATGCGAATGTTCCAAATAAAATTCAGTAAACTAAGACTGGGAAAATTTCAGAATTTTATTTGGTAGCTTATGCAACTGTTGATGCCTTTTAATTGCCGTTCGCTGTAAAAGCACTCACATTTATGCATACGGGAAGCAATAATTGCAACAAAGCTTATCAGTTATTAACAATCAAATAAATTGCCAAATAGCAAAAGTGCAATTTATCGAGTAATTGTTGTTCTTGTTGGGTTGAAATGACGCTCAGAATTCCGACAGACAGACATTTGCCAAAATCGGATTCTCACGCAAAAAAGGGAAAATAGGCAATAATGCGATACTTAAGGGCAGATGTAACTGATCCACAAAAGAAAGCCTGTATATATATATTTTTTTTTTTACTTAATTAACTGACATTCTGCTCGAGTTTCAGGCACAAAGTGTTAAAAAGAACAGCAGTGAAACAAAAAATAAATAAAGATTGTGCAAGAGTCTTGGAATGATATGAAACACATTAGCTAGATTTGCATCGAGATTACGCGTTGCGGCAGAAGTAGGTGCAAAGTAAGGCAGCATATATCCCGAAGGTGCTGTGACAATTGTCACGAATCAAGAGCACGCCGGCCTCGAAATCTAGGCCAATCTCGGCACTCGAGCCGTCAACAAAAGGTAAGCAGATTTGTGCTAATATGACGGCATCTGTTCGACAATGGGACGCAGGCAGAGAGACAGAGCGGCACCTGAGCGGCTTGAGCGGCAGCTATTCGGCAGTGCGTGTGAACTGCGACAACGCCTCAATAGCATACTTGAGCCTTGCGTGCGATCCTTATTCACAAGGTAAACAAAATACACACAACTTATGTACATAAATAAGCAAATGGGAGCCTAAGCTACAAAAGCTGTTTGTTCAAATTATGTAAATCTCGGCAAATCCAGCGGGCGGGCCGGGGATTGCAAACGATAGCAGCAGACTTTGGCGTACGCCGATCTTCGAGCTTCATAGACAAAGCGGCAAACAGTTTGATTGCTAAACATATTCCAGGCTCACCAGCAAGAATTAGTTCAGGGCTTAGCACATATGCCATGCGCACGTGAAAAATTCTTAGAAGAATGAGACGGACATAAAAATATCACAATTAGTTGCATAAAATTAACAAAACTACACCATTGCAACATTTCTGATAATTGAGAAA
Organism: Scaptomyza polygonia; assembly: GCA_035044585.1. Classification (NCBI taxonomy): domain Eukaryota; kingdom Metazoa; phylum Arthropoda; class Insecta; order Diptera; family Drosophilidae; genus Scaptomyza; species Scaptomyza polygonia. The sequence goes on along the minus strand of JAWNNU010001659.1, from coordinate 1,312,811 downwards.
AGTATTAAGAGCGTTTGTAAAGGTGGTTATTCAATAGCAAATCCTCGCATCTACTTTAAAGTCAATTTAATAAACATTTTATCATAAAACAGTGTGCTCCTAAAAGTATGACTCAATTTTTAACTAAGCTTAACGACAGCCTGCAGGAAATACTTAATAGATTTGTTGCCCTTGCCTTAAAGTTGTTGAAAAATTTACTGCATTTCGACAAAAAAGGCATGCTACAATTTAACTAGTGTTTAGCCAGTAAAAACATGATATTGCAGCAACTGCGAAATCAAAGTGAATTTAGAAAATACGGAAAATGTTTTGCCAACATTTTCCGTATGCAAAAATAGTGCGTTGTTTGATAGGTTAGGTACTATTGTTTTCATAGAGAATGGCAAATTATCAAGATTAGGAATGAGTGAGGCCGTCTTTGTTATTCTACCAGTTGGAACAGTGCTCACCACAAACCAAAGACCAAAGCCAAGCGAACTCATTTCTTTTACGCACTGCGATTTGCTTTGTTTGTTGTGTTCATATGTGGGCTGCTGTTGTTGATGTTGTTGTTGCTACTGAGGCTGTTGATGCCTGAGCCTGAGCCGCTTTTGGGCATTACTAGATTAAGAAACAAAACAGCAACATGGCACACATGTACATGTGTCAAGTATGTATGTATACTACTGTCCAACTGTTTATAGCTCATTACCATTGTATGGAGTGCGGAGTGCGTGATAAATATTTTGCTACACATTCTATTATCTTTTGCTCAAGAATAGTGCTTTGTCTGAAGTACGTGCATCAGTTTGAAGCAGCTATCTCTAAGCGGATCTTGACATAGGAACGCGCGGCATCTACTTTGAACACGATCAGAAAAATCCCATTGCTCACTTAAATATTTGTTGAAAAAATACGTTTGAGATACATTTAAAATTTCATTTAAACTTTTCAAGTTAAGCGCGTACAGTAAATGTATTCGATAACATTATCTCACTAACAGCTTATTTGGGGCTGCCAACCTTCTCAAAGCTTTTGTCATTTGTTGTGTTTTTGTATTCTATTTTAATAGTTTGTTTAGTGCCGGTTTGCTGGTCATTCATCGTTTGCCCTAGGTTAGCGACTTAATACAGCGCAAAAAATTGCAAGCTACTTAAATTTTTAACATTCTTAAGTATAAACTCAATAATGTCTTTCATTAGTCGTGCACTGCTGCGAAACGTAAGTATTTGTTGGGATGCAGTTTGTTTCGGAAAAAAACATGAAAATATTGATTACGTAATTGGGTGACATGCCCTTTTTTTACATTGCAGGTGCCTCTGCTGGGCAAAGGCATTACTGGCCAGCACAGACAAACAGCACGTCTGTTGCATCAAAGTGAGTAGGCAAAACTAAAATACAATTCTGAAATTGATAAAACCCAAGTTTTCCCATTTTTCTGCAGCTTCAGCATTATGTGCAGTTCGTGTGCAACAGCCGGCACCAGATTTTAAGGGATTGGCTGTAGTTGGCAACGACTTTCAGGAAATCAAACTGGAAGACTACAGAGGCAAATATCTGGTGTTGTTTTTCTACCCTTTAGACTTGTAAGCAAGTATTTCGCATTAATAAGCAACAGTTGCTTAACTATAACTCTTTTTAAATCTACCACGCAGCACCTTTGTTTGCCCAACGGAAATCGTTGCATTTAGCGAACGCATTAAGGAGTTCCAGGACATCAATACCGAAGTCGTTGGTGTCTCAGTTGACTCACATTTTAGTCATCTGACCTGGTGCAATGCAGACCGCAAGAATGGCGGCGTCGGCAAATTGAACTATCCACTGCTTTCGGACATTACCAAGAAGATATCCGCTGATTATGATGTACTGCTCGAAAATGAAGGTATCTCGCTGCGAGGCACATTCATCATCGATCCCAAGGGTATTTTGCGTCAGTACTCGATCAATGATTTGCCCGTTGGCCGCTCCGTCGATGAGGTGTTGCGTCTTATCAAAGCCTTCCAGTTTGTCGAAGAGCACGGCGAAGTGTGTCCAGCAAACTGGAATCCAAAGACCAACCCAGCCACCATCAAACCCGATGTAGATGAATCTAAGCAGTACTTCAGCAAGCATGGGTAAAACTTTATCCAACAAAACCTTTTAACATTCATCACAAACAAAGACCCAAATAAAGCGCCTAGCGATACATTATTTTGTCAATCCTTTTAATAAGCATAAAATACATATTAATGGTTACCTGGCTAACTCAAGCTTACAAATTTAAAGAAGGGTCAAAGACTAATAGTAAATATTGTGCAGAGCGTGCAGTAAAGATCAGTTGGATGGAGGTGGCGGCGGTGGCGGCTGTGTCAAGCCTAGGGAAGGCGGTGGCGGTGCACACGGCGGTGGTGGTGGTGGTGCATAGCCCGTACCCCAGCCTGGATAGCCAGTGGCCCAAGGCGGCATTGGGGGTGCACTGGTGCCAGGCGGCGGCGGTATTAACGGTGGCAATGTGCCTGGTATGGGCGGATTCATAGACTCAGCGGCCGGTGGTGGCGGCTGTGGTGCCCCCATCCAAGGCATCAATGGTGGCGGCATCGGTGGTGGTCCCTGCGTCACCGACGGTGGTGGTACAAACGGTGATATGCCCATGCCATGATCCATGCCCATGCCGTGATCCATACCCATTTGATGTTCATGCGGCGGTCCTCCCCAACCACCTCCTCCTCCTCCATTATTATTAGAGCCACCCATGTCACGCTGATGGTCCCGCGGTGAGGCGCTAGGCGGCGACTGTATGGCCTGCATTTGCATAGGCTTCTTATCGAAAATGCTGTAGCTGGCGCGGTGCAGCTGTGGAGCAGCAGGTGTGTCGAGCTTAGCAGCCGATGGCGGTGGTCCTTCGCCCAGTTCTGCCATTAAACTCATATACTCCTCATCGATCTTGGCCTGAGAATCCTCACAGGGCATGCCTGGTGCACCGGAACCCGGTCGTTTATTGCGACAATCCTTGGTCAAATGACCTGTGCCGCCGCATGAGGTGCACACAATAGTGTTGGTGATGATCGGCTTATCTGGGCACTGCCAGGACTTGTGATCTGTTGATCCACAAGTGCAGCGCTGTATGTCGTTCTCGCGCAGCGTGCCATTGAGCTGAGCAAGTTCGCGGAGCTGCATGCGACGCAGATCATTGTGGCCTTCGGGCACCTCGATGCCCTGCCTTATGACGTCCTTGATCTTGTCCACAGCTTTGCGCACCGCCTCGGGATTTGGTGCCGTGATGAACGCATGCAATGGCTCATCTTCACCGGGCAATGGCTGGCCATCCTTGCGTCCCACTTTGCCCTCCTTAACGGAGCCTTTGCCGCGAATTATTATCTTAGCCCCAGTATCCTTCTCCATGGCCTTAAGCGTGTTGCCACGTGGCCCAATCAGCAGGCCAACAAAATTAATGTCTGGATGCTGCTCCTGGGGAATCAGAACCTTGTCACTAACGCGTGTGACAGGAGGCCTATTAAAAACAAATAAGTTTAGCAATAGAATGTCAAAAAGTATTGAATCGTCTTCTCGCAACTCACTTGTAATCAGCTGGTGGCTTGAACTCGGGATTAACAGCCTGCATCTTGACAATTAGCTGATGGCGCTGCTCTTCCAAACGCTTGCGATAGCGAAACTCACGTGTATTCAAACGTTTGCCATCAGAACTATATATGGGCTCCGGTGAGGGCGATCTGGGAATGAGCAAAACAAACAAAAAGACGGTGCTTTTGAAATGGGTGTGTTAAACGAGCAAAATGGGCATACAATTGGATAAACTTAATGATCTTATTGTAAATACTACATTATTGTAATTAATATCGAATATAACATAGATCCTGTAATAATTTGCAAATCATCATTCATTAATCAACATTATTAGCAAGTTTTGATTAGAAAAAATTCGCTGGTGAATTAAGAAAAGAAGAAGAATTTTGATTAAGTTTTTTGATTTGATTTGATTTGATATATATGCATATCGTTTGTGGCTGGTCTGTTGTTGCTTGGGAGCACCCATCTTTCTGTAAAAGTGTCTCATATTTCAGCAAAGCGTGCATTTAAGTATGGGACGCTCACGGCTTTGAGGAAGAGAAAAAATTGGCATTATTATATAGTTAAATCTGATTAGATTATTGCCAGGCTCTTACACTTCCCAGGCGCCAAATCTAAAATTGCTGTCGGACACCAAAATAAACAAAAACCCTTTAAAGTTTGAAATTATTAATTAGAGCTAGCATTAATTGATAAATAAAATGAATATATGTGAAGAAAACGAAAAATAGTGGCCTAAATAAGCAGAATAAGATTAGATTTTCTTTCCAAACCGCCCCCAAAACAGACAACGTGCAATCTACAAATTGCGTTCCTTAACCCAAAAAACAGTTTAAGAAATTTTGAAATTATTCACAATCAAAAGATGAAAGGGATAACAAAAAAAAAAAAAACAAAAACTAAAACAGTCGTCGCTTGAAAAATAAATTTAAATTCAGAGTCGCTACAATTAATTTAGTCAACTCATGTCGGGAAAACAAAAGATTTTCCAGGACTTAATGAAAATTTCGAGCGACAACGGTTTTGAAATCAAATTAAGAATACAGAAATATGTAAATGAACATAATTAATACAACTAAATGTGCAACTTAGTGCTGCTGTTGTTAAAACCAACGTGTAAAAAGTTTAAAATAATAAGATACTATTATGGTTTCTTCTTGTCTTGAAAAAGCATGCTGCCGCGGTAAACCTGTACAAATATCACCATTGCGTTAATCGTGTTGCAAGCCAAAAATCCATAATCGTGAATCCATTTCCAGATCATGCTCAGTTTTGACTTTTGGGGGAAGATTATGATACAAGTGTGGTGTGAGAATAAACAGTTTCAAACCTTTCTTCCGGTGTCTGCGTGATACCCAAATCGCCAGTGCGCAGTTTGCGGCTTATCTCCTCGATTTGGAATTGAACTGGAATTATAAGTCGTTTAAGAAGAAAGAAAATCGAGCGCAACCTCGATATTAGTAAATGTTAATTGCTTATTGTTGTAGAAGGGAAAGAGAACGAGGGAAATACAGTTATATATATGCTGTTTATATATATATAAATATAAGATATTTATTTATATATAAACATATATATATATATATATATGATTAAGTTTGGTTTGGGCTAGGGGAGACCGTAACATATTTTCTCTATTCGTGTTTCCGTTTAATAGACGACAGCGCCGACGCGTGCCTAAACTAACTGAAAATTTGTGAGCATTACAATTAATTAAGATTGATTATTGTGCATTTAATTTGTTGATTAGTTATGGATCGTGTATATCTCTTTGGGGCTATACGATAAGGTTATATTATCATAGCCGTTTGGATCTCGTGTCGTTTAGTGTCACACGCCGGAATCCCTTCAAAAAGAGAACGATAGATTATTATTGTTTGCTCAATGCCATTTTGTTGTTGTTTTACGCTTGCTTGCACACGTCCGGCCAGGCCGTCTGAATTGGACTTCTAAAACTGTGGTGGATAACGTTAACGCTTACTGTGATCTCCCCGCGACTATTTGTGGCTGTGTTTTTATGGCTCATTAGTTGTCATTAGACTTAAGACTAAGCTTAAATCTAACTAAGTTACTTACAAACAATACATTTAAAAAGAGATAAGAAAAATACCTAAATAGGCCTCCTGCTGTGCCGGATCTAGCGTTGATGGTAAAATTGTCGGCATTCCCGGTATGAATGTTTTGTCCTTTTCAGTTCCGCCCCAACGTGACTTTCGCTTTCGCTTACGCTCCGCTGCATCCACTTTGAAAATAAGTAAAAATCATTCGAGGGTGTTCAAATTGTTAAAGCCATTTACTCACTTAAGTTCTCAGAGAGCCCATTGCTTATTGAATCGTTGCTGTTTTGGTTGCTAAATAGAGCTGCGAAACTCTTGTTATTACCCACATTGCTCATCAGATCTTGTATGGTTTGTGAAAGATCAAAACGTGAATGATTTTCCTCTCTGATTGTCTCCAGCTGCGGCTGCTGGTGATGGCGATCAAAGAGTGACGGTATACGCGAATCTTGATCATGCAATGAATTTCGATTGTTTGTGTCAAACGGATTTACATAGGCTTGTTCACGATTATTGCGCTCTCGACTGTTTCGTTCGCGGCTATTGCGATGTGATTCACTGTGTTCATTTCGTCGCCGATCATAGCTGCGACTATTTGAGCGACGCCTGCGACTGCGATCATAATCATTCCCGCGGCTGTCACCCCGTCCACCACCACGTGAACCACTGCGTCTTGAACGTGAGTCACGATCACGGTCACGTCTGCGATCCCGTTCCTTGCTGCGAGAGCGCTTCTTACGCCTGTCCGAATCATCATGATTGCGTGAACGACTTCGATGCGAACGAGGCTCGCGATCACGGTCACGGTCACGATCTCTTTCTCTGTCACGTTCACGACTGTCACGTCGACGACTGTCGCGATCCTTGCTGCCACGCTCACGGTCTCTGAAAGTAAAATACTTAATTGTCAAGAAAAAAAAAACTTTGCAGATCGTCTTTTTTTAACATGCACCTGCGCTTCTTCTCGCGTTCTCTATCCTTGTCCTTATCCCTTCCACGATCCCTTGAACGCGAACGTTCCTTATCAGCGCCCCGACTTCGGTAATCGACACCGTTGTTGCCATTGGCTTCATTTTCTCTGCCGGCTTCAACGGGCAGCAGTAAATCGGGCGGTGTTGCACTCATTGTGATACAACTTATAATATTAGTTCTTCAATTCGACTCAAGTTTATGTAAAGTTTACATAAATATTGAAATATTTTCAACTTTTTTACAAACACACACGCTCACTAACACTTATGCAAGTACGATTGCAGAGTAAAATGCGTGGCAGGCGGTGACGGTTTGTTGCTATGTTCAGAAGCAGTTTAATGCTTATTTGCGACACTACTTGTTTAAATCAAGTATTTTTGCTTTTTTTCATTTAAAATGCGTTTTTACAAACAAATAACCAAAGATATATTGGTTTTTTTCCCGAAAATCTTACGCACAGATGTACATGTCTGAACAGGGTTGTTACTAGCATTAGGAATGGGGAAACAAAATCGATACACGAATGTTTGACTTATTCGATATAATATTAAAGTTGAGCTGCTTCACACGGTCGTTATTTCATCGGCTTTTTTTTTAAACCAGCGCAGTATATTATCGCATTGGCTCATTAACAAACACATGCAACGAGCATGAACAAAAAAACTCTTTTTTGTATCATTTGCAAGAGTATGTTACCATCTTAAAATTAAAATCAGCCATTCAATTATAAAGCCGTCGGTTATTATATCGATTTTCACTCATCGCTTAGTATCGATATACAGCTGCACGTGTGCCACATTTGTTTTCATTTGCTGTATGCATTTAACTTGCTCAAAGTTTAAGAATCCAGCAAAATGGTTGGCAAAAATAAAAAGTCGAGTGCTGATTCAGTATACGCTAAAAAATCAGTGAAGAACAGCAATCCATTCGACTCTGCCTTATCTCAGACCGCCAAGCGTTTAAATCCCTTCGATGTGCATGTAAACAAGGAAAAATTCAAGATCTTGGGACGAATCTGCAAACATGACCGTGGAATGCCAGGTGTTTCTCGTGCCAAGGCATTGAAGAAGCGCGCCCAAACCATCGGTCAGCAATATGCAGTCAAGAACAAGACTAACAAGTTCACAGATCATCGCATTGGTAAATACCTCAGTGGCGACCAGCTGACTGAGTCTGTTATGAATGCTCGCTACCTATCTGAAAAGCTGTCACAGGTGCGTGCCTCCAACAAGGCCGAGAAGTTCAATCTAAATGACGACGAGCTGCTTACGCACAGAGGCCAAACTCTCGAAGAGATTGAACAGTACAGAGACGAGCGGTCCGATGACGAAGAGCTCGAGGATGAGGGTTTAGATGGTAGGTGTTGTTATATACTTTGGCATATACATAACATAATTTTTGAACCTTACAGCTGAGTTCACGTCTGCAGCACATTTCGGTGGCGATGGCGACACGCCGCAGGATCGTCAAACTGCAATTGAGGAAATGATAATTGAACAAAAGCGGCGTAAAAATGAAATAGCAAAAGATAAGGACGAAATTTACAACCTGACTGAAAAGCTAGATGCCAACTACAAGACGCTATTGCCCTTGGTGAATCAGGCAACCAAAGACGAGCAGCACGAAAGGCCACCGCCAGATGCGTACGACAAGTTGCTCAAAGAGATGATTTTTGAGCCGCGTGGCAGTGTAACAGACAATCTAATAAATCCCGAAGAGTTGGCCAAACAAGAGGCCGAACGTCTGGAAAAGCTTGAAAACGAACGATTGCGACGCATGAAAGCCGATGGCGAGGATCAGGAATTAAATGTACAGATTCCACATCGTTCTGCTGATGACTTGGACGATGGTTACTTTGTTGCTTGCAATGATGAGGAGGGTGATGATGTTTTAGCTTACGATTTGGATGGCAATCTGGGAACGCATCTGAGTAGCAAAAAGGAAAGTAATGAGAACAATATTAAATCCGATGAGGATAACCATAGTGATGACAGTGATGAGAATGATGAAGAAGTTGAAGAAGAAGAAGTAACTGACTCTGAAGTGGATAATTTGAGCGACCTCAAGGAGTCGGACAGTGAGTGTGAGGCAGAAGAAATTGCGCAATCAACTGAAACTAAATCCAAACCTTCAAAGCAAAAACCCACAGCATCTATGGACACCAGCATACCCTTTACTATCAATATGCCCAAAACATATGAGGATTTCAGTAAGCTTCTGGCCAAATATACATCGACACAACAGGCTATTGTTGTGGAGCGCATCATTAAGTGCAATCATCCTAAACTGGAGGGTGTTAATCGTGAAAATGTTGTCAAACTATTTGCGTTTTTGTTGCAGTACATTAAGGACATGTTTGAGGATGCCAGCGAGCAGGACATTCGATCACATTTCCAGATATTTGGTCAACTAATGCCGCATCTGTACGATTTAACGCATCTCAATACCGAACGCATGTCCAACACACTGTTGGATGTTATAAAGGAGAAGTATGGAGAGTATCGTCAGAAGCACAAGTTGTATCCGAATTTGGATACACTCATCTACTTTAAACTTGTCTCGAATCTGTATTCCACCTCGGACTTTCGACATCCTGTGGCCACGCCCACTTTTATCTTTATGCAGCATATTCTATCAAGAGCGCGTGTTCGCACACGTCAGGACATTGCCATGGGTCTATTCATTGTCACCGTCGTGATGGAATTTACCTCTCGTTCGAAGCGTCTATTGCCTGCTGTTTTCAACTTTTTGCTGGGCATCATTCATATGGCCATACCCAAGCGGCAGACGGATCAGTTTGAGATTGCGCCACCCTTTGAGCGTGATGGACCGTTTAGTAAACTGCTGGCCATTTCGGCGACGCCAGAGAGCAAAGCGCTTGAGCCACAGCAGCTTCAAGCTGCTGATTTGGTCACGCACACCATCACAATGGATTTCAAAGTGCGAGCTTTGGACACAACGCTGCGTGCAATCAAGCAAATCTTCGAGGAGATTGTCGGCGATCATGTTGGTGCCTGCTATTTAGCCAGTCCATTTTTGCCTTTACTGAAACGACTGCCCATTAAGCATTATCCTGAACATGTGCAGCAACATTATACAGAAGCCGTGTCAGCGCTAGAGCAAGTTGCGGCACAGAAAATGAAGCGCCTGGCGCCAGCTGACAAGAAGCCCAAGGCATTGCGTCTGCTCGAGCCCCGCTTTGAAGTGGTTTACGACGACAAGCGGCGTCCGAAGATGTCCAAACAGAAAGAGGAGCGCGCCAAGCTGCTGCATAAGATCAAGCGGGAAAAGAAAGGCGCCATTAGAGAAATTCGAAGGGACACAGCCTTTGTGCAGGACCTTAAGCTCAAAGAACAGTTACAAAGGTGAGTGAACAAAAGTGAAATAACAAGTTGGTTTCTCACAATATAAAATTTTTTTATTACAGCGATAAGGAGCGTCACGAAAAGGTCAAACGCATCTACCAGGAGGCTTCCGTACAGCAGGGCGAGCTTAATGAATTGGCACGCGCCAAGAAAAAGAAAAAGTTTTAAAATAATCCCGTCGTGTTTTAAGCATGTGTTTATGCAAATTATGTTGAAAACTTTAATAATTATCAAATCAAAAACTAAAACAAAACGTATTTATATGTATTATGTGTCTCCCGAGATTTGCCGACAACGCAACGTAGCCGCCTCCACAGCACCAGCAACCGCTGAACGAAAACCTGCAAAGCCCAAACTGATAAGCCTCTGCCCATTATCAATGCTCGTCGTTATCTATTACATACCTGATTGCTCCAGGTGCCTTAAGGCCGCTGCCGTTGACCCAGCCGGACTGGTTACATTGTCTTTCAGCTGACCAGGGTGTGTGGCGCACTCCCGCACCATATGACCAGCTCCCATTACGGTTTGTGCTGCCAGGCGATAGGCCAGATCTCTGGGCATGCCCATATGAACGGCGCCATCTGCCAGTGCCTCGATCATGACATACACATAGGCGGGCCCACTGCCACTCAGTGCCGTAACAATATCCAGCTGGGATTCGTCACACACCTCACAAGTGCCAACAGCCTCGAGCAGCCGTTGAGTTATCTGTGCATCTGCATCGCTAGCCTTGCTGCCTTTCACATAGACAGAGCACCCCGAGCAGACCAATGCTGGAGTGTTGGGCATGACGCGTATCACCCTCGACTGTGGCGATAAACTGGATTCGAGGCTCTTAAGTGTGATACCCATTGCAATGGAGAGAAAGAGTTTATTGTCGCTCAATGGTTTGATCTCAGCCAGCACTTTTGGCACCACTTGCGGCTTTACGGACACAAAAACTATATCAGACTTCTGAACAATTGGTGCATTCTCAACAAGTGTTTCAATACCGAGTTCTTGAAAGGTTTGTAGTGAAACCTTGTCTGCCGGATGAACACTGGCCATTATACCGCTGGGTTTGGTCAGACCTTGAAAGGGGTTAATTTAACTGTATTAACGAGAACTGGGAGAAGAGCTTACCTGCAGAAATGAAGCCTTTTGCCAAAGCTTTAGCCATATTTCCACCCCCAAGGAAACCAATCTTTCCTATAGAACCCATTTTTTGTGCTTAACTTAATCGATCGTGGACTGCACTTATTGCTGTCGAAACGGCAACTGTTTTTCAACTAAGGCAGTACGGTAAGGCCAGCGGTCTGATAAGCAATCTGGGATTTTGTAAATGCGTCGTTATCATCTCCCCCTAGCTCGTAATTTGCAATAGCTTCTTATCATGTTATGTTCGTAAACAGATGTGTATATATTTCAATAGCCTTTGTTCTGTAGAAAAGTGGGACAACAACAGCATATCATTTGATTGGGTATGTTTGTTACGACAGCTGATTGATGGGAAGACATTTGTAGGAAAAGCAAAAAAAACAGATCACCTGTGGCTTACAAATTCTATTCATTTTGAATTTTAATGAATAATGCAGCGCGGCAATATTTAAAATCTAACGACAAGTTGGCAGCGCTTAAAAAATACTAAATTGAAATACCAAACTAATATTTAATCGAAAGGCAACCTGGTTACGAAGTAGGCACTGTTTTTATACGCTTTACAACATTATTCAGTCAGAACGTCGTCGAGAGAAATTTTGACAATAGAAATTGCAGTTTTACGCACTTAAAATTAATATACATTTGCCTAAATAATAGAAAAAGCAATAGAATAGGCCAATGCAAATAACAGCACGTTCGTTTTTAGACAAATATTGTGCGTTGACGGCAAAGAGCAAAGTCGAATGCAATTTGCATTAACTTTTTGCGTTTGTGTTGTTTTCACACATTTTCGCTGGGCAGCTGTGACCTAGCTATAAATTGCAATTACGATAGCAGCAACAACAAGGAAAAACAATTTTTAAGGTTCGTAATGTTAAACAAACACAAAGCACTAACACAACAACAACAACAATTGACCAGTATGACGCGCCACAAACGGTAAACAACCAAACAAAAGCAAATGAAACATAATCAAAATGAACTTAATTTTTTGGCAATTTGCGTGGGTTGGCGAGTTGGACGAGCTGTCAGCAAGAGCCTCACTACCACCCCCCAAATGCAATTTGGCCACGTATAATTTTTTGTTTTTGCAAATCCGTACCTCAATCTGCGAGTGTTTCACATACACATGCACAAACTCCCACAGACACGAAACTTATCAGTACAATAATGTTTTTCGAATTTTAATCAGCATGCGTGTGTGATAAATGCCAATAAATACAAAAAACTTTAAACTTGTATTGCAACAGTTTCGTTTTAAGCAACAGCAGCCAGATCAAAAATTATTTAACAAATATGTCCTCGTCGACGGCGTCCGGGTCGGCCGCCCGCAAGCAGCCAACGGCCGTTTCGCGAATGAAACAGGATTACATGCGACTTAAGCGGGATCCTTTGCCGTATATATCAGCGGAGCCGCTGCCAAACAACATTCTGGAATGGCACTACTGTGTCAAAGGACCCGAAGATTCGCCATATTATGGTGGCTACTATCACGGAACATTGCTTTTTCCCCGCGAGTTCCCCTTCAAGCCGCCATCCATATACATGTTGACGCCAAACGGACGCTTCAAAACAAACACCAGACTGTGTTTAAGCATTTCAGGTAACCTTTAAACTTAGACTGACTGCTCATTCAATTGTTGTTCATAATATTTGTTGCATTTTATCAGATTTTCATCCAGACACTTGGAATCCAACTTGGTGTGTGGGCACAATACTCACAGGCCTGTTGAGTTTTATGGTAAGGTTTTAATATAAAAACCTGTTGGTTGTTTAACTTAGATTTGACTCTGTTGTTTTATTTTTTAGCTGGAGAGCACACCCACACTAGGCTCCATAGAATCGTCAAACTACGATAAGCAAACGTTGGCCCAGAAATCGCTTGCATTTAATCTTCGCAATGCCAACTTCTGTGAGCTTTTCCCAGATATCGTTAGCGAGATGAAGCTACGCTTGGGCACCCAAGCCGCAGCAACCTCCGCCCAATCGGGCTCCAGTTCTTCAAAGCGCTCCAATGGTGTAGCTAACGGCAGTGCCGTTGCCACAGACAGCCATAACTTGAATGACATCAATGCCAATGGGCAATTGCCAGTGCCAATGGATGCTGGCAGCAGTGATGGACTGGCAGTGGGTGGTGCTGCTGGCGCTGATGTGGGCAGTGGTGGAAGTGGCAGTGGTGCCGTTGCGCTTAAGAATAGTGCACGCAATTCCTATTTAAATTGGCAGTCGATCTATTCAAACTTGGTGATTATAATCTGTTTTGCAATATTTGCGCTCATTGTTAATTACGTGATCAAGAACCTGAATCAGGAATAGATTAAATTGTAAGCAACCAGTACTAATTAGCCTCTATATTTATATATGAATATGATGTACTATATGCGTATGTATAGTTAATATAGTTTATCATAAATTAAGTAACTCTTTCGCTCTGCTCGCAGTTGTCGTCTTTCGTATGTGCGTTACGTGTACGGTTACATAATCAAGCTCCAACATACAACATCCTGTAAATCCCCAAAGAAGAGCTCAAATCATAAAATGTGTGCACAACTTATAAAGTATTTGCCGACACTGCTTACCCCTCTTTTATTGCCCAAATCCTGTTAGTCTGAAGTTATTGGCAATACACAAAAAATCAAAACTCTTAAATTCAAATTTATTACATATTTGTTTTGTTATTCATAAATATTATAATATTATATAACAATGATAAAAAAGATATTGTAACAAGTCACTCTGAATATATGTTTGTAAAATAATAATAAAAAGAGCAACAACGTGCATGCATATTATAAATGTAACAATTGCGTTTAACTAATTCCAAATTGGTTGTTCAACTTACGATTTCACCAATAAATACATTTTTGACTTTAACAGTTTGCAAGTATCACACACACTTGCACACACACACAAATGCGCTTCAATGGCAAATAATGTCGCTGGCAGAATACTTAAAATAAACTTTTCACAGATTTCTTAAAGCCACACAATGCGCTCGGCACGTTTCAATGAGTTCCTCCAAGGAGTTGAGTGTGACGTATTTGAAGTTCGGTCAAAAAATCATGATTAAAGCGAGAGAGAAATGCATTTTGCTAAAAAAAACTTTGGGACAAGTCAAAAGTTGATAATTTAACTAACGTAAATTTCAAGTTCAGGCAACGTCTATGCAGACAATGACAAAGTTTTTGCTGCTGCCACTTGCAACTTTTCAAATTTTGCTGTTTGTTTTATGAACTTCAACAGTTTAAGCCAATTTTGCGCAAAAATAAAAGTAGAGGAAAACCCGAATAAAAAAAGAAACTTCCGATGTTCATACAGACGCAACGAACTGTACATACTCTTAAAAACACTTATGACAGCTTGAATAAATAACTAATCTTATCTGTAAACACATTTTTTGCCTTAACTTAGTTGTGATAGATGACTGCTAAAAAAAGCTTGGTTTTGACTGGAAGATGAATTTTGTGATGTTAGATTTAAATGACAAATTCGCAAGTAGCTCAAATGATTGTTATTATTATGCATTAAATTACGGCAGTGCATCATACTCTGCTTTAATACTGACAAGATGAAACCCCATACATATGTGGTTTATTAAAATCAACGAAAACTTTTTTCATTCTGCAAACATGGAAGGATAGATAGTTTTGGGGAAACATAGATAAAGCAACGGAGTAAGAAATAGGATGAGTTTGCACACACTTTTTACTTAGCATTTATTTTGAGTGCCAGCAAGCTGGCGACATGTTTGGACAAACCAAGTTGCCAGTTGCTTGCCATATCCGGCACTGTCTATGATGTTCAAGCGGAAGTTTTGTCATTTATGTAGTAAGTGCAGTTTTTGCTCATTTGTTGAAGCTGAATCAAAAGCAACACGCATGCACTGCATGTTCCTTTTTAGTTGTTTGGGTCAAACACTCCTTTGTAATCCTTGAGGGTTCATTGCGCCACAGCACAGAGCTTCTGCTGATGAGCCCATCAATTCCGCAAGCACTCAGCCCAAAATGTGTGTGGTTGTGTGTGTGTGTGTGGCAACACAACCTTACACAGTCATAAAGAAGGATACTGCTTAAGAACAGTATGGTTTTGTTTGTTTGTTACTCTCGCTATACGAGTTAGGCCGCTTGGCAACGAAAATATGCCCACTGTCGCTTAAATAACACAAACAAAACACAAACCAAAGGGACCTTACAGCTACAGAAAACAATAACTTGTGTTGGGTCTCGACTCCTTCACGGACATAAAAGCAGTGGCCCAAAATTTCCGAGCAGCGAAATTTTTATGCGCCAGCATCATAATAAATAAATATAAATAACAATAACAAATGCAATAATCATTAGACATGCCTCATTTGTAGCCATGTATCCATGCGAGTGTTTACGTATCCTTGGGGCTTGGACTTGACCACGATTGGCGAAAGACACATAAAGCCGCTAAACTGAAAATGTTTGTTAAATTATGTAAGCAATATTCGTTTATGCTTGTGTCTGTCTCTAAGCGCAATAAACGATAAAACATCTACTTAATATGCAAAGGCCACCCAAAAGAAATCTAACAACCGACCAAATGTGTGTGCGTGTGTGTGTGTGTGTGTTAAGTTCATGTAGGTAAATGTTTGTTTTGATCAATGCATAATCAAATAAGCATCAGCTGCAAATACTACAGTAAATATAATGTTTTATTGCCAAGTAGAGAAGGCATAACAATATGATAAGAGATAGTATAATCGATGCAAGAGGCAAACGTTGGGCTTACAACAAAAGTAAAAGAAAATAGAAACAGTAAGAGATAAATAGATATGTATTTCAAAACGACTTTTCTTTATATCAACAAAATAAACATTGCAAATGCACTTAAATGTCTTAAACAACTAACTAAACATCATGAACAAACTTGGCAAACATTTTAATAAGAGTCAGCACAACATTTTAGTTAAACAACTGTTGGTTAAGTACACCACATTTATGCTTTGTTTGTACTTACTGCTTAATGTGTGAGTTGTGCAGAGTACTCTAAAGAGTCGTGCAACATTTATATTGCTCGCTTTGTGGCGCATAATTAGAAAAGCCATTGGCCCTAACACAAGCAGCAGCGGCAGCAACAGCTACAGTTACTCATTCGCCCCATTTGGTCCTTTAGGGGCTTTTGCAGTGCCCAGCGTTCAGCCAATGTTCGTTAGCTGACGGAAACTGTGCACTTCGACTCTAATATATTGCCACATGATGTGCTTTATGTGGTGAACTGTCGCTCTAGTCGTTGCTGACGTTGTTGTTGCCGTTGTAAATTGTGCAATTTTGAATGGTAACGAACCTTTTGCGTACTCAGCACTCAGTCGTCAGCACTCAACCACAAAACCATAAATTTGTATTAGCCGGTTTTATTCGTTTGCTGACCAATTTTGAATTATGAAGTTGAAATTTTGCGTTTTTGCGATTTGTCCAACTAATTGCCCTACAGTATTGGCAGCAGCGGCAGCGACAGCGACAGCACCAGCTCATCAATGACCGCTTGTGTTGGCACAATTTGTGGAAGGACAAAGGTGTACACAACATTTCGGTATATGGATGTATGAACAACATTCGAAATGGCTGGTAGCAAACAGGATAAGCAATGAACTCGGTCAGGCAAAGCTGTCAGAGCTAAGTTGTTGTTGCCCTTGCCTCAACAAATTATGAGCTCAATAAAAAGTGGCAAGAGCAACTACACCAGCAACAACAACAACAACAACAACAACACGCAACACATAGTATATACATAAGTGGCAGCCACTTCCGTGCAGCAGCTGCTTCTGCTATTGCTCCTTTATGCCGCAGCTCTCTTTAACCCTACCACTGCCAGCGCTTCAGTTGCAGCTCGACCGTGTGAGTTTTTCAAGTGCCATGTTTGTTGGCACTTTTATGACGCTGCCACACAAGACCTAACTAAGTGTTTGTATGTATGTGTTAGTATGCACATACATATGTTTTTTGATAGAGAGAGAGAGACTTCGCATTGAATTAATTTGAGTGGCTGTCGAGGCCAACAACGGCCGGGTGCTGCTGTGGTCAGCTCCTGGCATTTATGGATCAGCCTGTCAGCCTGTGTGCATTTGTCAAGCGTTTTCATTAGCTCATGAGAATGCGCACTTTTCAGTATAGAACTAAGAAAAAGTTAAAGTTAAGACCCACTCACCAAATTGATTTAATAAATTTCAAAATGTTATATCACTTAATTATTTATTGATTTATATGTTGTATGTGACAATTTTTTATATTTATCTCTGTTCTTTGTTACTATTTCTACACAAGTTAACAATTTCATTGTCTTGCAATAATAACTTCCATTTAGTTGTGAAAACAAGTTTACCAAGTAAATAAATGCTGTAAGTACGTTAAGCATAATTTATAAGCACCCCAAAAGATGTGCAAAAGTTGTTGTAATACAATTTGATACCTGCATAAGTGATTTACTGAAAGTTGTTCTGCCATTCTCTGCTTTTGCTTTCTTAAAGTATGCAACTGCAACAAATGCTGTGCAAAAACAGAAGCACGTAAACTATGGGAAAGGGAAACTCAGTTATCTAGACGCACTATGGACACTTGTTGCATGTCTGTTGCCTTTGCTGCCAGGCACAGTTGAAAAGTAAAATTATTAAAACTTTTTGAATTAACAAAGCGTCGACAAGGCGCTAAATGACGTCGACGATGGGCCGCAGAGAACGCTGCAACTTGGCAGCAGCAACGACTGCATAAAATGTAAATTAAAAGCGAATAAAAAGAGACACAAAGTTAATTTATGCCGCACAGCAACTACAACCATATCGCAGTTGTAGCCTAGATACGAGAGAAAACAGCTGCATTTGGGCCAACAGTTGAAACTGTTGTCAGCGGGCAGGCGTGGCGTGTGCCTCGAACTCGAACTTTGTCCGGGGTTCCGCGCTTCGAAAGAACTGAACACTGAACGCCATATTAGATTCAAATGCATTTCCCTGCCTGTGGACACCTCTTGTTTCCGTACTGTACTGTCCCATTGCGCCCCCAACCCGACCCAGCGAACGGAAATGAACAACAAACTTTCCAATTGAGTTTTCCGTTGCCGTTTTCTGCTGTTGCTTGTTGAGGGCGGACTCTCGCTGAAAGTTTTAACATAATTTTTGTTTATTTTGTAGCTTATCCATAAAATACAGGCCAGCAATCCGATCTAATGTTGGGGCGGGCCTTACGGACAACTATCCTTAATTAAGCCTTGGTTTTTGCCAATTGCTGTTAACATAAATTTGACAAAATAAACTCAATTAATTTGCCAAATCTTTCGTAACAATGCCAAAACAACAACAAAAACAATTGCTTAAAGAGCACACACAATCAAATCTCATAAATACCAAACAAATTAAGCAGTCAAATAGTACAATATATGCTTGTTTTTGTGTCTCTATGTGTGTGTGTGTGTGCGAGAACCCTCACAGTGGGTAAGCTTATTGCTCAGATTCTGTCCAGCTGCTGCCCAGATGATAATGATGCCATTTACTAGACAGACGAAAATAAAATAGCAGCAACAACACAACAGCACAAATCAACGAGCTGCCATGGCAATAATGAAAATTGTACAACGGGTTTTAGGGGTCAGACGGGGGACGCCGAAGCATGACAAAATATAAATTTTCCGTAAGAATTTTTGCCGACAAAGTGAAACGACAATCAGCACAAAGAACCAAAGCAATAAACTGTGATACCAAAATGTGAAATACACAAAAAAAAGGAGGCATAAAATGAGCTAGAGAGATTCGAGCTAAACGAAACGAAGCGACTACAAAATTGTTGCTCTTCCGCTGAGCTTTTTCTCTCTGTATGCATGGGGCATCCGCTTCTAGCCATTTCAATCAATTTACTTTTACACACACATGCACACACACACACAAGCTTACATTCAAATAGTTACACATACATGGCGTGGTATTTGTTAGGTTTTATTTTTGTATACCCTACAGCTATAAGCATGTAAAAAATGTGAACAATAGAGCTTTATGTTGGGTTACAAAGAGAAACTGTAGTTCACTTGATTTTAAGAATAAATTTTGTACAAAAAAGAAGTTTCCTTAACGATGGACTGGTCCGATCGTACCAAAAATATCTATATCAAAGTTATTTCTTAAAGTGTAGCATATAAAATTAAATTAAATACATACTTCTTTTCACTTGCGAAACCATATTGAATTCTTGTTTTTTATCAGATTAAATAAATAGTATATTTAATGGGGATTTTTTAGTCGCCTTCTTTAAGCTCAAAAATGTCCGGTTGTTTCTTTTTATAAATGGGTACGTGGGCAACTTCCTAAAATTCGTTAGCCGGAAATGGCAGCCATGACGGAAACGAAGACACATTGTTGTCCCGTTAGGACCGACTCTCCTTTCACATAGCGTCTTTGTATGTGTGTTTCTAAAAGCGTATTTAACTGTATGTTGCAGTAGAGCGACCTTAACAGTTATTTGTCATCGAGCAAACTCTTAAAATGCCTAGTTGAATATGCTCGGACAGATAAATGCTTGTGGCCGTGTGTGTTTGTATCGCAACAAAGCACCGGAAGCGAACAAAAAAGAAAAGTTATTCAATTTAGTATCAAATACCATCCTCACAAGATTTCTCGCTCGTATTTCCGACTCCAATCAAATCACACTGAAATGCTTTTAGTGCTTTTTTTGTCGATATATTCAAATGTTATAATTTATTTAAATCATCCATATGTTTTTTTGCTATCAATTATAAGCAATAAACGCAATCGGCTTTAAACCAATTAGTTTTAATACCATCGATGATTCCAGATTATTTCGCAATGTAAGATCTAAAGATTGTTTAAAAGTTTTAATTTATTAAGATGCTATTTGGACTCAAGGTAAAAAGGCATTGAACAGCCATGACCCTATTTTACACGCATTTCAAAATCGGCAAAAGATAACGTCTTTTAGCGGCTGTTAATACATAATTGGCTAATATGCAAGGTAAGATTTATCCATCAAGCAGTCAACTGGTTAACAAGGCTTGCCAGCTAGAGCTACGTTTCTAAAACAACTGTACTAAATGAACTAAACAACTAAACAGCTTGTCCAACAAATGGATACTAACTTTTATGAACACATTTTGAGGCGTTTTTGGAAAGTCATTTTGAATAATAAGGAATTAGTTTTTGATAAACACATCAAATGTCAGAAAGCCTGAAACGAGTTGCGTTATTACCATTATTAATTCATAGACGGGATACGGTAAAGGAATCGAACTGACTTATTAAATTCTTAATGTAATCATTTTATAATAGCACTTCGCAGTTAAGCAAACACATTCACTTTAATTTGAAATTAAAAAAGCTACAAGACTTAAAATCTAAATTTTTTAATTAAATCCAACCGATACTTCCAGACGATTTCACACAGAAGACACAAAATACAAATCGCAATTAATGATAAATAAGCTATAAAAACTACT
The DNA here is from genome assembly GCA_035044585.1 of Scaptomyza polygonia. Classification (NCBI taxonomy): domain Eukaryota; kingdom Metazoa; phylum Arthropoda; class Insecta; order Diptera; family Drosophilidae; genus Scaptomyza; species Scaptomyza polygonia. Next base: position 1,292,275 of record JAWNNU010001659.1, on the reverse strand, counting down.
TGAAAGTCGATCATTTTTAAACTGGTGAATGGTATCTCCACATCCTTAAAGATCTTAACAAGACCCATTTGGGCTGCCATCTTGAAACTAGAATCCTCCCATACTTTGTAGAACCCTTTGCGATAAATATTAACATAAAACCAAAAAAAGTTCTCCTTAAACGGTGAATTCCATTGCATTGGAATTTTTCTGATAGTAAGCGGAGTACAGAGCCCAGGTGCGACTCGAACAAAGTGTGGTTGGCGCAGTTGCTTCTGCTGGAACTGGACAAGGGTCCAACGACGATCAGAGTTGAAGTAGGCAAATGAGGGATTCAGGTTGTCGAGGTGATCCTTTAAAGTCGATGCATTGACCACCACAAGACGCTCCTGCAGTTCAGCTGGCATCAGACCTTGGTTAAAGTACATTTGAAACTCGGTTGCGGTTAACATGATGCGTAGTGTGGATTTCATGAAATCATCCACGTTTTTGATTTGCGAATCCTTCAGCTTGGTGCTCAAAGAAGCTGACAAATATGCCATCCTTACATTCCACATTAAGTAGGCATTCAATAAAAACGATACATGAATTATTTTGTACTTATTACAATATCTGGAGAAAACATTGCCGTTCAATGGCTGCAGTAGAAATATAGTTAAGGCATTGCAGAATCCCATATATCCATTTCGGGAACACATATGCCAGCCTATTGTCAATGACAGCACTAAAAAAACCAGTAGCATACAATTTCTTCTCAGGCCATAGCGTGCAGATCTATATAAGGGCAGCTCTTGATGCCTGGGCACAATGATACAAGCTTTCGTGTGTGAAAAGGTCATTAGACCGTCACTTCGCTCAGCATTAAGTGTCATTCCCGTGTATGTGTGCACACCTATATCGATCTCGCCACGTGATGCTGCCAGCAGTGTTGTGTTGTGATAATTGTGAATGTTCACATCGGGTGTTGGCTCGACACGCAGTGTTCCATTGGTATAGTCAATAAAGGCGGATATCAACCTACCAATAGATCCATAAAGCTGTCCATTTGGCAGCTGCATAGAAGGTTTTCAATTTTCTTTGAGGTTATAACCCTGAGTTTTGTGGTATATTACTTACCAAAAATGCTTTGATCGGATCCTGAAAGACAGGCACACGGAATTCATAGCCTTTTACGTTTTTGACATCAATGAGCTTCCATTTGAAAGACAGACCATAGCTGGTCACGTTGAGAAGTCTTAATGTTGGAAAAGGGCTATAGGTGAACAATTCATTACGCACTACATGGCTACCGTTAGAGAATCTGAGCTGTTGAAAGGTCAATACAACATTGATTAAGTTGCGCTTCCAGCACCAAGCAAAGAAATCCTTTAGCTCTTTTACAGAAGGTACAACATTGTTAACTGTTTTCTTAATGAATAATAAGCGCAGATTGTGACGTCCGAACAACGATGTATGAATTACTTCCAGCATGGGTTCCAGATTAGGTGACAAGTCTTTGATCGTACCTAAGATCAAAGTTTTCGATGTTAGTAGAGGCTGTAGGGAGACATTGGTTTTTAAGCCCCACGTTATAGTCGGCAAATTCAAATCCTCTGAGAGTGAACGGTGCAAAGTACGAACAAAAAGCTTATCCGGTAATGGTTTCTCTGGCGTTAGATCAGCGATGAATGTCACAAAGCATTTAATTTCTTGACGTAGGTACATTCCTTTCGTAAAATTGTAAATAAATGCACAATCGTAATATTGTGAAGCCTGGACAAACACGGCTGAAGGCAATAACCAAATGGTTAGTAAGCTTTGCCAACTAAAACAACGTCTGTGGCCAAACATGGCACTTAATGAACTGAATGCCAATAAATACCTGGTGCAACATATAAATAGTATAAGTGATAGTCATATGCTTTAATTTTCGTATTTGAATAACAAATAAAATGTCACGTAATTGGTCAATTACCAGAGTTAATAAAAAGAAAAGAATCAGTTATCGAAATGTTTCGAAGCGTTAGTTGAAAAATAACTCCCATAAATGTATACAGCTCTATAGAGCTGATGAAATTAACAATCGGCACGATCTATGCATTTACCGCACAATTTAATAACCATGTTCAGTTTCTAAGTAGCAAGTTGTTGACGTTGCTGTGCAACGTGGGCCAGCCACAAGTAGCCAGTTGAAGAAACTAGGTTCGATGCAAACACAAACCAAATGAAAACAAACATGCTGCTTTATTTACCTTATATTAAGGATGGTCGAACAAGGGCTGTTCTGTGATTTGCATGTGCATGTGAATGTGTGTGTCAAAGAAACTCAAATCATTTATGTTTATTTTATATACATTCATTCTGTTTGCACAGTAACTATGCGACAAAAGCTGCACGTTGAGTTAATATTATGATATATCTAAAATGCCTGATATAATGCTGCTTGGGTGCTGCTTCTACTTCATCAAAATCACAAGCTTGCTCACAATACTAATGCATCCGATTAAATTGAGAGAGTCAGAAAAACACGAAGAAGCATCAGCTACATCAAGCTGCTGGTGTGCTATAAAAAATGCCGCGACAAATGTCCAACCGTTTGAGAAGCCAACGCTGCGTATGTGTGTTTCAGTGGCTTTGTCGCATACAACGAGAGAAACGTGCGGCTCGTTTGTCACGTGCCGAGTCAGTAAATTGCAATGAAAGCAAACCAACATGCGTCCTGTCCACATTTAATAGAAATAAGTGCGAAATGAAAATGAGCGTAACACGCTGCTTGCGTAAAGTATATTTCATATGCTCGAATTTCTCTCGTTTTGTTTTTAGACAAACGAGGATTGCATGACAAATGTGTGCACTTAGGACTCACGGTCTGTAAAATGTACAAGAAAAATCATTTAAGCGTTATCAAAATAATATTTTTTTTAGTCGTGTATCATATTTGTTATACAATTTTATCAAATACGAAATTCTTATTAGCAGGGAATAAATCTATGAAACTTGCATTCCATTTTTTAAGCTCTCTTTTTCCCATTCTGAATATTCATTGCTAGTATAATAATTGCCGAAGATTTTATTTATTTTTGTTATTTTTCTTATTCTTTTGGGTTTTCGCACGTTTGCCTTCGCTAAGTGGAATAATTTGTATTTAGCACGTCACGAAACGGAAAAAACTATTTTGTACAGTCAGCATTTACATGTGATATTATTTGATGTGTCAATATGACTTATAGGAGTGAGGATAAGGATAGATTGGCAGAGATGGTAGAAGCTAGTGAAAAAGTTTTAAGTTATTTGTTAGATGGTCAAACCGATCGAAGAGTTGAACGAGAAGAAAGAAGACGTTCAATCTGTAGAGTGAAACTTAAGCTATTATGTGTTCCATTAGTTTAATTTATGTATGTATATTATGTCAAATTTATATATTCATAATACCCGTTAATAAACTATTTTGTGAAACCCACTGTTGTATAAAATTACACGTATAAAACAGTCAAATTGTGAAGCCATTGGAAAACATTTTACATCAACCAATAATACTCGGCGGTTTTAACAAACGGAATGCGTGTGGAATCAAAAAAATCCAATTATGTCAAAGCACGTATTTTCCATTAAGCGAACAGCAGTCAACTCTGTGCTAAAAACAAAAAGGAAGAGAAGGATCAGAGGCATCAATGTCCCACGTAAACAATATGAATACAAGGTAAATTGGCAAAAAAAATTTCGTTAAATGAATATTGTTGTTTTTTGTTTTGTTTGACCTCTTATGACAATTAAGCCTATCAATTGCGGCCTTGGCACATGCGCTTAAACCAACTAGCTGCCGAACCAAAGAACATAAAAAATGCCATTAAACCCAAGGTAGAATCGTTCCTGAAACTCCTTTGCTACGTGTGTTCACACATGGCAGCGCACTTGACATTTCAATTTCCGTGTGTGCAACAACTACATACATACACAATAGATGCATGCACCAAAAGACAATGGGAACAACAACAAGAAAGCTAACAAACAACAAAGTATTACATATGTAGTATACATATGTATATACAAGCTGTAGCCAATTTCATGCGGGTAAAGTCGCAAAAGTTGCTTTCAATTATCCAGTCAGGACACGCTTGCTGCTTTTGTTTTGTTTTGTTATTTAGCTTTTTTTGTTTTTTGCATGCCTGACACACCCCTACAACCGGCACGACTTGAACTTTTTCATAGTCCAGCTATATATGTATTATACTATATACATTTATACAGTCACAGAGTCTATTCACATTTTACGCTTTGCTGCTGACCCGAAACTCTCGAAAAGGGCTGCTTGTCAGTGCTAGCTAGCAAGCTAGCTGGTTGGTTGGTTGGTTGGTTGACTGCAGCACTTTATTATGCTCGCAAAAAAATTTGTAAGACGCACTGCAGCGACAAGTAGCGCACGGTGCAAAAGTAAAGGAGGCGGTGGCAGGAGATGTGCAGTTGTATTTGTGTGTGCAGGTGCAGCGACCACTTCAAACTGAAGTGGACAGGCAAAGCTGTCAAGTGGCATTAATAACAAAAGCCAGTTGAGATGGGGATAAGCAGGATAGTCTGGCAGGTACGAGTGGCTTAAAGGACGAATATTTGTATGCATCACATTTACGACAATAAAGAATGGCGGACAGAGAGACATTTCGATTGCTGGGTCTTTAAGTTATGCTAATTTAGTACTCATTTTATCGCATCGTCGCTAAAGTCAATTTAATTGTAATTTTCCACGCGCAACGCGTTTTAGTTTTATTTCCGTCAACGCTTTTCAATTTGCTCAACTTTGTTGCCCGTTGCCCGTTGTCCTTGTCTTCGTCGTCGTCTTCGTCTTCGTCTTCGACGTCGTCTTTCCGCATTTTCATGAGAAATAATTTAATTTGCCTTTTCCACTTCGACAGTCCACTTTGCCAAACTTTGCTTTTTTGCTATTTCCTTTGCGACGCTGGTTGTCTGCTCGACACCCTTGGCCTACCATCCAGCGACCCCGCATAAACCACCCATCGACTGTATCATTTGAAAATTCAAAGCTCGTACTTTATTTTCATTATTGAAAAGGCGACCAAAAAGAAAAGTCGAGACGGTGGCATAAAACTGCTATTGAAAGTAGCCGGCTGGCCAGGCGCTTGGAAATAATGCGACCAGGGCGCAAACTGTACCCCGTCCCTTGGCAGTGTGTAGGCGGAGGCGGAGGAGTGGCCTTTAAGTGGAAAAAAGGTTTTGTCATGGCTAAGCACTTTTCAAATTCACAAGGGGCGTCCAAGAGGGAAGCCGCTGGCTGCCAGCTGTTGTCCACTGACCACAAACCACATTAAGGTCTACGTGCTCATCGGGAATAACAAGTGCTCATCAGCAGGCAAGGGAAGTCAATAAAAGTAGCTCCAACTTTTATGAGCTTAAGTAGTACATTTTTATCATAGAATTTTATGTTTGATACAAAACTTCTAATAATAATATGCTTTACTTTATTTATTGTACTAACGAATGCTTTGCAATTTATTACAGGGTATTTTGTAGTGATATAATTTCGTTTTATTTTATGTTTTTTTTTTTTTTGAATTTTTTCAGCTTTGAGATGAACAGTAACAAAAAGTTTAAGCACATTAATTTTATGAAAATCTTACACTGTGGTCAAGGAAGGCCGACCTCTAGGAATAACAGCTGTGTTTAGTGATTATGATTGGGCAATATGATGCCTTGGCCACAGGAAACTTTTATGATTTAAAGTGTAAAAATTTGAATAGGCTTTTAAACCGTTAAACAGACATTGAGGTTCATAGTAAATATTATTATATTATATTATATTATATTATTGCTATGCCTTTTGAGCCGTTTTTTTTTGTAGTGAAAACAAGCGTTAGAAATAATACAATTCCTTTTTGCCCCTTCATATTCATCCATCTGTTTCCATGTGCTGAATAAGACTGCAAATGAAAGCGAACAAGTGACAGCTCTATGGTAAAGTTAAAGAGAGAGAGAGAGAGATGGAGAGGGAGCGAGATATATATGAAGAAAGAGATAGAAAGGAGCGCATGAAGTTTGATATCATTAAAGGCCACTTATGTGTCAAATGCAACAGCCACAGCAACAGACAACGACGTCGACATACTTAAATGCCATTGAAACTGAGGCTCACTTGACAAGTAATGCTGGCTAAACTCACACACGCACACTGATACATTTTCACTGCCTCTAACTCTGTCTGCTTAGAGCCTCAAGTCAACTAGTACAACTTGACGCACAAAAGCCGCATCATCATCAGCCGTTGACATCTCTGAAGAATGGTTTGACTTTCTCTATACCTTATTATCGGGTTATGCATTTTTCCCAGCCCAGCCCCCCCCCCCCCACCATTTTACATAGCACCCGGGCATGGTTGACATTATCAGTGCGCGTGACTGATTTGCCATACAAAGTCACAGAGATAGAGAGGGCGACTGGCACATCAGTGTTCATAATTGCATTGCGACGCATCAACGGAAATTGCGTGGCGCCAACAAGTCGTTGTCAATAATTGCTACAACATGACAGACATCGAATGCCTGCCTGACTACCTCAAACCCCCAATCACATTTGCTGTCGTCGGTATCCTGTCTGATGTCTGCCATACATGGTTGTATGCGTAGTAACGGTAAATGCGGCCCCATATTTTTGTGCTTGGAGAGTTTTAAGAACCACAGCAATGAATTAAAATCAGCGCCTGCATAAATTATGTCACTTTCATTAACAAACAATTGGCAGCGCTGCTGCCTCAAAGCCCCATAAACCCCAAAAGCCGACTTAATGCAATTTAATTAAGCTGCTCGCTGTGGTCGTTATTGTTGTTTTTGTTGTAGTTGGTTTAAATCTTTGGCCATGAATGATTTATGAGCCACACACAATTTGTCGATAGCCATGTGGAGCAGGTAAATGTGTCGGGCCCCTAACAATAATTAAAGGATGTCAGTATGTATGTGTGCTTTCTCCCATTGGCAATTTTAGCGCAATAAAAGCTAATGAAGCGTACGACTACTATGCATCCTTTGGACAGAATACAGAATAACAATCATATTAGAGAGGTCGAGCACGCCACAAAAAATAAAAACTCAGCTAAAAGTATATTCGGCTATAAATTGAAAAAAAAGAGGCAAGTTTTCGGCAGCTTATCGTTGATGCAGCACACAAATTTGCCAGCTCAACGCGCCAAAAATCTGCCAAAAATCTAATTGTATAATTATAACGACTGGGCGAAAGGTGGGTGTACAAAGTTTTCGCTTCGCTAAGCAAAAGTTGAAAAGTGCACGCCCAAAATTATGCTACACAAATTTTACCTTGAACAATTAACACTTTTGCTAGCTTATGGCCACACGGCTTAAGTCAGCAGCTGGAGAGTGGGAGAGGGATATATATATAGCGAGAGAGAGAGAGGCTCAACAAGTGTCCGGTTCAGCTTGCCAAAACAAACTTCGACTTGTTTAAGTGAGTGTGTGTGTAGTTATTGTTGTTGCTGTTTTAATATAATAAAGCGCTTATTAAATTTTGAGCTGGCTTGGTTGCTGCTGCTGCCAGCATCGCTACAACAAGCAACGGCGGGCAACCCACAAAATTGCTGTCCTGGGTTGGCCACAGCCAAACACTTCCTGTTCCTGCAACCCGCTTCCATGTCTTTCTCTTCTTCTTGCTAACCGCTGCTCTATTTCTTGCGTTCATGATAATGATGCGGTTTTGAAAGAGCATTTTGTTGGCCACCCGCCTGTGCTTTGGCCCTGTTGTGGTTGCAGCCCTCAGCATCGTAAGGCAGACACCCACCTAACCGACACACAGCCAATCCCATCCGCCCGCTTGCTTGCCCCCCTTTTCGCCACAGCTCATTTTAGCCAGGCAAAAGTTTTCGTGTACTGGCAACACTTTCACCCATGTTGTTATCGCTGTAACTGCCCTTGTTTTTGTATTTCCCAGCACTGTAAAAGTTATGCGTATCCAAAAGGGAGATGCAAAATGCGGGCTGGATCGGTGGCCGTGTGGCGTCATTTTAGCTGGCCGGCAATTTTTGGCATTGTGGCAAGACTAAATTTAATAATTTGTCTATGGCTGCTTTTGATTGTTGTGGCATAATTATGTTTTTGGTACACTTTCAGCTTAAGTTGATAACTGTAGTTTAAACAATTTTGAATTATCATGAACTTTGTGTGAAAACATAAATATTCTTGTGGATTTTATGAAGCTTTCATTTAATTTTAATTTATGTTGTCGATTGATAAATAGTTTCACAAGGTCATTCAGTCCGTACAATTGGAACGTCACTTTAATAATCGTTTTTTCTTATACAAAGCATAAACGTTTTAAGCTTTCATTGATCTTTAAGATCATTAGGCATTTAATAATTATAAGAAGCAAAGCATTGTTTCTTGGTAATTTCCTTGAGTCCTGCAAAACAGCCAAATGTCAGTGAAGTAAAGAAAAGTGGTTAATAGTAATTTAAAAACATGCTTACGTGGCAGACGATTGTTGTGACGTTTGCAGCTGGCAACGGCGAGGAAACATGCATTGGCAAATTCGTAACACTTGCTGCCATCAGTGCCATATGTTGCATGCACAAATTTGGGACATTTGATAACGTGGCAGTTACGCTTATTTGTGTGTAGAGCAGTAAGACGACGATTTGAAGAAGTGGGCTGAGTGACAGGTGGATAGCCAGTAATAAATGACATATCAGCTGAATTGGTTGAGCCTTGATAATTGTTTTGATGGTCATTGTCAAAATCGACTACATTCTGATTGATATCATCCATGGTTCCAAACGAGATGCGATTTGGTTCTTCTTCCGGAATCTGGTGAACTTCATTTAAGCAGGAATACAATTGCATAGACAAACTGGCTGCTGTTATATCAAGTCCACTTAAGTCGATGCCTGAAGTCACTTTATTTTCAGCAGGTGTACCAAGCGAGTAACAAGGTGCCGAGGGTTGAACTATAACGCCACGAACCAGACAGTTGTAAAGAACAACAAAACTGACAGCCATATTTTAAAAGTGAATTGCCTAATTTGTTGATTGAGATGAAACTGTTCAGTTCTTGCCGAAACTAGATGCTTTTATAGCTTCAGGTTCATGAAAAAGCTTGAACGCTTACAGTTAATTCTCACTACTAAAGATTACGTACATAGAAATAATTAGCCAGAGTACATTAAAAAGATTCGTTAACTGCGATACAGAGATAAAAAGTTGATAAGTGTTTGCAATTTTTTTTTTTTTTTTTTTTTTGCTGTTCCCAGCTATTAAGATTATTACTTAGTTGTTACATTATTCCAACAGAATTCGTCTCATCCGGTGCTCTTTGTTTAGCTTAAGTCATTACACTTACTGAAAAAAGCTCATTGATCTTTAGACTGGTTTGTTTTCTGCTCTGTTACAACCTGTTCCGGTTTTTTGAGTTGAGTTCTTGTGGAACTTCCACTTAATCTATTTTCACTTCACTTCAAGATTTGGGTCGATGATGGGTTGCTCATGCTGTGGCTTCCCGCTTATGCAGCTAACTTGTGTTTAAGATATAGTGTTGGCTTTTTGTATTTATAACAATGTTGATGCGAAGCTCGTGTACAAATAATTCTGGTTTAACTTTAATTGAAGAGAACGAGAAGCTGGCTAGTTAGACATATTTTTTATGTATGCGGCGTGGAGTTGTTAAGTCTTAAGCACTGTTAACCAACAATTAAAAAAGCTTCATACAAATGATCAACTAAACGATGTTTACTGCACGTTAATGACTCTTTTGGCTTGTTTAAATTTGTTTGTCAAAACGTGAATCTTACGTTTTTGCTATTGTATGTATTCATATTTAAGATGATTAAATTAAAACTTTTACAATTTTTGTTGTTGCTCAAATTGCAGATTTTAAGACGTCTGGCACTTAAATGCTCTTTGTTTTTGTTCTTTATCTAAAGAATGGCTCAAAGTTATTAAGCAAACTTTAGTTAAAAATTCTTTAAAAAAAAAGCTTTTAAAACTACGAAGAATGTTTACTTGTTCAATTGGTTTTCCAACAGACTAATATCTAAATCTTTGTACGCACTGCATAAATAAGCTGTTGATATAGTATTAACGATATCCATTACCAACAAATTGTTGCCGCTATAAAATGTTTGGCATCTAAGTTAAATGGCACTTGGCTAACAAAAAAGCGCAACAGCCAAAGCCATTAGAGCCGTAAATCTAAAATTAAATGGCAAGATAAGCGAGTTGCGTAAATTATACCATTTGGTGTTTGCCCCAAGTTTACACACACACAATACAAATTGCAAAGGAGCCGAGTCGAGGCAGAACCACCAAAAGGCACAACACAAAACAAAAAGCAACAGGACTGAAACACTTATACAACAAATACAAGCATGTATGCATATTCGTTTCTTCATTGTATTTATGTATATGTGTGTGTTTATGTGCTAGCTGAAAAGGTCCTGAATAGTCTCATTTTGTGCCCGACAGGATGCCTCATTCTATGTGGCTCCATCGATGATGTGCACGTTAAATTATTACAATTTTGTAATATATTTAAGAGCTTTGCATAAATGGGCCGAGTCATTTGCAGACTGGGCCCAATGCCCAAGACCCCAAGACCTTGTAGCTGCCAAGACGGTGATGCCAGGCGCTATTTTGTCAGCTCATGTGTGATAGATGGATATGAAAATGGCTAAGCTGCCATGTTTATTTTCCTTTCGTTTAATTTCATTTGCTCCCTGTTGCTCAAATGCTGGCATCAAATTTAATTATAAAAGCATACGCAATAACACATCATTGAAAAGCTGTAGCACAACTTAAATTAATGACTCTAACAAATATGTTTGTCTGCCTGTAAATTGAATTATGTTGGCAAGAAAATTAGAAGACGTTGTGATATATTTCCTACCTTCCTAACATAAAAATTTAGCTATCTCTGTCATATGATGAAATATGATGAAATCTCTGTTGATTCATCTATGCCATAACATAGCAATAGCTTTCAGCCAAGTATTTGGCAAGTTTAGTGGCTGCCTAACGCAATGGTTAAATGAACACATTAACACACACACATACGTACACACGTAAACGCATACTTACATGGTGCTGTGGTGATTCGACTAGACAACTAAATGAAAATATCATCCTGCATTAAGCATGATATATGAAAATGATAATGCGCTTTGACAGCTTTAGGCTATGCGATGCTCTCATTCGTTCTCTTCCTTCTCTCTCTCTCTCTCTCACTCTCCTTATCATGCACACCGTTGACATATCCCGAATGAACTCACTCACACACACACACACAGCAACGTAAATCTTTTTAGTCGCCATTCAATATATTCGGCGGTTCGTTTGTTTGTCGTAGGTCAGGCTTTAAACTTTTTAACGCCAGCAGCGACGTCAACATTGACGCTTCGCTCGCTGCCAGCGTCGAAAGAGCGCGTCGGCGCAGTGGCTTTGTTGACAGCAGAAAAAGAGTGAGAGAGATAGATAGATAGAGAGAGAGAGATAGAGAGAGAGAGAGAGTGATTGCCAGTTGAAGATGAAGCAACACGTGCTATTGCATATGTTTGGCACGAATATAAATAAACAGGCGAAATGCAAAAAGTGTGCGCGAATACTGAATGGCATTTTTACGCTAAAAGCTGCGTAGTAAGCGACGGACAGAGGATGGTGCTTGGGGGGGGGGGGGGCGGTAACAGATCTGCGGGTCGATGACGCTGTCGTGTTTTATGTAGCATAACTTTTGGCGCCAATGTGACATTGGAGCGTTGCACATTCTCGTGATTTATGGTGTCATATGCCCGTGGAAGTGATGAAGTGCCTCTAGAAAACCACTACGGTGGGCCACAACAATTTAGATTGAAATTGGTACTTAAAAAATGTACGTGTGCTATTAACATTAGCTTAAAATGTTGAATTAAAAATTTAATAAATTTAATTCATTAATAAATAAGCTTAAGCTTAAATGCAATACTGTATTGAATTTTAAGTTTATCGTTACAGTTTTAAGTTTATAACACGGTCGAATGTTCACAAGGCGATTCTTAAAGGAACAACTAAATTGTTATATAGAAAAAATAGTCGTACTCAATTTCGTAATCGAAAAATTCGTTTGACAATCTTTTCATGCTAGTATTACAAGAGGAAATTCATTAAACTCAACAATTAAGTCGTTCAGTTTTTATAACAATTCTCATTAGTTATTTACAGCTTCATAATTCAATCATTTAGAACCATGGGCAGACAATGGACAAGAGACAACATTATCTCTCGCTCTAGCACTCTTATTCAATATATCTCTTTGCCCATTGTTTTTGCCCTCTGGTTTTCCGTGCAAGAGAGCGTAAGTAATGCAAGCGCAAAGTAGAAGCAGCAACAATAAAAGCCACAGTAACTTAACTCGCAAAGATAGCAAAAGAGAGAAAATAACAACAACAAAAAGTAGAGAGAATGCGTTTGCATCGCTGCTGGCAGCTGGCAGCGCAGTGGGCGTCGTTCAATAATGGCGCAACGTTTGGCTACAGTTGCAAACATAAAGCGAAGCAACGAAGCGGCCGCCGAAGGGCAATAGCCGACGGAGATAATCTCAACCGACAGGCGCTGACGTCGACGCTGACGACGCTGTCGACGCAGACGCTCAGTCTGTCTGGCAGTTGAGGATGCTACAGCATGGCATAGAACATAGCAGCAGGCAATTTCAATGTTCAGCTCAGTCATTGCCGGCGTTTCGAACTGTTTGGACGTATCTAGCGGACTAAATTGAAATTGTTTCGTGTTGGTTGCTTAATATGGCCATGGCCAAGTGTATTAGTATTAGTTAAGCGCACACACAAACACACACACACACACACACGCTCACATGGCTAATGGTTGGACTATGTGTGTCTGTGTTAGGCACTATTTGGGGATTTAATGGAAAAAGCATTAATGGATGCTGGCATTTTCGACGCCTCGGGGCCGGAAAGGGCCCCATCGGTGATAGTGGCCAAGCATAAGTTTGCATGTGTGTGCTTGTGTGTGTGAGTGTATGTGTTTGGATTTGTACTGTTTTGTGTGACGCAGCCTAAAACTATGCAGCGTTTTCTGACATTTGACGCACATACCCAAACATACACATACATCCATTGTTTGTGCGCGCATTTCGGTTTCATCGTGGATGTGACTGACTTTTCGGGCTATTTGTCCCACCGAATGTGTGTGTGCATTAAAAATGTAACAAAAGTGGATTAAGCTTGCTCCCAAACTGTCTCTATGTGCTTCCACCCATTGGACTGCGTTTACCCCTAACGGAAGTGGAGGCTGCCATTGCAAACACACACACACACACACACAAAGTCGACTTACATTAGTGTCACGTTCAGTGGATAAAGTAAATTGAATAAAAAGGTGAAATAATTTGAGCGCTAAGCGCACCAACTAAGTCAGCAAAAAGTGGCGTTAAGTGTCGAAAAAGGTCGCACAATAAAATGTGTGACGAGTGACCAAATAAAAAACCAACAAAATCAAAAAAGCGAACACACACAAAAAAATGAAAAATAAATAAATGTGTATGCAAATTTGGCGAGTGGCAAACAGCAGAAAGCAGCAACTAAGCCTTGCGATAAGTGACAAAAGCACTTTGTTAAAATTTATTGAGTGTAAAACTGAGAGCCGGGCAAATTGAATCGAATGGCAATGTGAATCGTTGCTGGCTGCGGCACGCTGACGTGTCGTGAAGCATGTGCCACACGATTATCAAAGTGTGATAAAAATTGCGCCCAACAATGCCAAAAGGCAATGCCACCCAAAAAAACCTGAACACCAAAAAACAAAATAGAAAAAGAAGTGAAATGAATGCTTTTGTCTAGGCGCGTTCCAGTCACAGTCCATAAAAATTTCCGTCTATGCACTGCGTATAATTTATGGTCGCGGTTCATTTTTTTTTTGGGCTTTTTTGACTTTTTCTTTTGCTTTTCTTTTTTGGCTACCTTTTGGCAATTGTTGAATGCAGCCACAATCTGTGCAAATGGTTTTTTTTTCTTCGTTCTCGTAGTTATCGTTGCATGTGAGAGCTGCCAACATATGTGGGACTTTGTGACTGTGCGTCTATGTATTTGTGTGTGTGTGTTAGCTGTGTGTTAGTGTTAGTGTGTGTGTGTTTAAGCGCGACAAAGCAATTGCAAAGCACCGCATTCTGGGCGCATTGCCAAAAATAATAAAATCACAATTTTATGCCAGACAACTCAATGTAACTGCAGCAAGGCAGCCAGCCCAAGGGATCCAACAGGATCGTCCAGTTGCTCGCCAGCTTGCCGCGCTCTGTGTGGCTAAAGATAACGAGGTAATTTCGTTGAATGATTTACAATTTTAATTTCTGCAGCTTTTCGATTTTTGCTTGTTGTTTGTTTCTGGTCTTTCTCAAATTAGTTTGAATTTGCTTTGCTTTGCTTTTCGAGGCTTAGCATTTGCTTTTAGTTTATGTATGGCACACAAATATCGACCAATTTCAATGGATATTTGTGGTTTGGTCGTCTTGAATGGTATTTGAGTGTGTTTTGTCTTTGGGAGCATGGGATGTGTATGCTCTGTGCTTGTGGCATTTGTCAGGCAAGCTGTTGAATTATGCATTGGCCGTAGATAAGCTGAAATGTTGATGTTGCACAAGAATCTGATAAATAGACGGACGAAGGCAACGAAGGGACGGAAAGGCAGATGTGGCTTTTTGGGGGCTTGGAGGTCATTGCTAGTTAAACTTTAACCTGTGCAGGACATATGGACACATGAAATGTGCTATCAAGTTATTCAAAAATAAAACAACATAAAATTAAGCTTTATTAAATCCTTTTAAAAAAAATCAATTGCTATGAATTAAATTAAATAAATAAAGAGAAAACTTTTGTGTTTTTAAAAGTTTTCCTTTTATAAAACAATTACTAAAACGTACATACCGTTAACTGAAAACCTAAGATCTCATTATTTTTGACTCGTATCTTAATTTGTTAAGAGCTGAGTTTGAACCAACCTTCCAAGCATAATATTAAAGTTTAATTAAAATTTGATGAAAATTTAAACCATTTAAAATAAGTTTTGCTATTCGTTTTGATATAATTAAAATGGCTTTCGAGATAAACGTAGATAAAATCCTCAAGCTTATAAGCACAAGGAATTAAAATAGTTTCTTCATTTTCTAGTTAATGACACTAACTTGATAAGTTTTTCTTTACGTTAACACGCATTCAGCTGACTTCTTTTACCTGAACATTGCAATTAGATTTGCTAACGTTAATATACTTAAGGTGCGATCAAAATAATTTACCTGCCAGTCGCAGTCGCAATGCATAATAGGCAAGAGAATTGAAAAGGCTTTTGCGGTCCTTGTACCAATTAAATTTATTTGTCAGACACTCGGGCGATGTCAGTGACAGTCAGTCGCCAGCTTCGTCGACGTAGCTGTTGACGCCCCCACCAGCAATACACTCAAGACAGCGTTATTCATGCCAACAATAACAGCAACAACAATAAGCCAAAGGAAGAAGCAGCAACAGCAACAAAACAAAGGCACTCTAAAGCGCCGCAGGCCCTCCTTCACGGTTACCGAGATAAAAATGTAAAGCGAGCGCCTGACTGGTCGAGCGGCGGTTTGTCAATGTGACAATGCAGCCCGCCACACACAAACCGCTTACTCCCTAGAAGAGACGTCTGATGGGTGTTACTGGCTTTGCAACAAACAACCAACAACAATGCCCGTTTTTTATGGCTTAGAAGAAAGAAAAATAAAATAAAAAAATTGGGCGAGACCATTACATTTTGTGCCCCTCAACACAATCAAGTCGCGCCCAGAATTGATGTAATATAAAAGGTGGCCAAACATTTGTTGAAACACGCGAATGGTTGCTGCCACTGCCACCAGCTGCTTATGGTAGCTGGAGATGGAAAATGTTATTAGGTGGCTTGTCGCCTCTGCATTTCCGTTAACCGTCAGCAGCCAAGCCAGTGTTAGGTATGGAGCTTGATTCCGATTCCGAGTCTTGTCATTGTTCCAGTTTCTGCTTTTGTGTAAAATCGCTGCCATTTACCGAGTGCGTTGTCGCCGCTCCCAAACGCCCTCAACACCCTCAAACGGATGCTCTTTGACTTTCGACCCGACCCATTGTGCATCGGATTTGCCCAAAGAGTTGCACTTCAGCCTGCCCTCTATGTGTATGTGTGTGTGTGTGTGTGTGTGTGTGTGTGTGTGTGTGTGTGTGTGTGTGTACACAAATGGATCCATTGTTTTCGACGTTTCGCAATAGATGAGAACGTGTGCTTGAAGGAAAGTGGAGTTTAGTATTAGGAGGGGGCCAACAAACAGGATATAGTCGTGGGGGCTCCGCTTAAAGTTGCTTTAAAATTCACGTACAGGAAGTCGGCCACATAAATTGCCAAGCTGTCAACCAGCGCTAAACACAAACACATCCGCTTTTACTCCAAGTCCCAGTCTGAACGCCAACCCCAAACTCAAGCCAAACGCAGAGTATGTTGCATAAAAACTTTGCAACTCGCATTCAGGTGCAAGAAAATAACAAGAGTAAAAAAGGTTTAAAACACAAAAGTCTAAACATAGTATTTATTGATGAACCGCAAGATATATACTCTAACTGCATTTGTGGTAGCCATAAATCCTATGCGTATATTGTTTTTTAGTTTGTTAAAAGCCAATTAAGGTAAAAGTGTACAAAAGCGAAAATAAAAATTTTGTTTTTACAGTCAATAATATTGAAAACTTGATACACAAAAGAATAAACTATTGAAAAACTATCATAAGTTGAAACATTTGTATTTATAATGCATTAAATCGTTTGTGTGCATAGTTAAGCTATAAAGATAGGTTTTAGGGTGATTAGAAGCTAAGCTGATATAAATATGTTAGAAGTACTCTTCTTTTCGAATTTCTGCTGTAGTTTTACTTTGCCAACTTGAGTGCATTTATGACTATGACCGAGCAAAAGTGTATCGATAAAAGAAAAACACAAACATCCCAGGTGACGAGCATTAAAACGATTCAACAGCTCGACTCAAAAGAAGAAAAATTATAGCTTGACGCCTCGCGTGGTGGCAACGGATGGCAAAAGCGTTTATCGCCAGCCACGCCCACATCCCCAATAATTTTCCCACAAGGGAAGGCCGTGCTGCTATATGCTGCATTCACGCTTGACTGCCTAGCAAAACACATGCAACACAGCATAGTTGAGGAATGGAGTACAGCTGGCTGTGTTGCTTTGTCGTCGCTGCTGTTGCCGTTTGTTGCTGTTTGTTGTGGCGTGTTGCACTTAAAGCCATTCACGTTGCACAAACAAACACACTTGTGTGCTCAAGACGCATGCAAAATGCAAAGCGAAGCGCGTTCAATGAAGGAGTGGCAAGGATGTTTGGGTGGTGTCATAATGGGGTGGCAATAGTCAACCTCAAGTCGCAACGAGTCCAGTTTGCAATTACAAGGTACTTGCCAACGTTTTTTTTGTGTTGCACGTATGCAAATGTGAGTGTTTTGGCCGTTCCTTATGTTGAAGATTGATTGCCGTGCTAACAACGTGCACATTACCAAAGCTGCTTACTTTGGTGTGAGGCACGTACTTAAGCTGTAATTATTCGACTCGAGTTGAGTCGACAATGCCATTAAGAGTGCAACAGAGGTAGGTGTCTTAATGAAGACAATGATGCAACAAAACAATGAGTTATTTGCAAAGTCCTATAAATTTGCAAGTGCTTGCGGCTTTTCAGTCGAATTTGCACGATTTGCTTCTCGGTTCTATTGTCAACTGCAGCACGTTAATTTTGTACAGCCAGCAGAGTAATTATACAGTATTTCTCTATAAATCAATGATTGAACACATTTCGCATTTTGCATTTGTGCCATTCAATTGCTTATTAACCACTGAACAGGAATAATTATAAAGTTAATTGCATTTTGCCTCAATACCTATTCAGGTTTGAACCATTTCATTTAAAATTACTTTCAAATTTGAACGCAAAGTGTGGTTGGGCTTTTTATGAATTATGCATACCTTTCATTAAGAATATTTAGAGTGTAACATCGTAACAAGAAGAGTTGCATTTGCATCGCAATTTTATAGTTTTTCGTTTTACCTACAATATGATTTTGACAGGACATTTTAGTAAACTTTCAGTTTCTTCTTTAAAATAACAGTTCGCTGTTTTAGCTAATGGAAAGTTATTGTATAAGTTTTTTACGAAACTCACATCTGAGAATCAAGCATTTTTGATGCAAGTACAAGTAAAAAACAAATCTTAGCTTGTAGATAAAGTTGTAGTCAACCACATCTATAGCCACATGTCATGGCATTCGAATTGCTAAGAGCGTTGTTGTCCTTTATTGCGAGTGAAGGCTGTGGTTTGGGAAATCGTTTAGCACACATTGTGAGCTTGAGGCCTTCAGCAGCAGTAGAAGCAGCATCTGTAGGTGGAGCAAATAGGCGAAGGATCATGAACTGTTGGCCTTTTTCTGACACAAAGCAAGCAGCAGATTATCACAACAAACTGCCAACAGATAAACTGTTGTTATAGCTCGACTCACGCACTGCAAAAACAACCGTTAAATACACCCAGAGTTATATACATTAAGCCAAACACACACACACACACACTCAAAGTAAGCCAGTGCGACATATTTAAAGCGCCGCAACACATTTAGCGTCAAATTTGCTGACAGTTAGCAGTTATGACACACACACGCAGAAGAAGAACACTAGGAAGAAGTAAGCGCTTGTGAGCGCGCAAAGGATATGCTGTGTATCTACCGCCGCTCTCCCTCTATACCCACTCTTTTATACCAAAGCAATGACAGGCAGGGAGGCAACCAGACCAGACCAGACCGACCAGACAGACCAGACAGTTACACGGGGAAGAGAGTTTCGCACTCACACACAGATGTGTGCAAAATAAAAACTCATTAAAAATGAAAGGCAAACAAATCTACACACACAAACACATGACAGAGAGACAGAAATGAAATGGGTTGGGCAGGGAGGAGAGGGGGAGCATTGTCGACACACTCTATTTCGTGTGTGTGACGACGACACCGTCAAAGTGCTAAGCAAAGAAGCAAAACGCTCACAGCAAATTTTTTAACAAAAGACGAAGCACACACACACACACACACAGAAAAAAAGCGGAGAATAAACGAATAAACAAATCATTTTAAATTCTCAATTAAATTCAAACAGACCAGGATTCACATTCGCTAAAAAAGGTGTCAAGTTGCAAACATAAAAGGACTCTTGAGTGTGACCCTTGCGCCTCGAACTCTACCCACACCATCCTTACCCGCTTGCCATTGGCATGCTGTCGATTCTTGTAATGGGTGTCATGATGATGTTTGTTTAGTCGCTGCTAAGGCGTAAAGTGCCCGCTTTTGAGACAGGCAGGGGGGACGGTATGAAAGGAGCGTGGCAATCATACTTTATAATAAGAATTTTGTAAATTTAGCTTTCTGTTTACGGTCTGCAAGAACTTCACTGAATAGAACGATGAATATAAAGTATTAAAGACTAACTTCGCTCTCTCTGTCTCTCTTATCTCACAAAACTTCTCGACCTCAAAACATGTACTTGAATGTATGTGTGCTCGTATGTATCTTTTTTTCTTTATTGTAGTGGGTGGTGGCCATTGTAAATACAATTTAATGATGCCAGAAGTCATTCATTTTGTATGCTCGCTCATAAATTTTCCTCTAATGTATTTACACATTCCACGCAGCAATGCACACTGAAGCAGGCTTTGGTTTTCCTTCGTGTTGCATTTGTTTGTCAGAGTGATTTGACTGATTCTACTGAGTCGCGTCAGCTTGGCCATATTTATGTGCATATCACTTAATGTGACGCATATAGACATTGCTGTTGGTTATTTATTCAGTTGTTAAGGTTCTTGGGCCTTGGGTTAAGTTGAACTTGATAGTTTGTGCCGAAGGGCCATTCTGATTTGCATAAAAGTGCTAAGAAAACAATAAACATGTTATAATGTGAATGTAAATGAATTTTACATCCCAAGTGCAATTTCGAATATTAAATAATTAATTAATTTGCAGCTTGTATAAGGAGTTGCTTGTGGGTTATTAATATTTGCAGGCAATTTTAGCTAATTTGCACAGGTTTGTTTTAAAAACATTTATAAATAATTGTGTTTAAGATAGCGTGAGCTAATATTTACAGTTTCCCAGCACACGCATTCACAATTTATACAGGAAATACTTAAAAATTTAATTAAAAACTATTTTAACAGCAAATTTAATTATACACATTTGCAATTACAAAATATAGTTGACTAAAAGCATTTGATTATATTTTAAATTTATGAACTGTGAACAAGTTAACTTGATTTTTAGTTTAGTTATTTAAAGCACAGTTATTCAACTAAAAATAACTAAAACATTCAATTTATAAAGTGAAAACTAAACTTTTGACTTTTATATTCTTTTACAGGTGGACGGCGAGGAAGTCAGCGGGGAGCAGAACAAGAAAAGAAAGGGCAACAATAAATGCAGCGGAAAGTTGTATGCAACAAGCAGACACAAATAATACAGCAAAAAAGCAGTAGTAAAAAAGAAGCTGCAAATAAAAGTTATTAATAACAAAGAACATAAAGCAAAGAAAAAAAAACCGAAACTTACAAACACATGCACAAACAAACAAATATATACATATACATATAAAATTTACATGCAACAAAATGGGTTTATTAGTGCTACAATCCAAAAAGAAAGGTAGGTAAACTAATTGCAGACGTCTGTTGATGATACTATAACATCAACTAGCACTTGTTGGTTGTTGTTGCGGTTATTGTGGTTGTTGCAGTAAGTACATAGTTTGAAACAACTTAAAGTGCATATGTGTAACAGTTAAGCGAGTTTGAAGCAGGATAAACAAACTACTGAGCAGCCATGAATATCAGTCAAAAAAGTGAAATTGCACACAAACACAAGTGCGCCTCTCAACCCTTTCGCCAGACTCAAGTGCTGCTGTCTAAATGAAAACACTGCGCAGGCTGCTCGTAGGCGAATGAAACCGAATCCAAATTAGCCGCATTTTATAAGTTGCACTTGAAACACATACACAAACAACAAAGCAACAAATGGCAGCAACAACTAACATGGCTTTAAGTTTTTAACAGTCTAAACACACACAACTACAAATGCATTTGTATAATTACATGATGATGATAATTATGCTACATACATATACTTCTCCCTTTGCAGCAATTATGGCTGAGAGTACACTGTTGCTGTTCCTGTTGACTGGGAGCCTTCGTTTCCTGGCTTTGCCAATGCCTGCGGAGGCCACAAGCGGCTTACGTGTGCCCACATTCCTGTTGGAGCCCTCGCCCCGTTTGCTGTTTGGAAACGATACGGGTGCACAGGTTAGTTGCACAGCACATGGGAATCCACCGCCGGTGGTGTCCTGGGTGATGCGCGACGGAACGCTGGCAACACAGGTACCCGGACTGAGGTAAGTTTTTGTGGTTTTGACAACTACGCGTATGAGTAATATTAAGTGGATGCACTAGCAGGCTGGTTTTACTGCTGCGGTGACTTCGGCAGTCACACTGTTGCGGCTTCAGCTTGTGGTAGCAAATTAAAGATGTTTGAGTGTGAGTGTTTGCATGTGTGCGAGAGTTTGTATTCCCTTAGTGCAAGCATGTGCCGTGCAAGTCGCAAACATTTTAAGCCCGCAGCTTAACTCGTGAAAATTCACCCAAAAGTATGCAACATATATATTTTTTACCGGAGCCCTGTCAAAATCAATGTACTCAGTGACAGGCCACAAATGAAAGGCCACTGCCACATAAAAAAGGTTTTTATTCTTTCTGTATAGCTGCCAAACAATAAGTGCGCTCTTTACGTGCCGCTGCCTGAAAAGGCCAAAAGAAATTACACACAAAAAGTAATGCGTGGCTGGCAGACAGCAAATGCAACAACAAAAGCTTCAGACTTGCATTGCTTGAAAAGCCCAACAGTTCATATGTTAATGTCAAACAGACAGATAGAAAGGCAGACAAACAGACGAGTAGAATCCCACTTTTAATACATTAAAATGTTGCCAAGCTGCTGTTGTTGTTTTTCTTTCTTTCTATGTTTGCACTATGAAAGCTCAAACACGAAAATTAAATGTGGCTTTGCTATAATAAATGAATGTACACACAATATAATGTCTTTTCGTGTAAGCGGGTAGTGATGAACGCGTTTTGATGAATCTTATAGAATTACTACTGCCTGTGTTTAACTGTTTAGTAATTAACTTTAGGTGTACTGACTCAAAGAAGGCTTTTCTGGAAAATAAGAAATACGTTCGAAATAAAACCTCAAATAGCTCGGAATATTATTTTATGTTTATGATAATTTATATTTCCATAACAAAATCGTGCTCGATGAGTGATGTTGTGGCAAGTTATCTGTTGCTTTTGCTTATATGAAATATATCAGTTGTTATATAAGGCCTTAACGGGTAGTTTATTTAAATATTAAATTTATTTAAAAATTTCCTAATGTAAAAGTTCACAAAAATAAAAGAGAGTGGCAAAAAAAAAAAAAAAAAAATGCAAAACGCACGCCGCAAAAGCAATAGAGCTCAGTAAAAATATACTAAAAGAATTTTTATGTTTTGCAAAATGAAATGTCATTCGACGAACTACGTGATCATGTGGGCTGAATAAACATACACAAACACACACACACTAAGCCAGGCAATCCCCGTAACATACGCTGTGTGATGCATTGACTATGTATGTGTGTGTGTGTGTGTGTGTGTTAGGGGTTTGTGTGGTTGCCTGCAAGTTCTGGCCTCAAAAATGAGCTCTGGTCGCAAACGAGCTGCATGGAAATGAAACAAATTTTATTTTAAGCTGCTAAAGAGCATAGTTGAGTTCAAGTGACGTATTGGGGTATGAGTATACGGGATGTGTACTTATCTCGCCGACCCACAAAACACCGAGTTTTGTGTAGTTATTTATTTTTTTCTGTCCTATTTTCCTCTTTGGCTGCAAACGCAATAGACGTAAACAAATTGCCAGCACTTAAACATTTTGGAAAACTGCGCTTGATGAAGTTTTTATTTTGACGCTTTTTGCTGGTCTCCGGTTGATGTCCTCTGTGCCAAAAACCATTCCTGTCTCCACTCCACGACGTGGTCGCATCGCTCCCGCTGTTGCTGCTTGTTAGTTGGATTCAACTGTGATAATAAGCGACCATCGGATGGGAATGCGATCCTTTGTGCTTTGAATGGAATACTGCACATAACTGTCCGGAGTTTTGCTTTCATGCGCTTTCGATGCGCCCAGAATAAGTTATGTGATGGAATGTTGATTGCTAGAAATTGCCATTTAAACCTAAGAGCCAATTAAATGTTCATAAAATGTCAAAAATTAAACATATAGAGAAAGCTTAAGTGTGATTTTAAATATTTGATGAAAAAATATGATGAAAACTCAAAGTTAAGAAATTTTGTAAAAGCTTAGAAAACAAATTTGTAGTCATCAAATCGATAAGATGAGAATATAACAAACCAAAACGTTTGATTGTATATGGTTTGTAATCTTTAAAATTAGAATTTTTTCTAAATACCACTGAAGAGCACTCTTAAACATAGTTTCAAATATCATTGAAGCATATGTTCCTTGCTTTCGCCAATCTCTTTGTCAGATTATTTTCCATTTTTTATGCATTTCTTTCCTTTTTACAGCAGCTAGAATACCTTTCTTTTATAAAGACTGGCGTTGGTCGCTCTTAAGACCCCATTGTTAGTAGCTGTCTTTGCAAATGCATCCGCCAGCTGTATAGGTACGTTGCACTTTGGACCCGCACACGCTCCGCCTACTCACCGAGTGGAAGTAGAATCTTTAGGTTTATTGCATTTTTATGCAAATCTTCGACTATAGTTGCAATATAAAAATGTTCGCCGGCAAAGTGGTTGCCATTTTGTGTGCTTTTGTACAACAAATTTTTGTGTAACGCTCTCAGTGTGTATAAATAAATAACGATAAAAAGCCCCAAGACTTTGCGTACTAAAAAATGTCGAAATACTCCTCTTATATTCTATGCCTTCGTCTTTTTGCATGGTCTATGCTTGTGTTTATTTTCAGAAAAATATCTGGCAATGGCACATTGCACTTCCCACCGTTTTTGGCGCAATATTATCGCACGGATGTACATGAGGCCACCTACCGTTGTCGAGCTAGCAATGAGGCCGGCACAATATTGAGTCGCAATGTGCAGGTGCAAGCAGGTAAGCGGAAAGTAAACTAAAGTAGCTGACGCTGCAGCCAGTTCAGGGAGTGCTCCATGGTTGCTCCATTAGCATGCACAACAAGCCACAAAATACAAATACCTGCACACACACACACACACAAACACACACACGCACATACGTATAAACACGCCCAAACGCAGGGGTGTAATGCACATTTTCAAGCTTTGCACGTACGACGGCTGCTTTTGCAGCTCTATCCTGGCATTTGCTAGAAACCTTTTTGTTCGTATATGTATGTAGCTGTTGGTATATGTGTATTTATGTAGTTATCATGATTTTGTTGCAGCTCACTTTTGGCTGTCTTCCACGTCAGAATTGTCAACTGTGAGTTGGTTTTTTGATTTCTGCACATGGCACTTTAATATCCTGCGCATTTCCTATTTTAATCGTGCGCCGCATATTTCATGAAAGTAAGAAGTAAATTGCTTTTCATGATCTGTTGAGAAAACACAACTATACATAATGAATGAAAATAATAGTTTTTGGAAAACAAGACAGTTTCAATAAATAGTTAAAACAAATTATAAATATTAAATTTGTTTACATTAAGTGCAATATCCAAAATTTTTATTTCATTTCTCGTTTTCTTTAAATTACGTTTAATTTGAATGAATGCATTATTTAATTAATGCATATTGACAAAAAAGGAAACATTAATATTTTCTTTGATTTATTCCAAAACACAATGGCTAGATTTTGAGATCTTAAACTTGTAATACGAAATCTTATTTTACGAGTATTAAGTAACATATTTTCAGGTATTTTTTGTAAATACTATTTAGTCCGAACTCATCGCGTTTCTTTTGTATACAGTAATTTACTGTTTGTTTAACTTGCTTTTTGATTTTGATGCTGTTTCAAAGAGTTGACCTCGACGAAAATCGGATGTGTTGTCAATGTTGATTGCAGTCACACTTTATACAATCGCAGACGTCGGCCAACAACAACAATCCAACATAACCGAGTGTTTCTTCGTACAATATGTGATCTGGAAAAGCATCGATGCATGATAGTCGCTTAAAATCTCATTCAATATTTACGCTTCGAATTTTTCATGTGTATCTTTTCTGATATTTTTTTTACGATTTATATATTGTCGCGTGGCTTTTCATTTAACGTTTTTACTTTTTTTCTTTGTGGGTCGTTTTTTTTTGTTGTTTTTTTCTTTACGCTCTTCATTTCCGATTCGCATGTAATTTCAAGCAATTTCATTCATTTAAACTGCTGCCATTTTTGCATTGTACTGCGTTTATTGTCCAGCATGCTGTGCCCAACCCACCATGCCACCACACACACAATCCTTGCTGTTGTGCTATCCCCATTTTTTCAGCCCCAAAGCGTTTTACGCATTCCGCCAAAGAGCAGTTTTGGCCCAATAGGCACGCAACGATTGTTGATTTTCGGCAATTTCTTTTTGTTTCTCATCTGTTTCGATTTTTGTTGTTCTCGTTGCCCCTGCATCTTCGCCACCCCTCGGTTCTCTATTCTTGTAGTTGTGCGTCGTCAGTTTCATGTGCACGTGGAAAACACTGAAGTCTATTTGGGAAATTCGGCGTTGATTAAGTGCGCTATACCGGAATATGTGCGGCCTTATGTGCGCGTGGCCAGTTGGCATCGAGGCGAGGAGATACTGTTGCCGGAACTGTCGGATGTTGGTGAGTGTTGCCACATTTTTACACAAACACTCACACATACAGCTCAACGAAACTCTATGTATGTTTGTGTTGGTGTTTATCTGCTTCTGAAATTTATGTTCTCATACTCGCATTGTAGCTGTTACTCTTTTTGCTTGTTCGTTATTGTAGTTGTTGTTGTTGTTGTTTGTGTTGCTGCTGTCCTAAGGGGATGCACAGTTGCTGCTGCTGTGTATTGCTAGTAGCGTTGACATTTATTGATAAATGTAACGTGTACGCAGCGCGAAACTTGATTTTCCTATGCATTTTTGGCTTTTTCGTAGTAGATAGTTTTTGTTGCTGTTGTTGTTGTTTTATTTATATGAGTATTTTTTTCACTTTGTTGCAAGTACATATAGTTTTTATGAATTTTTGTGAATAACGAGTCTGTGACGTTGGCTTACTGCAGCTGGTCGCTATGTGGTGCTTGCTGCATCCGGTGAACTGTATGTGCGCTCTGTACGCTCTGAAGATGGACTGGTTAAATTCAGTTGCCTGGTTACAAACACTCTGAATGGGGACAGACAACGTAGCGATGCGGTGATGTTGCAAGTGAAAGGTAAGACAAAATATTGGTCGAATTAAACCAAATACATATTTGATTATTAATGCCAAACTGAATTTGTTTCCTTCGTTGCAGAGCTAAGCAAGAATCTGGCACCACGCACCAGTCAAAAGCCAGTGATGGAGATTCATGTGGAGCGTGGCAACGATGTGCATTTGCCATGCAACATCCAGGGCAGTCCATTTCCCATATTCACGTAAGTAATCAGCAAGCCAGCAAGCCAATGTCCATTATCTAATTTTCCGCAGCCTGTTGCCAAGCGCTTTGTTGTTTGTGCAGTTTCCAACTGTGTTCTTATGTATCTGTGAGGCAATAAAAAACCTGAACGCACCATAGGGCTCCCCATTTATGGAGACAACACTTTAATGCATTTGAATGTTTGCCAGGGGCCTAGGTTTTATCGCTGCAAAGAAATGGTTGCTTGTTACGTAGATTTCACATTTGGTTTTTGGCATGTAATAGAAAAGCTTTTTAATAGCTCTTTATTAGCCATGTGTTAATGGGTTCTTAATTTCACTGAACCAACACGAAACAACAAATTGGCTGTCAGGCTAACTACTTTATCATCTTGTTTATCTAGACACTGACTTAACGTTTCGACTTATAAACGTCAACACTTCGGCCTGCTCAATCAATTAAAACCTATTTAAGGTAAACAAGGAAAAACTAAAACACAAAAAAAACCAACTCAGAATCAGTCAATAATATGTATATCAAATAGCTCCAACTGCACACAACTAATTAGCAGAATATAAGACCTGGTTAATTGACGGGCCAAAGTGAGTAAAGAAAAATTTACAAGTCTGCTTCTTTACTTAGTCAAGCTTATAAAAATTTCATGCAGTCTTAAGCACTTGAAGTGTGCTCAAAAGAAGAGAACAACAGACAAAGGGCTTCATAACACAAGCAAAGTTTCTTTGGGGCAAGGAGCAGGACGAATCTAAAGCTAAACAAACAACAGGCAAACATGCAAAGAGAACTTAGATTAGTCTCGAATCGTGAAAATGCCTGAAATATTTTCAAATGGCAAACCACGGAGCAGACAATAGAATGCCAGACAAACATCAAGACGCAAGACTTAAGCAGCATATCTCTATCGATCTTATTCCAAGTCAATTTCCAGCCGTCGGGCACAAATTTCTTGGTGTGAAAAATGTTTAGTAATTCATCGATTGAGAACGAATGGGCTGATTTGACTCAAATATTTGTTGGTACTTGCCAGGAGAAGGTATTTACGAAAGGAAATTTTTGGGGAACTGCCTTCGGGAAGATTGTAAACAAATAATTTTATTTTCCCTATACAAGCATGATGTAAATATAAATGTCAACAAACAGGCTCAAGAAATTTTAGCGAAAATCTGAATTTTTTACTTTAATATGTGTTTTTTTTATTTGTTGTTTTTCAAATATGAAACAGCTCCACTGCAACGCGTGTTCAAGGTTCTCTTGTGATTACTATAAATGGGAGAAAAATGCGATAATTTTGTTTTGAGCTAAAAGTTAGTCTACGTTGACTACGTGGGTTGCATGGCCAATGAGTGAAATTGGTTTATGGTTTACAAGTTGAGCGCTTCTTATTGATTTCGCCAGTAAAACGGATGCACAAACATTCATATATGTATATCTTTGCTTGTCTCTCTCTATCTCTCCCTGTTTCTATATGTGTGTTTGTGTGAGTTTTGTACGTGCGGCTTAGGGCAAGTATGTTAAATGTTTTGAATATTTACATTTTGCCACACAAAAAATACACAACGGCTTATGAATAACTTATACAGTCCATATACAATTTCGTTAAGTTGCAGTTGGTTAGAGAGTTGAGTGCATTATAAGCAATATATTATTGATATTATAATGCAGAGTCGAAAGTCCTTTACGAAGCTATTAAATAATCATACTCAAAGTACGAGAACTGTTAGCATCTATGTATTTTACGGAGAGGCAAGTAATTTAAGTTCATGCATGCATTATGTAGGATATTTGTTAGTCAAAACTTTCTCAGCTGAAGCAATGCTAACTAGTTTAAAATTATAGCTGTCAGCTAACTAATACGTCAAATAACAAACGATATTTTGTACTGATATATGACTTGCAGATGGTATCGCGTTTCTGACTCGGCAGCACTATATCCCATACCATCGTCACAGCGAGTGATACTCTCGCGTACATTGTTGCTTATCAAAAATGCTGACGAGCGGGACACGGGAAAATGGGTAAGTCCTATCAGCTTTATATATATGTAACCTCAAACTCGCTGACAGGCGCTGACTGTCATTCAGTCAGCCAGTCATGATTTGAAACGAGTCAAGCAGTTTGCCTGGCTGGCTGACTGGCTGACTGTCTGACTGTCTGTCTGTCTGTCTGTCTGTCAATAAATAATTGAATATAATCCAAAGACTTTAATACATTCATACATATTATATTGTGTTATGTAGTCGCATTGTGCAGCTTGTGTTATATGAAAGAGTTGATTGATTTTGGCTGGCTTATATATCGACCCATTTGGCCCTGTGGGCTTTTACAGATTTGCCAGGCATCGAATCAGTTTGGGGAGCAGCGCATCGAAATTCGGCTCAGTGTAAATACGTTCGTATCGGTGCATATACTGCCGCAAGTACAAATTGTCAATTCGGGCGGAACGGCAATTTTCAATTGCACGACAACGGGCTCAGCGATCGATGCCATCGACTGGCTGCACAATGGCAAACCGCTGCAAGCGAATAATGCACTCAGCACCGGTCGGGATAAGTAAGTATACAAGGTAGCAACAACTGCAGCAACAAAAAGTAACATGCAACATGCAACATTGTGTGCAGTTGTTCTATTAGCTGCATAGTAGTAGGCCCCGTCTTATTCGATTTGTATCTCTTTTTACAACAGTTGCAGATATTTCATGCTTGCCAAAAAACAAAAGCTAACAGAAAACAAAAAACAAAAAACAGAAAGCACAAAAAAATAAATAAAATATTCGTAGATTACACGCTGTTGTTATTGCAACGCCGTTGTTAGGGACTTTGTTGGTAGCCAAAAAATGCTTTATTGCTGTGTATTACTATTGATGAGCGTTGGAAGGTTTTGGGTTGATTTTCATTTGTTTGCCAGCTTCAATTTCATTTGCCGCTATTGTTGGGCATTATATTTATTCGGCTCGTTTCCAGAGTCGTTTTTTATATCTATTTTTTTGTTTTCTGTTTTTTGCTTTTAGAACCAGATTGCATGCCATGACTGATTGTTTAAGAGCTTTGCACTTTTTTTTTCCATAGTTTTGCCATAGCTGCAACGTGTTGAGGTCAATATTCAAATATGCTGATTGATTGCAATGAATATTCGAGAATTTCAATCAAATTGTCGAGCGTGCGTAAATTGCTTGTAAATGCCTGTAAAAATAGAAAAGATAACAAAACGTTTGATACAAAACAACAACAATGTCCTGGCCAAGGTAAATGCATTTGTTATCATTAATTTGGCCAAGTAATTAAAATTGAATAGAATTCTAGTTTGCTTACATACATAAACACAACTGTACATATGCTTATGCGTATGCATGTGTATGTGTGTGTGCGTATACGTTATATAAATTAAGTTAATCTTAGAAACGGCAGATTGCCAACCTTCCTTGCAAAATTCGAGATGTACACACACATAAACACATACATAGATATATACACTTAAATGGGTTGAACACATCTTGATAATTTAATGCAAATTACGTGAAATCTGCATAATACGCAGCTTGGCCAAGCAAAATGCAAACTCGAATATATCAACACAATATACGCACACACACACACATGTTATACTATATATATCTATAAAGCCTATATACATACATATGCATACATAGAAGCTGGTAAACAGCCTCGAGAGCAAACAGCTTGTAAAAACAAACATCATTTGACTATGGTATGCATGTGTGTGTGTGCTGTTATGTTTGCTTGTGTGTGTGTGTGTGTATGTGTGCGTGTGTTTGGGCTGACCAGCTGTTGCCCAAGGCTATACACTAAAGCAAAGAAGCGGTCAAGCATAGTCAGTGAAAGCGAGAAAGATATAGAAAGAGGGCAAGTGGGCGGGCGGAAAAGTAAAACCCGAGATGAGCTCAAGCAAATCAGCATAACAAATCAAGCAGAAATTTTTATGCTTATGCTAATAAAATAAATAACAAATTTCGCCTGAGCGAACAAAAGGCGAATGCACAAAGTAAAAGAAGTAAAAACAAATAAAGAAAATACCAATAAACACACATATAGAAAGCCCACAAATACTAAGACAAATTTACTTACACTTTTAGCTTACAAAATGGCGTGAGTTTATGGCATATTGTGAAAATCGGGCATCCGTTTATGCAACGTTGCCAGTTTGAGAATTTAAGTCTGCTAAAGTTTAAAACAGACTTTCTTTTTGTTATACACTGATATTGAACAAATGGGTTTGTTCGTTCATTTCTAAAGACGTGTTCCAAATTTGCAATTAGTTCACTTAAAGTTGAAGCTGATTTTAAATTGTTTTTAAATTTATCATTGAGAATCACTTTTGCAAGAGTATTACTTAGTCGGCTTAAACGGTAGCCGTTCCCACGTTCCCAGTTTTTATATACCTTCGTTTTTTTACTGATTTTTCGTTAATACTTAAACCATTTTTTGTGTGTCAGCATACGGTTCCTATCGAAAAGCTCGCTGCTGGTGCTTAATGTGGGTCGACGCGACCGCGGTGTCTATCAATGTCTCGTGGAGAACCAACGCGCCAGTGCGCAGGCGATGGCCGAACTGAAGCTGGGCGGTAAGTTGACATGGGCATGTGGCTGGCTGTGTGGCTGTTTGGCTGTGTGGCACAGAGATGCCACTACTCAACCCACTCATGCATAGTTTATGAGACAGTGTTTGGCATTTATCAGAGCTGTGCGACTACTCTTTGCCTTTTTGCAGACACAGTGCCCGAATTGATTTACACGTTCATTGAGCAGAATGTGCGTCCGGGGCCATTAATATCGCTTAAGTGCTCAGCCAGTGGCTCTCCGCCGCCGCAAGTAAGTTCAAATGTTTAACTTCTACTATTATTTTTAATACTATTATTATTATGCATTGCTATAACATTTAACATGTGAATACACAAACACACACTCACACTTTGATTAAGTGCCATGACAGCTTCTTATTGATTATTTTTTGTGCGTTTCTTGTTGCAGTTTGCCTGGCTTTTGGACTCCCAACCCATAATGGATGTGTCTTTGCATCATCGGTTCGCAATTGGCCAATTTGTCGATATTTCAGGTGATGTGATAAGCCATTTAAATATCTCACATGTGCGCCCAGACGATGGCGGCCTGTATAGGTGTGTGGCAAGCAATTCAATGGGCAACGTGGAGCACTCGGCCCGTCTGAATGTTTACGGTGAGTTTCATTATTTACCAGCCCAATCAATTATTCGTTGTGCAGTCTTTAAGATAAGCGCATGCTTTAGATACTCCTTACATAAATAAGTCTAATATCGCATTTCAAAAGTGGTCTTTTTTGTTCGGCACACACAATGCAAACCACAAAAGACGCTGCTGAGACGTGAGCATTGTAAGTGCTTTTGCCACATATCCGCACATATCGATTTGAAAACTACATACATTTTGTGAAGGCAACGTGACAAAACACAGTACATACGAACAAAAACGAGAGATAAAAAAAGATATTCCCACACATATTCAATGAAAATTTTTATGAAAAATCTCTAGCGACAACAATGACGACGATATCAAACCGATAAGGGAAATACGGTGAACAACAATCAGTAGTCTCCTTTCAAAATAATCACTGCCATATCAGACTGTAAGCTCTAACTATAAATATATGTTTATGTATGTAATAAATTCTTTTGCCTGGCATCATATATTCTCGATTATTTGAGCATTTTAGGCTGTTTCGATAATGATTTCTTAATGTGCTAATTATGCTAAAGCAAATACGCATCTAACATAAATTAATCATTTGCCACGCCTGAAGCGTGCCTCGTGATTGATGCTGTCGCTTCAACTCATCCACTTGCCTGTAGCTAGTGGACGTACGCGTACGTATACTTGATATTTGTGTGACTGTCCGTATTGATGATAAATGGCACTTTTGAGCCTCCGGCGTCCGTCCCACTTTCATCTAAATCGAAAACCAAATTAAGCTTGTCCACTCGACCAAGCAACAGCAGTAAGTAGTTTGCGATTGAAATTCGAATGGCAGAATTCTCACGAGAGAATTACCCGAGGTGTTGATTTAGATCTTATAACAGTTGAAACGTATGGAATAGAAAACGGGCTTATGGGTTTTATTGAAAGTATTTCTTATTATTTAAAAATATAAGCTTCTATTTAGCATTAGGTTTTAGCAATTATTAAAAAGCGAAAAAAAAAACGTTTATCAAAATATTACATAGACAGAAAAAAAACCTCTTTACGCGTTCACACAGTCGGCTTAAAGTTAATCGCATGATGGAAACTTACAAATATAGCAATTTGACTATGCGTGATGCAACAGAATATCACGCATACGCAATGCTGCACATGGGGATGCAATTTGCCATTAAGAATAGATGGAGGCAGCAGTTCAAACAGTTTAATTATGAATTTTGCAATTTATGCAGCACATTTGCAAAGCATGCAACGTGCTGCATGCGGCATTAGCGGCACAACAAATTGAACCCTCTGGCACATCGGCTCCAGTTGCGTTTTATGCATTAGTAACACATGTGTGTGTCCGAACAAAATATAATTTGAATTATTAAGCATTTGCGCTGCATTTGCGCCTAATTGCATTTTGTAACTAATTTAATAAATTGCACAATGCATTTT
Organism: Scaptomyza polygonia; assembly: GCA_035044585.1. Taxonomy (NCBI): domain Eukaryota; kingdom Metazoa; phylum Arthropoda; class Insecta; order Diptera; family Drosophilidae; genus Scaptomyza; species Scaptomyza polygonia. Next base: position 1,258,997 of record JAWNNU010001659.1, on the reverse strand, counting down.
AACTCATTGCAGGACCTCCGTATGTGAGAGCCATTGGACCGGTTAAAGCCGTTGCTGGCGAGAATATTATTGTACGCTGTCCATTTGCTGGCTATCCCATTGACCAAATTCGCTGGGAGAAGGCGCATCAGGAATTGACAACAAGTAAGACAAATTGCAATGCAACCTACTAGGGGCAAGAGGGGCGTGGCAATTGTATTTGAGAACGCAACCAAGCGAATGAAAGCATTTTCTACACACACACACGCGCAAACTACAAGTTTTATTTTTACCTCTATCTGTGGCACAGGCGGCCATTTTACACTAGCAACGGTGCAGGAAGGCGGGCAGCTTGTCATCAAGAATGTGGAGCCTGGACGGGATCAGGGCATCTACACATGCATTGTGCGCAGTCGGGCAGGCGAGGAGGCGCGACGCGACATGCAATTGAATGTGAACAGTAAGTTAAAAGGCGGTAGAAGGGGTTGTCGAGGCAGTCAGAGATTGTCTGACTGCTTCAGTTGGTTGTCGCATTAATGTCGGCCACGTTGGCTAATCGCTCACCAGGTCCACCCGTCATTGAGGCCTTCAAGTTTCCCAAGAACCTGCAGGAGGGCGGAAGAGCGCAAATCACCTGCGCTGTATCCTCGGGCGACATGCCCATCTACTTTAGCTGGAAAAAGGACGACAGTTCCATACCCCTCAGCCTGCAGGTGAGTTCCAGTTTGCCAGTTTGCCAGACTTGTCGAACTATCGTTGCATTTAGCGCAACTTGTGCAACATTTTTGTTGCTACATACATATCTACGACTGCTGCATCTTATGTGTGTATTTATGTATGTGCGTGTTTCAATTTACAAGATTACCGAGAAAAAAGAAGAATTTTACTCGCTGCTCGTGTTCAAGGATATCAGCGCCAGGCATAGTGGCAAATACACCTGCTATGCCAGCAACGCTGCTGCCAAGGTGAACTATACGGCGGAACTGCAAGTACGCGGTAAGTTTGCTGGTCCATGAAAATCTAGCAGGTGCAAAAGGTGAATGATGTTGGCAAGGAGCGTAGATGGTGTCGCTTCCTGCTTTGCTGCCCTTTCTTTTGCTGCGCTTTGCTGCTGCTATTTAAAAATATAAATCACACAGGATTTGTGAGCCAGTTGTGCCAGCTGTTTGGCCCTCTTTTCGGGTGGCTAACCATACACAACAACACACACGCTTTCACTAGCACTTAGAAAAACAATAAAAGAATAATCTATTGCATTCGATATCTTTCAACTTATTTCTTATTCAAAAACATATTTTATAAACTTAAAGTAAGAAATTCATAACTAATGCGAAACATTACTTTGTTTTTAGTAGATTAAAACTTTAAAATAAAAACAGCTCTCAGTTCGAAAACTAAACAAATATTATCTTAGTTTATGTGCAATTGTTTTTCTAAGTGCACACAGATGCTCAAATACACACACACACACACACACACACACACACACATTGATCGAATAAAACACAAACAGCAAGTTGTTAATTTTGTTGTTTACTTGGCGCGCTTTCATTTGTTACGTTTTTCGACACTGTCTCTTTGGCCGGTCACGTTTCAGTGGCGCCTCGGTGGAGCTACGAGCCCATGGATACGGCCATTATGTTGGGCAACACAATATCAATAAATTGCGAAGCGGAAGGATATCCGATACCAGCCATTACCTGGTTCAAAGGGCAGGGTAAGTTTGCCAATCGACTGCCCAGCTAGCTTAGCTAACATTCCTGACTATGTTCATTCAAATTGGTTGGGTTAAACGTGCACAGAAGACCCAGAAGTCAGCAATGTTGTATAATTGATTAGCTAGCGTCGAATTTGAATGCGTGCTTTGCAATTAGTTTAATTAAATGCGTCTCCCCATGTAGGCAAAGCCTCCAAAGACTTCAAGCCCCTCAGCATGCGAAATCATTCGTTGCTTTTGAACCTGGCAACAGACAATGATGAAGGCTACTATATGTGCCAGGCCACAAATGAAATTGGCACGGGATTAAAGAAGATAATACGCATCAATGTGAATGGTAATGGTTGCTAACAAAAGAGTTACCATGGAGCTATTCACATCTTTCACTTTTTGCAGAGCCAGCACGTTTTGAGCAGCCAGCAAGAAATGTGAGCTCACGTCGCAATGATCCAGTTACATTGGATTGCCATGCGAAGGGTGATGAGCCAATCAGCATTGCCTGGACGCTTAACAATGGACGCATCGATCTGAATAACTTTCGCTTCAGCATTGCCGAGATGAAAACGGAGAAGGGCGTCGATTCACAGTTGACCATTGGACACTCGGATCGTCATGATTCGGGTGTTTATCGTTGCATCGCGGAGAATCCATATGGCAGAGCTGAGCAAATTGTTTATCTCGCAGTCCAAGAGAGGCCCGATACCCCATCCAATCTGGAGGTCTTTGAGGTAGGCTCACGTACTGTCAAGTTAAGCTGGCGTCGACCCTTTGATGGGAACTCTCCGGTTCTGAGTTACCTGGTCCAGTACCAGGCACTCAAGTATCTGCAGTCACATGCTGCATTGGGTGTCGCTGGTGGGGATTGGAATGGTATTAATGTCATCAATGTGACGCTTCCATCGACGAGCATAAGTCGCAGGTGTGTTGTTAGTTGCCTTCCACCCTAATGCTTGATAGACCCAACCACTTTCCTCTTCATTCTCAATCTCTCTCGTTAGCTATGACAGCGATCTACGTGAAAATGCCATTGTGGCTGGCTTGTCACCAGCGACAACATTCCTCATACGCATGCAGGCCATCAACGAGATTGAGCGCAGTGCTTACACGGACTCGATTGTCCTCAAAACGCAAGAGGAGGCCCCAACGGAATCTCCATCCAATGTACAGGTGCAAACGGGTGGTGAAAGCGAGTTGATAATAACCTGGCAGGTCAGTATGAACAGTCTAACCCTGAACGGATTCAGTTCGCTTCAGTTTGTTACTTTCACTAACCAATTGCAGATACCGCCGCGAGAGTCATGGAATGGTGAACTTATTGGCTACACCGTCAACTGTACTGAGGAAAAACAGAACATCAACTACATCAGCGTTGTGAATAGTTCCCTCAAATCGGTCATAGTCAGTGGTTGGGCAACCACCAAGGCCACTCTACGTGGCTTACGCAAGTATACCCGTTATGCAGTCACCGTTCGTGCCTTGAACAGCTTTGGCTCCGGGCCATGGAGTGCGCCCATCTTTGGCACAACAGCCGAAGGCGGTAAGTGCGATTTGCTTTTGTGTTTTTATTATACATATAAAATGATACCTTAACGTATGTTGTATCCCTACAAAGAAAATTTAAGACATTTATGTTATCGGATTTATAGATTTATAACGAAATCCGCTTTAAAGTATGTTTCATGTTTTTTTTTGTGTCTAACTATAGAAATATTTTTCTTAGTTTTTTGTTTGGTATTTTATATTTATCCTTACCTTTATTTAAATTTCTAACAGTGCCGGAGGCTGCGCCACAAACCGTTAACTGCTCAGCGCTTTCATCTCAGAGCCTGAAGATATCATGGCTGGAGCCGCCACTGCAATTCCATGGCGGCATAATACAGGGCTATAAAATTTTATATCGTCCCATAGTGCATCAAAGTGAGTAGTAACAGAGTAACACAGTGCATCCAGCTAACAGTCTAGATTTTGTGGTTGCCAGTTGGCACTTTATGGCGCTGATTTTGTTGATATTGCAAGCGAAGAGCGCTGTGCAAACACCAATCGATATGATTGTGCTATATGCAGAGGGGAAAGACGGGTGGTTTGCAAGTTAGTTGCCTGGGTTTATTGGTTTTGGCGCCGAACGTTGAATGGGCGCTGTGCGTCAGCACATTGATGAGCTGGCAAGTTGTGGATATTGGCAACGATTATCAAATCAATGTACATACTTGGCAATAGATACTATTTATACGGTCCAGAGCAGCCAGACTTGTTATCTACTTAAGTTGATAAAGCCTGAAAGGATTCGGCTCTATTACATTGACACAAAACAAACAAACTCAAGGAAATGGTACAAAAAAATGAAGTTTATTGCATAAAATCTGAAAATCATATTATCATTAATGATTTTTTTACGGAACATATATTGTACTTGATACAGCCAAACTTGGATATTGTGAATTTTTTCTTGTTCACACTATCCAGGTTTGCCTGTAGTTCCTTAGGGCAAAACTAGGATTAAATGTAAAAACATCAAAAGTGCAAATTTATTTTCAAACTTTTGTGTAGTGTCGAAAACAGTTTAAAAAGTAATAATCTGGGCTTATTGCATCATTTTGCAAAAGTTTCGAGTTTGTAAAGAAGTTCAGCATGGAGTTAACAATGTAAAGTAGCTGAACATTGTTGTTTGATTTCATTTGCAACGCCTTGCATTGCAATATCGTTTATCTATCTGTTCAATTTCACAGTTGACTTTCCCGCCAAACTGGAAATCAAACGCACATCGAATTTGGAAACCTATCTGCATACGCTGCTTAAGGCAACAAACTATTCGATTCGGGCATTGGCATATACAGCAACGGGCGATGGATTGGCCAGTCAGCCATTATTTTGCCAAACCGATGACGATGTGCCCGATGCTCCGGCGGCCATTAAAGCGGGTGCCTTAACGGCTGATTCGATTTTAATTTCATGGCTGCCGCCAAAGAATCGCAATGGTATCATATCGCATTACACGGTATATGCACGCGAAGCGGGTCGCAAGGGCCAAACCAAGAGTGAGTATCAAGAAAATGGGGTGTGGACCAACACACACAAACGCACACACACACATACATGGAAACCTTGAATATTTCGATGTGTTCTTCTTTTTTGCCGGATCAGCTCACATGGTACGCGTTGACGAGAACGGCTATCCGGTGACATTCGAAGCACGCAGCCTGGCCGAAAACCAAATGTACGAATTCTGGGTATCAGCATCAACGTCGGTGGGCGAGGGTGAGCCCACATCTGTGGTGGCACAGGCCACCAATACACGAGGTAGGCGTGACAGCAACAGCAACACCAACAGCTAGTGCAGCTGCAGCTTTTTAAAGCTGCTATTTATATGGCTCACTTACGAACACTGCAATTTTCGCATTTAATTAAAATTTTACACATTTAGTCGGCGTGTTGACCAAAACAACCGCAACTGGTCAACAGCTGAACATTTTAATTCCACGCTTCTTCTTACTAGTATATATGTGTAATGTAACTATGTGTGTATGTGTAATGTGTTTATCTCTTTTTGGTTGTTTGTTTGTTTTGTTGATTGTAGCACCTGCACGCATCGCCTCTTTTGGTCAGGTGGTGCGCAAAGCCATCGGCACTAGGTTAGTGTTGGAGTGTCTGGCTGTAGGCAATCCAACGCCCCGGGCACGTTGGCTAACTCGTGATCGACCCGTTACATTTAGCCCTTTTTATGAGGTGACCAATGAGGGCAATTTGCGAATACACCGTAAGTAGTTGTGCAACAATATTAGCATTTACATCTTTTGAATGGAGTTTTTTTGTTCACATCGCTCACTGACTTGCGGCGCCAGGCGTGGAAGGCAGCTTGTCCGGAAATTATACGTGCACTGCAAACAATCTGTTTGGTAGTGACGAAATTCAATATCAGGTGATTGCTATGAAGCCACCAAGCGCACCACAAATCATCGTACAGTATGCTTCCGCTGACAGCATACGTGTCAGTTGGGATGCACCCGACGATGGTGGAGCACCGTTGCAGGGCTACACAATATCGTTTCATACAGCTGGCGATAGCTGGGCACAGACGGAGCTGTTGCCAGAGAATAACGCTTACACAATGACGGGCTTGAAGTGCGGAAATCAGTACATTATAAAAATGTCGGCCCACAATTTGGTGGGCGATGGTGCAGCCAGCGAGGAAATTAATGTCTGGACCAAGGGAAAAGGTGAGTTCGTTCTCGCCTACATGTCGTGCATTTGCATACATAAGTACTATCAACGTTGTAGTCGCGTAGAAAAGTACGACTGCTCGCTTCCTGCGGTCGCATTCCCAATTTTCAGTTGACCACAATGACCGCTATTCGCTGCTGCCACTGCTACTGCTACATATATATCCCATATGTGTTCATTTCCATATTCATTTCCATTTCACAACCAAAACAGCCTCCCTGGCGCCCAATGGCAACGAACTAATTGCCACAAATGCAACCTGTGTGAATTTGAAGCTGTCATCGTGGCACAATGGCGGCTGCAGCATACATCATTTTTCCATAGAACACCGACCGTTAGGTAAGTTCTTATAAATTGTTAATTAATGTATAGTCATCAACGGGCATTGCCAATCCGAACTCTTTGCAGTGGCTTTAACACTTGTTCAAAGCTATTTGTTTATTCATAACTAACGTGAAAATATATCACAAGTGATTGCTTAGTTATTGTTTTTTAAGTGTTCTGATAAACAAGAATAGTAGGACAAATCCGATTTATTCATAACATTAAGCGAATGCATTGTTAGATAAGCAAATGATTTAATATTCAAAAATTAAACACTTTATTTAAAAGAGGAACAAGGAATTATTTAGTATTAGTATTATTTTAGCAATTTTTTCAAAAATCAATTAATGAAAGTAATTTCACAGCCCTAGATGCACAATTTGCCACTGAAAACAACCAACAATAACTAGTATCATAATAAACTGCGAGATAATTCAAAACTCGGCAGACCACTTATTAATGTTAATGCACACTTTTTTGTGATGGAATGAAATTAATGCAATTATTTGTGTTTTCAATTAACCGAGCAACGGACATTCAATTTTATTTATTAATATTTTTATATAACGGTGTCGCTGGCAACGTGTTGTATGATGTATAATTTCCTTATTGCTGCAAAAAATAAAAATAAACAGGATTTTTTTTTTGTGGAACAAATTTATTTTTTGCCACCCTCAGGCGATGTTCGCTGGACAGTCGTCACATCGGATATTTCGAATGCGGAGGAGAATCGCGAAAATTTAATATTCTGCGACTTTCTGCCCTCCAAATGGTACCAGCTGCGCATCTCGGCCACCAACGATGCTGGCAAAACGACGGAGCATTATCATTTTAGCACAACGAGCCTTGATGGCATAACCATACCACCGCCTCCAGTATTCCCTTCGGAAAATGATTTGATGAACAATCTGATAAATGCGACAAATCCAACCAACGGCGATTGGTTGGCAACGTTAATTATCGTTGTCATAATCACAGTGGCCATCATAACGATGTGAGTACTAAGACCTGTACAGGGACACGGTAAATTGAATTGGCTGCATGGAAGTAGAGTGAAGGGGCAGTCAGTAATTGCTTGCGAACGTTAATTAAGCTTTAATTAACTGGGCTGGCTTTGGTGGCTGCCGCTTCAGATAAAAATGGAGAGTAAATCGAAAAGTTAAATAAAATGCCATTTATTTTGATTTGGTCGCGGTAGTGTTTTCAAGTTGTGTCCATGGTTAAGTGAGGGCGAATCAATAATATTGACTCATACTCAGCGCAACAAAAAAAAGAAGCTATTTGTCAACTTAAATGTATTTTAGCCTGATGAATAGAATCGCACTTCTTTCTTAGTGCTCTGTTTAATTAGATATCTAATCGTTGAGTTCAACGGCTTCAATTTTCTTCTAGCGCACTGACTATCAAACATCGTCGCACCCTTTGCGGCCCCATTGCCGAGGGCTACGAGTCTCGAGCACTGCCTGGTGACTACAAGGAAGAGCACGAGAATCGTCGCAATCAGCAGGTATACAGCGCCTCCCCGGTCAAAACGGTGGACAAAAGCAACGATTCGGGTAAGTCGAGTCGACAATAGATTGCAAACGTGTCCAGCTACTGCAGGTAGCAATTAATCGCCCCTTCGCATTGCGTTTGCAATCATCTTTTTCTCGGTGACTTACTTAGAAATGTACGAGATTTCGCCATATGCCACGTTCAGCGTCAATGGTGGACGAACAGGTGCACCAGCTAAGACACCCACTCGAGGTCTGGCTGCCCAAACGCCGCATGACTACACCATGCAGTTCAAAACATTTGGACATCCAGAGGGTGAGAGTCTTAATGCCACGGCCTATCCACTGATGCCAAATGCGGGCTTCGGACATGTCAAGAGCAAGTCCAGCTGGCACAAACAGCGCTACTACAACACCGATGGTAAGACCTGCCACGTTCATTTTTTTTGCCTGAAGGCTTACCCAAAGAATTCCGTATTTGAGTTTCTTATTCAGTATTGTATGCACGACATAAATTGAGTAAAACTTTCCTAACACTGTACTTAAACTTTAAGCTTCCTGCTAAAAAGTCAAAAATCTTATCCCCTTTTTTTCTGTATAGATGAATCCACATTGAGTAAATCAATGACCATTGTCGCCGGTTCACAGTCCGGTCATTCGAAGAAATCGAGTGGTGCACGAAGCGCCAAGAGCGGCAATGCTGGTGTGGTCGCGGAATCAGAGTCCGATACAAGTATCAGCCCCAGCACTGAGTTCTCCAATATGCCAACGTATAGAGTTCCTTGCAAGTCATCGCGCAGCAGCGACGGACGCGCTGTTGTAGGTGCGTATGCCGCACGTGATTTTGGCTATGCGTTCGCAGCGAACAATGCCTGTTATATTTCAGATATGTTTCGGCCCGACTCCAGCACCGAGTCGAACAATGACCAGGGCTCACCGGCACTGGAACGGCGTTTAAACACACCCCGGCACATTGGCATGCCGGTTGAGAAGCGTAGTGCGGGGCAGCGCAGCCGGAAGCATGCATTGCAATCTGGCAACCAGACGCTGGAGCGACGAAAGTGCCCTGGTAGTAACAACAGGTAGTTCAGGTACCTAAGCCCTAAACAATCCGAATTGAAAAACTCAATGAAACCAAGAGAAAAAAAGATTTTAAACACATCTTAGCGAATTAACACATTAATTAAGTAACTATGCACGGTATAATTGTGGTAAAGCTTTCAACCAACATTATCACAAAAAATATAAAAAATTTAAATGGGTAAATTAGTTCATGGGCTATTCTCAGCTCTTGAGAGTTTTTCTTATATATGAGTTTGGTTGCATGATTACCACAAAACTTTTTTATAGTTTTGTAAATACAACAACAAACATAACAATTTCGTAAATACGTCAAAAATATGAATTAACCTTTTATAGTGCTGGCAGTGAGGTAGAGACCGCCGCTTCTTTGGCCGCCTCCATTGCCGCTATGACAGGTGGTGATATATCGAGCGGTTTTCGCCCGCCGGCTGCTTTTCACGATGCTCGCGAGTTTGGCGATCAAGCCGAGTGCGAGCGCGAACAGCGCGCCTTGGACTTGGAGGTGCAGCGTGTGATGGAAAACACCAGCGAGGCGCAGCTGGCGAAAATGGATCGCGAGGAGCTGACCTCACTGTTGGCAAGGTGAGTTTAATATTGAAACGTGTAGAAATCGTGGCTCCCAGTGCTTGACTGTAGTTTGTTGTTATGCATGCCTGTAGCGTCTACCAACCTTGAACTTGAACATGAACTTGAACCTTGAATCGCAAAAACTAACCAGCCTGCGACCCCTAGGTATCACGAGAAAAAGGAGCAGGAGCGCCATGAATACACGATACACGTTTAATAGTAGCCTTGCCGCCATAGAGCAAGGGCTGACTCTTAGCTAGGCTTAGCTTGGCCAGTAAACACACTCACTGAGCCAATAATACAAAAACAAACACCGATACTCATACCGATACACTGAAACACAACTGAGGCATTTTACTGCATTTAATTAATTCGGGCGAGTCGAACGCTCAAACTCAACTCTAATTGTTGTTTGTTAAGTGTATAAAACTAAACTTTAGTATATAAGCCACAGCACGCGTAATTCTCGCCTAAGCAAATCAAAGACTATACAAATCTAACCGTATGTTAAACTGACTGTAAAAACCCACAAGAGTTGATTAATCCAAAACTTATCATATAACACACACACACACACACACACACACACATGCGTTAAATGTCTGCTAGCCTTAAGTATCTAGGAGAATATATTGACACTTGAATATGTGCTATGTTTCAATTTGTTGTGATAAATTGATTTACAACATCAGCTGAATTGAACAAATTGTATTAAATTTTTCCTCTTTGTTTTTTTCTAACTTATTTTATTTTCTATACACTTTTTGAGTCGCACATTTGAATTATTGTTAAATGTGTGTGTGCGCTTTAGCTGTTAAATTTAAGTCAAATATGATATTTATGGAATTAAATTAAATTAGAGAATCAACAATGAAATTGTATTGGTATCTTAGGTAATTATATAATAAATATATCTATATCTATATATACTACATGTGTAAATGTGAAACGAAACAAAAATAAAATCAAAACCGAAGCAAAACGAAAATGCAAATACTAGCAGCAAATTAATGAAATAAAAGGTGTATAAAGATAAACAAAATCAATTTCGTGGTAATTTCATTAAAACTACATTTCTATCAACAAAAACCACAGCAAAAACAACTAAACTACAAATTGGTATTCGCAATGTCAGCGGCAGCGTTCACCAGCCGAGCCACTTTGCCAATATTTGTGTTAGCAAATGAGACTAACCAAATCAATCAAATGCACTACAAGCTTACCACAAGCCATCGGTGGCAGTCAACAAATCTAGTTTGCAACAGCAACAGCAGCAACAACAGGAAGAACAAAAGAATGAACTTAGCTCAGTTGAATTTGAGCCACCACATCGTACTTTGAATTCAATTTAAGCTGGTAAGCTTAGCCACAAGATATGTTTAAAGCTTTCTCACACACCTCGTCACACGTCACTGTTCACAGACACACACACACACACACTTTAAAAGATGAGCGCATTACGCATGCATGGTATCATGTTGCAATGTTTACCTGCGTCGTCAAAACTTTGTCAATTTCTAGGAATTTTGTTTGCAACTTGCCTGAAAGTCATGTCAATAGAGCAAAATTTGTGCAACGCTTGGCACTTTGACAGCAGCAACTAACGGTATTTTCATGAGTGCCAGGAGGCGACAAGCAGTGCGTGAGTAACTTAGAAAAAGTGTTGCATCTTTTAGGCGTAGACAAAGTTGATATTGCGTATACGCAATGAAATCTAATTCAAACGCAGTTTGTATCATTTATTCCCTGTTGCAGAACAAAACAAAAGGTAAGTTGAGCACAGCTAACGAGACTTGATCGCGATAAGTGTTTTCAAGTGAAACTTTTGTTATTTACAATTCCCCATTATATTGAAGTTTTAAATAGGCGGATTGAATACGTTGCAAACTTTTGATTGGCATCAACTTTACCCGGACTAATCACCATGCTAATTAGCTGTTGTTTTACTTGTTCGTACCACAGAATAGTTAATGTTGTGTAAAGCGGCTTATGGCGCAAGCAGTTTAGTCTACTTTTAAGCAGTCTAATTACGTATGAAAAGACGCCGAGGAGCTGAGACAAAGACAAACGATTATTTGCCGAGTAGTATATTTAAGAGCACTTCGGATTCACATGCATGTTTTATCAGCATGGAAATCCAAAATCGATATAATCGCCAAACGCATGACTATCATTAAAGTGTGTTTTTGCGTGTGTGTCTGTGTGTGTGTGTGTATGTTTGGTTGACATGTTTGTCGATGGCAGCACTTGGAGAAATGCACTCGACTGCTGGCCAAAATCGATTTCAATTAGTTAAAGCTGCTGGCTGTAAGCCTATATGCAAATAATCACTAAATGGCAATGGGATACAGATATTTGGCATCAGCAGAACTACAGCTACATTGACAACGACAACAATGCAATTTAAGCAAATTCAAAGCCCGAAAATGGCAAAGGTTAGTAGTACACGCAGCACACTTGTTCAAAATGTACTTGTAATACAGACAGCATACACTCACACACACACACACACACAAAGGAAGAGAGACTACATACAGTTAGCCACAGCTAATGCAGCTTGGAAGCGAACCACAGCAAAGAGGCGGGCTTGGGGCTTGGATGAATGCTGCACTTGCATTTAATAACAGCCAACCTATATGCAAATATACGCTTACACATGTGCGTCTATGTGTGTGTGTGTTTGAGTTCTATTATTGCCATGTTTGACTGGGCTGCTCTGAGTCGCCTGTCATGTGTAGGACATTATCTACACACAAACCCCGTCCCGTTCTATCCCGTCTCTGTCCACCTTTCCACATGCAAATATGCTGTGATGCAGTTCGCCCAGTTGCAGCGGATGGCACCCAGCAGTGGCAGCGGCAGCGGCAGATGCAGCAGTAGTTTGAACGTCGGCACTCGTTTCGGGCATAACTGAGATTGGTCGGATTGTAAGGCTTACCAGCTGCAGGCAATGCATTTAATTAAAATTTTCAAAATACTAAAAGGTAAATTATTTTAATTTTCATTAGAATTTCATTTTATGCCCCAGTGGTCGTAAATTGCCAACAACTGTCTTCGTGTTAGTTCTGTAGGCCAGTAGTAAAGCTAAATTCTCATAAATAATGTGTGTAAAAGTAAATTTAAAGTAAATGCAAACACTGTTTGCTTAAGTGATTGGTCATTTTCAATGAGATTGGGATTACCATATGAGATAGTATATGCAAGCTTCCTTTCTAAGTAACAGTTTCGTTTGAAAACCGACAATCTTTAAAGTGAATATTAAGCTGTCTGCATTACGCTTGGCCGGCTGCAATAAGGCAAACAGCCAACCTAACATAATGAGGCAAGCGCATTGCAAGCTGCCACAGCCTCAGCCACGGATCTGCCAAAAGCAAACACATCTATGGGTGTATAAACTACACTGCACACAATACTAAATTTTTTTCAGTTTGAATAAATTTAAAGTAAGTATATTTTATCCTTAAATAAATTTTCAAAAAAAATTATATTAAATAAATTAAGTTAATTTGCCACGGATTAGTACATGATTTGTTCTGAGTGTATGCGCTGATAACATTGCGAGTGGGGGAGATGCGGTTACGGTTAAGCCCGCCAAAGAGTTGGTGGTGCATATGCATGCTTTATAAAGACACTGAATAAATAGAAAATAAAAAAAGAAAATATGCAAAGAAGTGTTACAAATACAAACTCAACCATCAACCCACTCGGTAGGTTGGCCTGCCACTGCCACAACTCCGTCCGCCTTCCTTCTAGCCAGCCAAGTGCTATTCATGTGGGACTCACTTAAATAAAGTGCTTTTGCATTGCCCGCCAGACGGTTGCGCTTGGTGTGGGCGCAGCATGTGAGCGGAATGAAAGCCGGATGCTGCAATGTGGTTGCGGCCTTTGCAGTGGCTGAGCGTCATCATTATTTGAATTATCACAGGTTTAGCTAGCACAGAGAAATAGAATGGTGCGCAACATGTGTGGCACTCAATTCATTTATAATACAATCATAATCTTTGCACCGCTCAACTGTTTAGAACAAAAGCCATTGTAAGTGGCGTTTAGTCAGTCTGTCATTTTGTCATTTTGTCATACATTGCAATTAAATTTTATGGGTTTAAGGTACTTTAATTCAACACACGTTGCATTTTCCACAGTTCATGGCATATGACGAAGACAATCAATAAGAATATCTAAAACTGCAAAAATCAAGTACAACAGAAAAATTCCATACTATTTTCTTTCTTTTATAGACCATACAGCTTTTTAAGCTAAAAAGGGTTGTTTCTATCAGCTTTGTGTTTCTAAAATCAACTCTTAATTGGACAATTTGGTTGAGATGTTCAAAATTAATATATCATTTCTAGGACGTGTCTGACCCTGTTTGCATTACTTTATTTTACCCTTTTAACCCATTGAAAATGGACGCAGCGTATAACAATGAAATCAAAAGGAAAGCTCGATACCATATGCTATCTTTACGCTTGGTTAGTACATATCCACAACTGCAGCAACTACAACAGCAAATACTGCGACTTGTTAAGAGTTTTTGTTTGCATATCGAGCTTTTTTTTCTTACCCTTATACTTGCCATTGTTTTTGTTCATTCAAAGTGGATCGCTTTTATACACTATAAACATATGTGTGTGTGTGTGTTTGCATGTGTAAATGTATGTGTGTGAGGTGGCTAAAAACAATGCCTGCAGTTGTCGCCATCGTCATGGAGCAGATTACTTTTGAAACGCAACCAATTGTGTGTAAGAGCGTCAATTCAAATGGAGAACGCTCATATAAATCTAATGAAATTCACAAAAAATGTGCTAAGTGTGTTATGCAAAGAAGACAGGAAAGTGAATATCCTGAGGTATTAGTTTAAAGGATTCCACGAACTTGAAGAAAAATTAGAATTTTTCAATAACGTTATGTACTTAAATTTTTTTTATAATGCCAATTTATGTAGCAGTATGCGCTTTTGTTGTTATCCATTAATTATTAAATGTTGTTGAAATCGTTTAAGCGGGGTCAAAGCTTGATTCAATCGGTGTTTGGGGGCAAGCCGTAAGCAGGCCTTCGACTGCTGACATAATCGATAATATTACAAATTGTAATTAGTGCAAAATAGGAAATAAGAAAATGTATCTATTAATTAAAGCGACGGTAAATTAATAGCAGCCACTGCAAATCTCTGCCGCAGGCCAGGAAGATGGGGAGATTTTGTAATCAGGTCAACAGCGGGTTGATTATTCGAAATGTGCATTAAGTCGTCGAACGGGGGATACAGAAAGGAGAGACAGATACACAAGTATACATAATCACAAATTTTGTAAACAGTTTGTTCTTACTGTTGAATGGAGGGCCCAGTTTAGATTAAAGCTTTGTTTTGTATGCTTAAATAGGGGAATATGGTGTTAATGTATGTCTCGCTCTCCTTGATTCTATTTTCGTTTAACCGATTATAAGCTGATTTGAGAGTTTAAATTCACGAAATTGTGAAGGTGGTGAAAGTTCATTTAAAATCGACTTTGAAATTATTCATGATGTTAAAACATGTCCCACTATTTATTGAACCGTAAAAGGAAACAAAACAGGTAGAATAAGGATGGAAAACTAAATCTGGCTATGCTCGAAGCTAATATTTCCAATTGCACATTGGTTTGCTGTCCTGATTTATTTATTCATTTTAAGCTCGTTTGGTTGTTCATCGACACAGCTCTTAGGAATTCAAAGACAACAGATAAGCGTTTGACAATGTCAAAAAAATTCAACAGCGGAAATGAAAATTCATGAGTATAGAATTCTAATCAAAAAAAAAAAAAAAAACCAACGAAACAAAGGAAACACTGACAGATACAGATACAGGAGCAGAAACGTCAGCAGTGGCATAAGCAGAGACAGCAGTCTAAGCAAAGCATAAGAAAACGAAGATGGTAAAATAGAAACAGGAAAATAACTTGAAAGGCACTTTTTACACTTGAGTGCTTGCGCAAAGCGTGTCGCATGGTACCGGAAACGGAAATTCATAGCCGGACTGAGCACGGCTACTTGCTTTGCCGGAACGGATGGAAGGCCAGTTCTACAGCCGTTCCATGTCAATACTACACAGTTGTTGGTTTGGGGTTAGCAGACAACTCACAATAATGTCAAAGGAAAAAATGTAAATGAAATTGCTGCTGCTGCCGAGAAATTGAAAACGAGTCGCAATATTTAAAAAGCCAATTGCTTTTGGCCTCCATATAAAATATGCAATAGCAGCAGCCACATCAGCATCAGCAACAGCACCAGCTGCGGCAAACATTTCTGTCTCCATTTCTGTGTCTGTGCCTGTGTCTCCATTCTATCTAAAGTGCACTCATTGCCCATGCATGCTAATGATATGCATGAAATGTATGTATAATTACCACAGCCGAATTAGCATGATAAAAAAAATGTTTGACTCGAGTGCAAATGCATTTTCCAAATGCAAATCTCTAACTTTAAATATTTAACTTGTTAATGATGCAACAAAGGTACGGCTTTATTGTATAATTCATGTGCCAATTGCTGTTTTGCGTCCATAGCAATTGAAATCGGGCATTTGGCATAAAGCAGATCAAAGAGAATATGAGAATATGCCAGACAGAGAGCACTCGCTCGCTTGAAGCATGTCATTTTCGTCCAGTTTTGATTTGCATAAATTTGCAGTGCAAACCAAAGCCTGCAACATTACAGGTCAGTGGCAAGCAACCAAATGGACCAACGAGCCGTTTAACAGGTGAAGAGGTCGCTAGGTTGCCGAGTTGCTGTAGCTTATAAATGCATCGCTTGTCTTGCCTTAATCGGTCTAATTAAACGTTGAACAACGCTGCCCATTTCTGGGCCACGCGGTTAGTTCAGCTTTTTGGGTAACGAAATACCTCTCACATCTATGTGTGTGCTTGCGTTTATGCTTGCGGCTGTGTTCGCATGTGTATGTTGCTGCTTCTGTTGCTGCTACATAGGTTAATTAGAGATGGGCCAACACAATTTGTCCTTAGATGTCCTCAACCTGGCTGTCTGACACCAAATTTGATATGCAGCTGGTTTGCCGAATGTCATTTTAGTAGCTTTTTATTAGCTCCCCTTGCATTGAAGTATGTAAGTCTCAGCAAAGCGAAACATTCTTCTTGGGCTCACTTAAAGAACATCAAACTAAAGAGATAAAAATAAACATAGTTTAAAAAAACTTAAAAATACTTAACCACGATCAAGGAAACCTTGCTTAAAAAAATTAATTAAGCTGTTCATATATATTTATTTAATTCTTTGCGTTTATCCGGTGTCTCTTCGCATCATTACGCAATATTTAATGGTACACGCTAGGAAGATGGCATATTTTACATACAAAAATAAGCATTTATAGTTGTTTTGCCCTTTCAAAAAAAAAAAGTTCGTCAGCGGATACATAAATTATAGCCTTAAACTTACTGATTGAATAAGGGAAATAGCAAATTTTCTAGAGATAAAGACTAACAGAATATTTCAATATTTCCATTTACAGTTATAACAAAAATATGTATGTATGGATTTTGCATTACTTTATATTTGCTCGCTCCGGTTGTGTTGCTGCCTTAGCGTGTCGCTCCCGGCCTCCTCCTTTTTCGTTCGCCGGTTTGCAGAGAGCAAAAGAGCAAACTGTCAATTGGCTTCAATCAAATCAGCGCATTAAAATCGCATTAATGTCGATGGAGCAAAGTTAAGTAACGTCATTTGCTCAGCGCAACACGAAATCTGTGATGAGGTGCGGGAGGGCAAAGTGGAGTCTCGGATGTTTGTGTGTGTGTGTGTGTGTGTGCGTGTCTACCATAACGAAACTATTTTTCACACGACTGAGCTAAGCTGGTGAAAGGCAAAAAGAGAGAGTAGCGGGTACGAGTAGATGTATTGTTCTCGCCTTTATACTTAGTTTGTTGCAATGTCGCATTAACGATAAACTGATTAGCTTTTATGAGATGTACCGCCAACATGCCAACACCGTAAGCCTTATCAAAATGACAGTTGAACAAACAAAATCTAATTAGCTTTCAAGGCAAAAAAGTTTTAAACGGGGTTGAGTGTGGTTTAACAAAACAAAATTTTCTTTCAGAACAGTGCAGCACCAACAACAACAACGAATAGCAGCTACTTAACAGGAAAAGCGTTTCAAGTTTGCCATCAGAGCGCACATACTAAGCTCCATTTGCTAAATTGATGTATGCACTTGTGCATATACACCCCGCACCCAACACACACACACAACACTTATACTAGAGCAAGTCGTAATGGCTCGAAATAACCGCAGCCAAATAAAATTCAATCTGTGAAATGTTCTCATCTTGCATTTTATGCTGACAATCTGCAAACATAAGTGCGCCAGAGCCACAATCCACACACACACACACACATATATATATATATATATATGTACAGAATGGGCTGAGATTGCAACTAGTACACTACGACAGCGATTGCCATAGCCCAAGTTAAAAAGCACTCAGCAGCCCGTACGTAACGCCGGAAATGGCAAAAGACATGCCAGCTGAAGCCGAAGCCAGCTTGCCATCCACCCACATGTTCGCTCTGTACTGCATCAGCATCAGCGCATTATTGGATGATTTATTGACGTCGATATGCTTAGTTGAACAGCACACAGACAGCGGCAGCCTGGCAGCCATTTTTGGCGTCTGTGCGTGCGTTAATGCAAACCAACACTAACAAACACACACACACACACATATAGTATATTCACATCCACATCAAGCGATCTGCACCATTGCGAAAATGTAGCTCGATTTGAATATGCCACATTTGAGATTGGGCACGCGTTTGTGCAGAGTGTCATAGATTTGCATTCTGGCCCAAAAAACGACAGCCCTACAGGGCCAGAGTCCAAAAATCATTGAATCATGCATGCATTTTTGACGCTGATAACATTTACGTGCAAGCAAAATGTGGCATAAACTAATTGCATGCAGCAAAATGTTGGGTTTGCCTAAGCTAAGCCCGCAGCTTTTCCACTTCTTTGATGGAAAATTTGAAATTTGTCTAGAGGCATATTGAATGGGGAGCATCATTGCTTTTGGCGAAACTAATCAAATTTTTATAGTGCGCTTAGCTTGACAGCCACTCGACAGCATTTGCGACGATGACTCGTCAAGTAGGACACACATACCCTCGCACACACACACACACACTAGCACACATCCGTTTTGCCAAATACTTACTTCCGTCAAATCAACAAATTCATAAATTTTTGATGGGGCTGGAGCTGCAACATGGACTTGGCAAATGTCACTTTGTGCATTTGACTCTCCTTGCGTGCTCGTTACGACGACAGCTGAAAGTGCACTGCATGTCTTATTGCCAATTGTCAACTGATATGCTGGCAGCAACAAACGGAAATGTGCACTTGCATTTCTTATCTTTTTTCTGTTTTTTTTTTTTCTTTTTTCTCGTTCATTCTGTAGCTAAAAACTGGCAGCAGTCAAAGCCAGCGGAAGTTGTTGTTGAAAGGAAGTTGCATTCGTTTGGTTTTTATTTATGCAACTCCATTTGTACAACATTCTCTTATTTATAACGCTATTAAACATAAGAGCATTGCTTATTGCAACTAGTATTTACAAAAATGCTTTGTTCGATTTGACAACATCAAACTGATTTATTTGAATAGAGCTTAATTGGCGTAAAAATACAATGCCTTAAAGGCTTGAATGTTGCTTCGAAATTTGCCAATTTCCATTACTTTTCGCACGTTCGAGAGCTAAAGAAAAGCACTCAAACTGATTACCTTATTTATACATAGCTTGGGCTTGGCAGAAGTTTAAAACGACCATCCCAGCTGATTTATACCCACCCAATCGAAAAGAATAAAAACCATCACACAATTGCCAACCAGCATTGAAAATCTATATATATATGCATAGGTAAGACAAGTCTGTATTGTGTGTTAGCTGTTAGCAAAGACAATCGAAGTTAGAAGGTGTCGTAAATTCGTTATCATACAATACATTTGCCAACTACCTGTTGGACTGTGCATATTGAATGTAGATGGTTCAGCTTACATCAGAGTTGGGGTGGAAGCTTGTAGGTGTAAATCTTGAAGTTGGTTCGAAGCGAAGCAAGGAACGAATGGAAACAATCTTTAATTATTTATACTCATAAATGCATAGCTAAATTTTAAAAGCTGTTGATTTAACAAGAGTTATACCGAAAATTATTTTCTTCGAAACTGTTGTGATCTCATGTTGCAAACGACACCTTCAATTGCTCAAAAGTTCAATAGTAACAAAATTCATTCTAAAAATAACACAATATAAAGTTTAAGTTGCTTGTTACGTGTGATTTTTGTCTCGCTTTGTGCAACATGAGAAACATTGTCACATTTCTACTTGATTATACCACAGAACACAAAATAGCATGTAATTGGATCAATAAACTTGTGGAATAAATTGAATAAAAGCAGCTGACTTATGTAGAATGTAGTTTATGCTTCTCTAAATACACATTTCCAGTTATTTGATGAGTTTTTAGTAGGTGAAAATATCCGAGTTCCTACTACATTGCGTATAATCCATTTTTGTGGTAAGTTGAATGTGATAAGTTAAGAAATGTCAATTCAAGTATTCGCACACATAAATTTAATGAGCTAAACTCTTCAGACATAAGCAAAAACTTAATTAAACTTGAGAAAAGGTAAACTTTTCATCCAGTTGACAGCTAATTAATTTGCCAATGAGCCATTGAGATGCAGCCAACTGCCCACCTGGTTGACAAGCTGTCTTAATTGTCAATTGGTGCGCCTTAGTGGTCCGCAAAGGCTTCCCTTTATGACAGCGACAATTGGCGCTAATTAGCCTGGATTATGCAGTGCGTACATTCGAAAGGCGCACAACGGTGCTGAAGTACCTTCTACTTTATACTGGCATATAAATTAAATTGCGGGCGATGCGTATAAATTTTGGGCATTAACATCCTCATTGCCGGGAACAGCGCAAAATGTCAGTTGGGCACGGAAATGGAAGCGACTGCGGACGCAGGCTCGCAATTTACGATTGGTCCATTGTAATAAATTAGCCAAAGTTGCTACGCAAAACTGAAAATGCCAATAAAAATGTTGAAAAACAGAGCCACATAAATAATGGCCAACTCAGTGGTGGCCCTTGTTTCCATTTTCTCAATGAGGATTTGCACAGAATGTTTGGTAAGCCATTTTAAAATCCAAAAGTACCAAACAAACAGCCCAAAAAAGGGCATAAGTGCATAGCAAGCACAAAAATACGAATAAGCGAATACTTTTTGGGTAAATCCAAAAAATCAATCAGTTTAATTACAACTAAAATGAGAAAGAAGAACGTAGGAGAAAAACATTATCGACAGAATGAATAAAATGTAAGGACGATAAGCTTACTTGGATATAGTTTCATTAGTGAAGAAGTTTACAAAATCACTTAGCCAAGTTTTTTTTTTCGGGGGCATGCATTGCATTAGTTGTATTTGTGCAGAGCTTAAAAACGCACTGCACTTCAAAAGCAAATCAATTGAATTTGCGCAATGTTGCTAAGCCCCAAGCCATGGCAACTTTTTTGACTATTCAGCTGCAGCACAAAAGGTGCACCCGCCAAGGGAATGAGCAGACAGACGATCTAACTAAATGACTGAATGGCCATCATCCTAGTTCGTCTCAACAATGAGATGTTGCGCACAAAGTTTTCAAAAACTTTCGAGTGGCTGTCGGTCCAGGCTCGAGCAGCGCAGTCAAGTGTTTATTGAGAGAGCGAGTCGATTTCGGCGTCTTTTATCTAATTTACTCAGCCAGCTCTGTTTGTCCTTAAAGTCAGTAAGTCAGTGAAACGACAGCCAATCACGACTTTGCAACGTTTTTATTATTTTACATATTTAACTTTTGCTTTGCTCATAAGTCTTGGCTACAGCTTAACATTAGCTGCTTCTGCTGCTCTTTGCTTAAGGCAAAAAAAATTAAAGCGAGAGTCATAATGGAATTTTTTAATTCACATTTGAAAGTTTGGTTAAATTTATTCATTTAAAGTTTCTTACTGCTTGGAAAGAAAGATTTTTTATTGCGTTTTCTTGGACAATTATTTGTAGAAAATACTGCAAATAACGCTGTCAATTAAAGCAGTATTCAATGAAATTTTAGTGAGTGCTATATTCAAAACATAAACAACAAATTTCAAAATTATTGTTGTTTTAAAAATGTGTTTTGAATTGAAAATAATTTTGAAGAAAATGACACAGAAATTGAAGATTGTAAGATACAACAATAAAAGGTTTATTTTAACTTTTTATGAACACCTTTGATATCAAACAACAACAGCAAACCAGGCCGTAATAAATACAAGCAGACATAAAGCAATTATAAAATGCAATCGAATCATTTAAAATCAGAAAGTTAGGTGTGTTAGTTAGTGTGCTAGTGGCATTGGGTCACGTGCTGTCCCAAAAGACAATGTGATCGATATGCGAAAACCTGCATCAGCAGGATATGCCGACATTGTCCTTAGACATTCAGTCTTTACCTGTGTGATAATATTTTGTAAAATGCCCAGGGAACTTTGTACACACACACACACACACAGGCACATACAGAACACAACATGAAAGGACACACAAGTGAATATGACTGTGTCTGTGTGTGTGTGTGTGTGACTACATACACATACCCGTACAAACATATAAACGGGATTACGTGTCTCAAGGGTTAAGCAAGCAAGCTTCCGTTGTAAATTGATTTTGTAGCAGGCCGAAGGCACACACAAAAGAAAAATGAAAGGCATTTTATCAACTTATTGTTGAGGGTTCGATATCGAAGTCCAGCGGAAGACTGAGTTCAGAATACATACATACACACACACGCACACACACATATATATGCTCAACTACAAATCTGCTCATAAGCTATGCAAACTCCTTCCTCCTCTTTGTGTAAGGTCGAGTGTATGTCGATTTCGCAATTTCAGCGCCTGACCAGGTTAGCACAAAATACTGAGTGTGCAAACTTCCCCTCCCTCTCTCTCTATCTCTCTCTCTTTCACCAGCATCATCAGTTTTTGGACTATAAAGCATGAATAAACATATTATTTTTTAAAGGCCGTGCACTGATTGTGACCTGCATATGAGGCAGCCGAGCGTAAAAGGTATAAACAAGGGTTGTCCTTGCCAGGCAAGAATTCAGACAATTTGCCACTTTGACATTTGGCAACGATGAATTGAATTGGCTTGTGATATTCAAACGTATCGCGTGTACACATACATATCCTTTTTTGAAGTGTTTTCAATGAGTTTGCAATGCACATTCTATACATATTTCTCAATCCACTCTCAATTTTTTTTCTGTTTGCCCGTTAATTGACTACATGTTGAGCCAAATGGCCAGCCTGCTCACGGCATATTTAATAGAAGCAAAATAGTCGGACAGAGCTTTTTGGCTTTGGCAACAACACATAGAGTTCGTTCAGCTCTAGTTAGCCGTCTGCTAATTGCGCACACACGTCCACACACATTCACAAAAATTCAGCTGACCAGTTAACTGGATAACAGCAGCAGCAAGTTTCTTTACCAAATGAGTGCTAAAGCGAACAGCCAAACCAAAAACAAAAGTGGACCAAAGCAAAAAAACAAAAACAAAAAAACATGACAAAACTCCGAGGACATGTACGCCAAATTGGCGCTCAGCTGGATTAGCTGATGTCCAGTGGCATTCTACATATGACAACTGCGAACAGGTGTCCCATAGAGCCTGTACAAACATTTGTCTGAACTTTGCATCTGCTATTTGTTCTAGTAGCTTTTTCTATGTGTGTGTGTGTGAGCTTGTGTGCCTGACTAATTAAGTGAACATCTGTGGCAGTTGAGCTTTGACATTTTTTTTTTGTTTTCTTTTTTTTCATGGCAGCCCAAACTAATGCATTTGCTCGAATATTAATGTTGATTATGCGAACTCTACCAACCCAACCACCTAACGCAGGCCCACTCAAACTGCCAGGGTCATCAACATAATTTAGTCGACTCTGTCGGTGTAGTTTTCCCCATTCTCCCGATTTCCTCTTCCTTTGCGCATGCATATTTTATGCCTTTTATCATAATTTATGCGTTGATACTGCAAATGCATAAAATTAAATTCAATTCATCCAGATATGCTCTACATATATACAAATGTATGTATGTAACCATATATTCACACACACACACAGACACTCTTTTAGGTGCGGTTATCTGGTGGCATTATGTTTGCGTAATGCGCCGTTTTGGTCAATGCATTCAAATTTGATATAATGCATTATCCGCTTTGGTCACGCCTCTTTTCTATGCAATTTTAATGTTCTTGTTGTGCAATTTTTGGGGCGCAACAAATAGTCATTTACATAAATTGCCGTTAATATATTGCAATAGGATGAATAGAACTATCTCACTTTAATGTCAAGTAATTTGCTTTCTTTGCCTCGTGACAATAAAAGATTTGAGGGCATTTATAAATTCGTCAACAATGCTTTGGCTAGAACACTTTTAACTCAATTAAAACTTAACTCGCATTATCTTATAAGTTTTTATCCAAAGTATGTGTTCTCTATATTTACTTTATTTGCCTTTGTTATTTCTCATCCGCTTTCCAATCTCTCTGTTGCTAAAAAAATCTAATTTAATTAAAAAGTGCGCGATTTACAGAACTTCAAGCAACAAACATTGTGCCATACGAACGCCCATTTTATTGAATTCGCTCGGCAAATAAAAATTTATTTTCAGCCTGCCCGCATGGCTAAGCCACTAACAACTCCGTCTTTTTCTTCACCTTCCTCATACTCCACCACGGACGCAGTCAATTTGAAAGCGTAAAATGGGAAACAAACGTTGTAAAAGAGAAAAGAAGAAAATATTACTGAACGAGCCGGCAAACTGATGATTTTATCACAGCCAGCATTTTTTTTTTTGCTTTTCGCTTGAGCTGTGGCGTTGGCCTTTTATTCAATTTGCTCGCTACATTCAAATTGTGCGCCAAGCAACTTTTGGCCGGGATTGAACTTTTTGACATTGTTCTTAAGTAAGCGTAACAGGCTTTTTGTTTCTGTTATGGTTATCGCTGCTACTAGAACGTTCTAGCAATTCAACGAGCATTTAACTTAGTTGTATTTAGTTAACAAAATTTACTTTTTCGAAAAGAAAAACTTTAATTTTTTCAATATAGCATATAACATTTAAGCAACATAAGCTACACAACTCATTGAATTGAACTTACGTACGTTTCTTATTATTTAGATTAAACTAAAACTATCTTATGGCTCTGGTTTATTACGATGAAACCATCAACAGTCCTTACGAACTAATATTGGCAGCATTGAATGAAACAACGACAGCCATCTCGATTCAAGAACTGGGCCAATATGTTGGCTTTAAAACAGAGTTTCCAGCCAACGTATGCTACAAGATCATCCTTGAGGCTCTAGATGAGGGCTTGTCACGTAGAACCATTCGACAAGTGGGTGAACTCTACTCCGCCATGCCAATTATGCCAGGCAAAGTCAGGAAAACAAGGAAGCAGAACAAAAACGTGAACAGGACTCAAAAAACAAGACATCGTTTGGGTAAATTGAAGCTGAAGCTGAAGCGAAGCTTGCCAAAAAGCAAATGCAACAACGGCTAAGATAATTAATTCATAATGCTACAGAGTATCAGCTCGAGTGTTCCTCAAAGTGCAGCGCAAACACTTTATTAAAATTAAAATTTATCTAAATTGCGGCGGCAAGCCATTTTTACCGCAAAGTACTTAAACAACTTCGTCGACTTCTGCAAAGGAGATGCTGCCGACAACAGTGAAACCTCTGCTAAAGTTGAGGGTGTTTCACTCTCTGATTGCTGTTGTTGTTGTTGCTGTTGTTGCTTCTCAAGTTGTGTAAGTGAGCGCTGTCATTCAGTCTGTCTGTCTGGCTGCCAGTCTGCCAGTCAGTTATACAGCCAAGCCTCAGGATCGCCTTGACTGCTTGGCGCTTTGCACTAGAAACTGAAGGCTTCTTTCGGCTTTCGGCCAGTCTGTGTCTATCGGCTACTTGTCAAAGTGGCAGGCAACACCGTGCGTTTTTCAATGTTGCCAACACGTTCATTTATTATATTTGACAGTTTTTTTCATTTGCTTGCACTTCTATTTGCACATTGTGTGGCATGAGCATAATATATGTATGTCTGTACAGCTTGCAGCTCGTATATTATCTTTAATTTCCTGTATATATATTTTTTTTTTGTACATCCGCCTTCACTTCACGTTTTTATTTCATTTATTTATTTTACAATTAGACAAAGTGAAGTCAGACAATCAGACTGACAGAGGCTGCAACCGTTGAGGGTTGCAGCTGCCTAAGTGCGAGTGTGTGTGTGTGAGTGTAAAGAAGTAGGGTGTCAACGTTTGATGGCAGTACGCCACAGCATCAGAGCAACATAGGCACTCTTAAATCACAAGCTTATAGCAAGAAATGCTTAAAATCCACATTAAGGCGCACTTAAGACCATCTGTACGCACACACACACACACACAGACACACACATACATATATAGACACTTGAAACCGATTCCATTTGAGCTACAGATAGCTATATACCTTCTTTCTGTAGCAGAGCCAGAAAGCAATAATCATAAAAGTAGCCCGCACGCTCAGCAGTTGCCTACGTATCCCTGTCAGACTAGGCTACCTTTGGCACAAAACTTTTCACATCACTCCATTCGGCTCCCCTGCCCTTTGCCAGCCCCTCTTATCGTCTCGCTCTGTGTGTGTGTGTGTGTGTGTGTGTGTGCTGTACGGCAAAACAAATGGCAAATGGTCCTGGCGATGGAACACTTAAGCGCAAGGTAAGTGAAAACTCAAATAAAAAAGGCTCCAACACTAAGAAAAAGAAACTTTTACAATGGACACAAAGACGAACGCCGCAAGTTGGCCGAAGTGGAAACTTCAAGGCTATTTTTAGGGCCAATGCGAGAACATATACTGTTTAAAAAAATTTATATCCAAGCATGCTCACAAAATGGTGGCACATTCAATAAACAGTTTTTTGGTGCCAGTGTGCGCTTGAAGGCAACTTCAATGAATAACACTCCTTTGACTTTAATGTTCAAGCCTGTGGCTATTCACTTTACTTTACTCGCTGGTTTCTTTGAAGTCGTTTGCTCTGGTTGAGTTCTGATTGCATTCGAAGCCAGCGGCTTGACAATTATTATAATCTATTGTGGCACTGTAATCACGATATTGCACTCGACTCGCCATAACTTCACTGTGCAACACAATAGCCAGACGAAATTGGTTTTATTGTTGTTTAGCGTATTGAAAATGTTTCCTAATTTTACACGATATAAAATGCTGCATTAAAGTTAAACCTTTTAATGCCTGACTTAACTATGATAATATTGGTTAAGCTTTTGAACTCGATTAATGCCGACCAAGCAATACTCTGTTCGTATATTCAAAGTAAATGCGCAAAACTGCAAAACTTGTACTAATAAAACAATTAAATGAATTTTTTATTAAAAAAAATTTAAATTGTGTTACTCCACGCAGATCAGAACAAACTATATTCTATATACAACAAAGATCCTACCATCGTCCAACAAAAGCGCTTGATTATTACGTGTAAAAGCAAATTGAAAGTTTGAATTTGTTATTACGTTGCGTCTGATTAACAATATTTTTTTTTTTTGGTGCTGCACTTTTTAAACGCATATAATAATTACTTATAATTAAATAATGCACAGTCATATATGCATGTTCATGTACACATATAGCACATATTTAACTTAATTAGTAAAATTCCTGAAAGTGCTAATTAGGCAGTGTTCGTATAATGTTAAGCCTTGGTTGATTTTGGTGGTCAATTAAATAGCAGCCCGTAATTGAGTGACATGCTCTCGATGAGTGAATTAAGAGACGAGATGCAATGTTCTGTACTTTATTTAATTTCCGCGTTTCATTCATTGTTGGTTGGTTGGACGGGTATCATTAAATATGAAGTGCTCTTTAATTATTTATGTCTGGGCATAAGTAGTTTGCAATTAAATCGGCAAATAAAAAATGTATTATGCTTAAATGCGGATAAATATATTGTATATCCACATGTAATCAATGTTTTATTGTTACAAGTTATTGAAATAATGTATAGCATTTGGTTTATTGCGCTATTTTAATATATTAAATGCCCTACGGCTCGGAACAAAGGCTTACAATTCTAAATAGTAAATTGTGCTATGCTTTTTTTATGTAAATCGATTTGATGCAACTCAACATTATTTCTTTAATTTAGACTATTAAATGCGCATCAATGAGAAATTTATATTATTTTTACTAAGAACTTTATTGTAGTGCAACAAAGTTAATTTAATCCTTTTAAAAGCTGTGAGCATATTATATTCAATATATAAGTAAAAGTAACTATAATCAATAAATATATGCATGTATCTCCAATAAGAACTGCATTTGGATTAGTTTATTGCTTCTTTAATTGGGTGGGCTGTAATTAGTAAATATTAAAACTCTTAAGCCCCAGCTTATGTTTTTTATTAGTATGTAAACACATATATGCGGCTCTTTATTCGAGTTGATTTAAATTAGACCGTTAAGTACTTATAAATTGCTGTGGCTTGGTCACACTGTGTGCATTAAGTACATATAAACAAATAAGTTGAAACGAGTGCAGCTTGATGTCAAAGCAAACGACATGATTGCTAGCTCTGTCCTCTGTGTGAATGCGGAAAATTTGCATGCATATAAATACACATAAGCATATGTCCTTATATGCATGTCAGTCTGGCATGAAGACACAAATACAAAAGCAACACCAAACAACAACAACAGCAGCAACAAGCAACTCAACATCAACACCAACTCCAACTTCGTAACTGAACCCCAACCCCAACCCCAAAAGCCGAACGAAGAGGCGCCCACAATGCCGCTACTTAAGCCGCTCTACGTGCGCAAAGGACATACAGGCAAATAACTGCGGGGTACCTTTTAATTATCTCGTTATTTTTTAATCTCAAGCAATTCACTGATTTCATTTTGAGCACATCGAGCGCAATGGGCGGTCTCGTCGTCGTCATGAATGTCCCCAATGCCAATTCGAATCTCAGTGCAAAAAGAGTCTGCTTTGGGGGCCAGTTGATGGCAATTGAATGCGGGCTCGATGCAATATTCCCTTTCCTTTTTTTTTTTTTTTGGAGAATTGCAACTAACTGTAATCTGGCTTACCTTAACGTCCTGCTTTAAAGCGAGAGCTTCGCACAATTAATGCACGCTCTAATGAGCCCAACTTTAAAGCCCCACAAAATCCCCTTTTAGTGCAAAGTGAGACGAAAAACAATTAACTCGTCTACCCCTAAAATAGCGGCACACGTCAACGTCAAATTAGTTTGTGGATTAACACGTTTTTTACATGTCCTGTCAGCAAACAGGGAGAGAAAGGGCTAATGCTTAATTACGCATACAACACGTTGAAGAGCAGCCCTTAAGTTAACGAGAAAGTATCCTTCTGCTCAGTGGAACATAAAATGGGGTTTATAGTTACTAATTATTTTCGAAGTATGTTCTATTTTCGGTCAAGGCTTAATATGGTTTTTATGTCTGCTTTTATCCATGATTAACAAGCAAAACTAAATTAAACCTGTCATTTGGCCAGCCATTTTTCTATGTTGTTTCTTTTTTACTGTTCAGTGCGTCACGAGCTTAAGAATGTAGCGTTTATATGCATTTAAAAATAAAGTTTTTCGTTGAACTGGCAAAGTTTGCAGGCAGAAGAAGCCAGGAGCCAGGAGCTATCAACAAATAGGCTTCATTGCGCCATTGTCATGTTCTGGTCGCTACCAGTATCTAGAGATATATATCTATAGATATCTTTGAGCTAAAATCACTGGCACAATGAGCGTATTGTCTGGGCTTGAAATTTAATGCTTACGTGACTGAAATATAGAGCCTTTGCCGATTGTGGCGGCATGAAAGAGCAATGAATGGAAACTGTTGCAATGCATTCGAGTCCCAAACAACAGTAAACGCATCGATTGCGAGCAGAGTTCATAAATAAACGCAGCCAAACCTCGACTTGGCTTAAAATAAAAGTTTGCCTCTGCAAAAATAAAATCCAAACAAAACAAAATGCAATAAATTGGTCTGCATTGAGGAAAATCTTTTGCTGATTTACCCGCTGTGCAGTGAGAGTTGTAGTTGCAACAGCCACTAATAAAAGTTTCTACATTTCGCAGGCGTTGATGTTTGTTGTATTGCAATACTTTCAATGGCGCTGCACATGCACAAACACATTTACTGCAAAACCAGCCACACACACACACACACACACACACACACATACACACACACCCACACAAAGAGAAACTCCACAAACTCACGAACATGCCGGTCAATGGTGAGAATTTTTGGCTTTTGTGGAATTCCAGCAGCGAATGGCTTTCAACCGCAAAGGAGCCATCATCCGGTATTGAACATCATCCAACTTCTCAGCTCTCACGTACGCTCATGAAAAAACTTAATTTGCCCAACACTTTAATAATAAGATTGGAATTGAAGTTAAATTGATGAGCTGCATGGGAATACAGATAAATATTTTAAGTACGTTTAATCACATTAGATTATAAAATGTAGCTCTATTCTCGATATAATGCCATTATTTAGAGAGACGAATAGCAAAATGCTTTCTATTTGTACATGGGTAAGCTAGCTTATGCTACCACTATGAAAAAGTTATCTTTTTATCACGTCTTTATTTAAATAACTAACACCATCTAGTGTACGATTTAAAACTAAGCTTTGTAATGCAAAAAGTGTTGCCACCTCGGTAATAAACGTTGTCCTCCAAGCAGTGCATCACAAGCAGTTTGGATACACTGCTTGTTTTGCAGTGCTACTAGCAAAGCAGTTCATTATTGCAATTCATGTTTAAAATTGTTTTTATTGACTTCAGCAAGAAATAATTAACTATAAGTAGTAAAATTGAATTTATAAATTTTTATAATATTTGACAAGCTGGATACATAAAGCTGTTGATTAAGAAGAGTAGAAAAAATGCTCAGACAGCTTTGAAACCAAAACAACAACAAAGCTAAAAAACAATATTACAATATTATGATTGTTAATAAAAATATAGACCTATATGGAAGTGAAAATGTTATTTTGCATTAAGAATAAGTAAATAGCCTATGAGCTAACAAGGTGTATCAGCTGGTACAATGCTTTATAGATCAGTAGGAAATATGCTTTATAGATTAAATTTGTATAATCAGTTGCAACAGCTACATAGTTGTCTTGAAAGAATCGCAATTAAACTGGATAAGTAACATCCAGCTAGTTGACTGCTGTGAAAAACACTCAAGAACAAAGCTGCCAGCGGAAGTAAGTTGTTGCAAAATATTCAATTAGATGTTTGTTTACCGAGACAAATTGATTTATTTGAGAGCACACGAACCCAACAGACCCCTGACAGCTGTCAACTTGTATAAATACAATAAGAACTCTGCACTTCGGCATCAGTCGCTGTATAACCAGTTTTTGGCAAACAAACCCACCGTCAACAACAACACCAGCCACAACAGCAACGTTTAGCAACAAACCCACGCCGGCGAACAAAACAAAACCAAAGTACCGCTGTCGGATCTTTTAAGATCTTAACTACCGGTGAGTCTCGAGTACTATTTGTATTGTGTGTGTACGTCAACATCAAATCAATTAGAGACAAAAACTTAACTGTCTGTCAGTTCAAGTGTCACGCCCACAAACTGCATGTGACGTATACGCCGCGTTCAACACTCTCGATTCATATTACTCATACATGGCGGCGCGTGTTGGCAATTAGCTTATAAAATTTACATTAAATGCAATCAAATCATTTAAGGTGGCATTTAATTAGCATAACTTGAAATTTTCCCACGATTTACATAGCTGACTCGTTAATATATTTATTGAAAGCATTTTGTTTGAACAAAAAGTATATAAATCGATTTAAAAACCGTGTAAACAAAACAACACAGAAAAGTTTTTTGTGCAACAGTGACGTTTAAATGCTCTGCAGCATGTCGCTGTGAATAATATTTGATTAAAATCAAGATATTACTCATATCGTTATTAACAATAATGCTGTTGTTTTACTTGTTGAAGCTGACAAATAGAATATATAAAAGCTCAGCTTTTCACTGATCAAGTTTCACCCAATAAGGTGACCAGTTCCTTATACCAATTAACAATATCTTGAGCCATCTTTGATTTGTAACACAATACATAGTCAATGACACCCTTTCGACAAAGGGTATAATAAACAATGTGACGCTACCCGCTGACAGGCTGCCAGACAGCGCGTAGCCGCTAGCAGTAACGTAAATTTGTACTAAACCAGTCGCTGGCAGCAGCAGTGTGTCCGGTTGGGACAAAAGAATTTCACGCATTTTATTGGTTCGTACATTATTATTATTGTTGATCCGCTGGCGCCAGTGGAGCTGCCCAACTTTGTTCTACGTTGTACGATTTTAGCTGCAGTTACTACAGCGCCATTAATTTTATGTGAGATCTGGCGATCGGGCGACCAACAGCATTCGATTTGCATTAATTAGTGAGACTTAATGACATATGGCATCGATTGCAGTTTGGCAAAGTCCGTTTCCTTGACACTTCCTGCTGTTACTTTCCGATGCAATTTTCACAGCTTTCTTTCTGGGAGTCGGTGAATTTTTAAATACAAATTTGGTCTTGAGAATGGGGAATTTTTTTTCTTCGATATTATCTATAGACTAATGCTTTGACTATACCAGTTTTACGACAACTTCGTCATAATTTTAAAACGCATTAGCCAAATCTTTATTAAGCTAATGTTGTGAAAACAAAATTTTAATGCCATTCAATCTGTAAGCCAGATTTTTATGCAAAATTCAACGAAGACCCACGCGACAATTCTTTAAAGAAAAAACATAGACACACACACACACACACATCATTTGCATAGTGTCCCCTACATGTAAATTGGAATTTTATTGAGTTTGTATTGATTTCGATTTTATATATCTTTTGTTTTTACTCGTACAAATAACTATAAATGCCGAGCTGTGGACTCTCCGAGACCGGCTTGAAGCGATTTTTTTTTTTTAAGTAGTTGCCGCTGCTGCTGCTGCTGCTGCTACTGTGAACCGTTTCAGACTTCTTGACGTTTTGTTAAGCTTTCGCATCTGAGTTTGGGTCGGGTCGCCTATAAAATAACAAGAGACAAACGTACGTTTTATTATTTCGACTTCGTTCTTGGCGCGCAACGGTCGCATATGCTTTTTACATCGTATAAGCACGTATAAAACTATAGAAGCATTTTATACTCTATATCCATTTGACAGAAAAACTTGACCATCCATCATGTGCACCAATAAGAATCTACTGCTGCTTAGCATTGCTATAACTGCGCTGTGTTGGCTGGAGATTGGTGAGGCGATTCCCTCTATAGGACACTATGGGAAGCGTTTTGGTAAGACACAAAATTGCTCAGCCTTTATGTTGGTTTTACTTATTTGTGTTTTGTGATATACAGATCCCATGGGTGGCATTGATTTCATACAAATTTGCCTCAACAATTGCGCTCAGTGCAAGAAAATGTTTGGGGACTATTTCCAGGGCCAGACGTGTGCGGAGTCCTGTTTGAAGTTCAAAGGCAAAGCTATACCCGACTGTGAAGATATTGGCTCCATAGCGCCGTTTCTCAATGCGCTTGAGTAAAGTTTTCGAAAATGTAGCTGCCCCTTAAAACTGTAGTATATGTTCATGTGTGTACGTTAGTGTTTGGGCGTGTTTTTTTTTATCGCCTGTGAATCAGACACAGTTTTTTGGGTCAATGCGATGCTGTCGACACGATCTTGGATGATGACGATAACGACGATACTAAAAACCAGCGCTTACTAAATATGAGATTTTAATGGCTTTAACTGCAACTAACTATTCGGCAAGACCTCAGCACTTAATCAAAAGAGTTCCTATAGTACTTACTTACCTACTAATAGTTGTAATATTACTCAATATAAAATAATTAACAGAACTTAAAAAGATATTTATTTAGTTTTCATATTATTTATTTAAATGATAGATTTTGCATATAGTACAAAACTTACAACGAAATATTCGTATTGTTTTTAAAATTATTCAAGGTCTTGTTCGAGTGTTATTGACCGTCTTTTTCTTTTTAAACCTATCCAGTATTTTTGCTAATTAATAAAATAATACATATATACAAAAAAAATGTATGGATAATGCATGGAAATGATGGAAATCACTATATAGAAAATGGCAGTGTGAAACTACAAAACTGACTGGCTCAAAGAATGCGTTTTAATGCGAAAAATGCGTTTCAGTGTTCAAGAGAGGAAAAAGACTAGCAAAAGAGACTAAGCGGTAGTGGAAGTGATAAGGAATAGTATAAAACGTAGATAGTATATAGTTGTCTTCATTGCCAAAAGTATAGAGCTATGTCCAATAATGTAATGGTATGCACAAAAACAATTTAGCCGAGAGTATTTCACTTTCTAAAGTTGAGCAACGTATCAGGTATTTCATTGATATAGTTCTGCAAAAACAAGAATCGATTAGTCAACTGGTATTTTAAGCCAAATGTTCTTTCACTCACATAAACAGACGAGTCCAGACCATGACTGCCAAAATCTGCCCACTTGCTCAGATCAATCGATGGTATAATGCCGCTCTTGCATGGTACGCGTGGATTACTAAAACAGGATATTCAAATGAGATTGTATTTAAAAAAAAAAAAACAACTAATACAACAATCACTTACATTTCATGATCGGGCAGAACCATGGGGTAGATTTGAACGGTATCAATCAGATCCGTATTGTCACAAATCAAACGGGAGAGTTTTGCTTTACGTATCTCTTGCAACTGTTCGGGCGTAAAGGATGATGGCTGATTGGGCAGTTCATACCAGAAGCGATCACCGCGACGCAAGTAGCTCATTTGTGTGGCAATCACACAGGCAAATGTTGGACCCAGCATGGAGCCAGGCAACGATTTTTCCGATACACCACCAGACCATAAATCAATGTCCGCAGGATGTCTAAGGGCATAAAGCGTACGAATGAGTAATGGCTGTGATTTTATCGAACCTATACTCACTCAAAGATGCTGCCATAACGCAAAACAGTCTCATTTGGCATTGAGCCATACATCTCGTCCCAGGTATTTGAGGTGGGCAGACCACAGAACTTGCGGAACTCCATGTAGCCGGGAATGCCAAATTCGCGACCACGTTGCATATTAAAGGAAACCAGGTCCATGCCGAAGCGTGCGCCCTCTTTCTTGAATAGATGGTTGGTGACCTCTTGGGTAATTGAATCATCCATGGCTTGGGCCACTTGATTCATCAGACCCATAAAGTACTCATCCAGAACACCAGCTCTATACAGATCATAGGGACGCCGAATCAAGTCCGATAAACGCTTTGAGGCTATGAATTTGTGTGCCTTAGACCAGCGCTCCACAGCAGTGGGCAGCAGGGAGTGACCAAAGCGGAATGCAGCGCCAGCAAATGAGTCAATTATGCCCGGATTTACAGTTGATTCATAGCCATCCCAGTAGCCATCCTTCTGCAGCACCAAACCAAACTTCTCCATTACCTCCTTGCCGAGCAGAATGGGCAAGAACTCATTAAATGTCACATGCTGCACAATGGCAATGTTCATGCGTCGCGCCTCCTGGAACAGTGTCTCATCGTCCCAGTGATGATTGATTTGCGAGAGACCCGTAGCTAATCGATTGTGCTCTCTGGCCATTAGTGTGTGCATGCAGGTCAGCACCAGTTGTTCATTGACACGAATCTCGCCGCCCTCAAAGCAATACATGCTTTTGTTGGGCCGAGTGCAGCCCTCGTCGGGTACATCTAGTTTAAGGGGCAGCAAGTCTTTCAAGCCATACTCCTGGAATACTGGATTCATGCGCATCAGACCACCATAGCCAGTGCGTAGCTTGCGTGCAAAGGATTCCTTAACACCATAAACAGTATTGGCATCAATAACGCCTGTCAAGGTATTAAACTGCTGCCGCGAACCTAAAATATTTTTTGAGTTTGAGTATAGGTAAGGTTTTTAATATTACTTATCAGTTATTTACTCACCTAATCGACAGCCTGGTCTTGGCGATGGGAAGCCACGCACGAAATCAATACACTTGACATTAAATAGGCGATAGAAATAATCGTCATCTGGGATGCGTATCTCATTACAATATGGATGCTTTAGATGCAATGGACGCTTGCAGCACTCTTCGGGATCATTGCGATTAATGGGATCTGGAATCAAAGTCAAATGCACTTTTAATGCTAAGCCAATCGCTTATCACAGTCACTTGACCTACCTAAAGGTGTGCCCGTGAGCGTAAAATCGTGATCCATGAACTGACCCCAGGCAATGACCATTACAGTGCCAGCATGATCATGATAACCATCATCTGGGTGCATTGTGCGCGAGACCACACGCGAGTAGGGTAGATCGCGACCGGTTACCGAAATGCGAGGCGCATTGATGCCATCAGCGTAAAGTGGACCAATCAAACGCTGGAACGGTGCATTGGCAGCGCCCCAAGTCGGATGCTCAATATTGTTGCATAGGCCATCAAAACGGCGATATTTGCCTGGTCGGCATTCAACGCCAGCAAAGAACGGCGGGCAGACATCTCGAATTAGTGTCTTCGAGGTGTCAATTGTGGGCAGACCCTTCTCGATTTCCTCATAGGACAGGCCATAGCTGCAAGATACAATTGGAAATAAGTTGACAGCCAACTATGGCCAGGTATTGACAAATGATATCTGTAAGCATATCTAAATTTGCTGCCAAATTGCTGCGGATATCGCCCAACTTGGCATTTTCCTGTCGTGGCCCGTTCGTTTAGTTCTCTCGTCGGTGCCGATATTTATTTTCAATTTGTCAAAAAATTGCAAAATTATCAATTTAGCCCCGTTTAGTAAGCGGCATGCAATTAACGCGCTTTTGGCACGACCAACAGCTTAACAGTGACAGACAGTGCGAATCGCAGATTTAAGATTTCCCGCTGACGTCAATGACAAACTATTCGCTTTCAATTTAAGCCACTTGGCGTTTTATTGAAGCCGACTGCAGGCTTTGGCATCGTCGTCGTCGTCGTCGTCGTTGGTTATCTTGTGTCTATTGCTGCCCAAAGAAACTAAGTGGAAAAACTTTGCCGTTGGTGCATAATAAATTTTAGTGTCCGACATTTCCTCAAGTGCAATGTGGAAAGTGTGGAAATAAAAAGTGTTATAACCTGAGCAAAGGGAACGATATAAAGGGAAGACAAAACTATTGTTGTTACTGCTGGCACTGAAGATAGCGCAAACTGATATCAGGCGGAATAAAGGAAACTTAACACTCAATTGAGCTGGCAGTTAAATGGAATAAAGGTCCATAAATAAGCCGAACTGAGGAAACGGCTATAAAACAGTTTTTCTGGCATAAGAAAACTTTTACAATTACTTTTTAAGATATCAGCTAACATACTAATACGAATAAAATTGAGTTAGTTTTAATTGGTTTTCCATGGCGAAGATTATGGGCTATGATTGAATGTTAGTGTTAATTACTTAGTCAAATCATAAAATTTATCGTGTATAGATTTTATGTTTGAATTACAACTTTAAATGGTTAAAAAAAAACACAAAAAC
Source organism: Scaptomyza polygonia (assembly GCA_035044585.1). Taxonomy (NCBI): domain Eukaryota; kingdom Metazoa; phylum Arthropoda; class Insecta; order Diptera; family Drosophilidae; genus Scaptomyza; species Scaptomyza polygonia. The sequence goes on along the minus strand of JAWNNU010001659.1, from coordinate 1,221,932 downwards.
ATCAAAAATTTAAAAAAAACAAAAAAAAAAACTCGACCATCCTAAGCCTCTCACGGACTTTGTATATTTTGCATCATATATACATATGTTTATATATTTTTTTTTAGTGCTCGCATCTGATAATAATTGGGCAGCACCAAAGACTGTAATCGTGAGATTATACAACTGCAGCAGCTGCTTTGCTGATGATCCTCTCGCCAAGCTTGTAATCGTGTGTTAGATAAATGGGTGGAGAGGGGGAAGAGGTAAAAAAGAAAGTCACATACAGTTGAACTGTGGAATGGTGGCCAACTAACTTGGCAACCCGCTTACCCACAAAACGCCAGTTGGCCAACTAACAAAACTGGAAATACTTTGGTTGCATCCTCAGCTGGCTTCTTTTTGTATGTTTCTGGTCGCGGCAGGAGAAGTGGAGGATGGGGCAGTCACGCGCACTCTCACTGAGCGTCGCGTGGATTGCATAAGTCTCGAATTTTTTGTTTTTTTTTACATTCGACATGGCAACAAATATTTTCGGGTGGCGAGTAAAAACAAAAAAAAACAAAAACTGTAAGTTTAAGTTGCGCCAGTTTGAAGATGATGTAAAAAGAGTCTGGCAACAGGTGGACAAGTGACTATCAGTCAAAGCCAGCGACGACATCAACGACGACAGCAGTTTTAACATTGCAATTAGCATTTGCATGTGCCAAACTTTCAAAACCATCCAACTCAAGCCGAGAACCTTGAAGGCAGACAGAAAGAGGCATAGCACAACTTTAGTGCAGATCAATGCAGTTGAGCTCCAGTTTAAAGCTCATACATATTTATGACTGCAGGCTGTCGGACAACGTGCAACGTACGACACGATTTAAGTGCCGTGTCATGCGTTATTTGGCAATCATACACAATATTTTGGGGCAGTGGGCGTGCCACAGGCGCAACTTTCAAAATGCGTTTAGCATTCATAGCTGTAACATTTACTTACGTTCGCGCCAATTGTATGGATATATCGAGCAGTAGCTCGCCCACGGTGGCCAACTCTTCAGGCTTCCAGTCGGACTTGGGTTCGGCCACACCTGCAGAGTAAGTGCATCAGATATATATTTATGAATTATTCACTTAACCGCAAAACGATTGTCCACTTACGTATACGTTTTCGTGCATCCGAATAGGCCGCATTGATGGCATCGTAGGTGATACAAGTGCCCGCACCGCTGTTGTATGGATTACTGTAACAGAGACAGAAACAGAGACAAAGCGAGTTAAAACATAGAGGATTTTATTAAATTTCATTGACAATAGCAAGCAATTTGTCGCTATCACATGCTTACCCGCCCACGCACACTACCCACACCCCACAAATACCAACACACACAGCCTGCTTGGTGTCAGATAATCAAATTATTGACGGGCCAACAAACAAGCAGGCAGGCAGGCATTCAGGCAGCAGGAAACAGAAATGTTAGCTAGATTTGGTCACAGTTGAATGCAGGACTTCGATATGGCAACATGGAGCAAGCACGCAACAAACTGAAACAAATATTGTGGACTTATCGCGCTAGTGAACTAACTGCAACAATGCAGCAGCTGTTGCACAAACACTGCACTACATCTTCACACACTCTGAAGATGATAAGGTTTATGAAAATTGTTTTATTGTGTGTCTTGGCCATATGGTTGCTTAATTACTATCACAATGAGATGCAGGAACAGGTAAAGAAAGTAACCTGAACTAGTGAACAAAAATGTTACTAGTGCTGTCAAAGTTGTACATATTTCTATGCTTTTGGGCTCTATGCAAAAGCTCTATGATAAGAAGTTTATAATTGAGCAGTCTGTTATAACTCAACTTATATGTCAGCACTTAAATGACAATTTGCAAGAGTATGCAATCTATAATTGTATCTGTCATTCATAGCGCTGTGCTTTGTCATTGCCACGCCCATTGCGTTATGCGTTGCGACCACCAGAGCGCTGTGATTTCTGTGCCAGGATCAAGAGTGTGCCGCGCCTAAACGACCTTAGTTCCACCACATTCGAAACGGAGTATGCATACACAGGTGCACCGGTCATTGTCAGCGATGCCATGCAAAACTGGACAGCCACAAAGGTAAGTTAACTCACACACACACAGTAACCACACACTCAACCATTTGCCAAACAACTTGTGTTTAGCTTTTTAATTACGAGTACTTTCGTGATGTCTACCGAAGGGCAAAGCGCAAACAGCGCATACGTGACTGCCAATTTTTGCCTTACAAAACGGGATTTCAGGACATTTACGAGGCCTTGGATATGCCGCAGTCACGCATCAAAATGCAATCGAATGAGTTGCCCTGGTACTTTGGCTGGAGCAATTGTCATGCGGAAACAGCTGAGGAATTTCGCAAGCATTATGGTCGACCCTATTTTCTGCCCGAGCGTTCAGAGAACAATGCCGTAGATTGGTTTTTCATTGGCACAGCTGGTCTGGGCGCTCAAATGCATGTGAGTGCGGTTAAGCTTGAAAAGGGATTTAATAAGATTTACTCTGCTTATTCTCCATACAGATTGACAATGTGCGTTTGCCATCGTGGCAGGCACAGCTGGCAGGCAGAAAACGTTGGTTGTTGGTGCCACCACCCGAATGCTATTTTCAATGCCGACGCTTTGAAGTCGTTGTGCAACAGGGAGACGTCAGTAGGGACTTCTGGACTTATAAAATCAAAGTCTTTGAAATGCTAATCTTTTATTTCATTAACAGTTGTTCTAGATACCAACAGATGGTATCATCAAACCTTTGTGCAACCAGGCGAAGTTAGTCTCACAATCGGTGCCGAATATGACTAAGTCGAAGCTATTTTCAAAGTGGGTTTCGTATTTTTCGAACAGGAAGCAGCTCTCACAGCATCTTTTTGGACCAGTTAAAAAAAAAATTAGTAAACTAAACTGCAATTGTAACTGTAACAGTTACAACGTAACTTTACTTGAACATATTGCATTTGCGTTTGTAGCCGGTTTGTTAATTAAATGCCAAAACACGCAAATTTCTCGTCGCAAAATGCCCCTCTTAAAATGGGGGTAAAGCGACTTCCTCAAATGGAGCGACATGTAAAACGCGTGTCAGGTGACAACGATACATGTTAACAATGCGTAAGTATTAAATAATTATAACAACAACAACTGCAAGACACACATATACCTACATACATACAAATAGATATAAGTGCTATAGCACCCAAGATATTGGCCAGACACGCAATGAAAAAATAAACTATTTAAGCAATGGACGACATTCTTCACGAACTTGCATTCATTTGTGTGTGAGTGTGTGTGTGTGTGCAACATGTTGCATATATGTTGGGTCTTATCAAATTGCTATGCGTTATGTGACAATGAAAATCCAAGTTATAGATGCATAGATCTGCACAGAAAATTGCTCTTAGCTGTAATTATTATTTTTTTTAGCATTATTTTTATATTGCACTCTTTATATGATGATCAGACTGCTCGTATCAATTCTGTTACGATAAAATTTAAAATATTATTTAATACTCTTTAATGAGCGTTAGGCCAAATATGTTACCACTTAGCTCAACAACTCGATCTGAATTAGGGTAATTGGCGAACATTGTTGGAAGATTGCAAACATTTAAATTTTTTTTCGGCCACAATTTGTCAAATGGAAAATGGCGTCTGGCACTTAACTGGTCTGCCAGCTAATTTTCAAAATTTATTACTGATGGAAAGTTCAATGTGCGCATTGGATTGGCTGGCAAGCAGTTGAGCCAGAGAGTTTTGGGCCAACTAGAAAGTTGCTTGCATGCGGCACGCACTGGAATCGACTTGGGACTTGGTTATCCTGATTGGGTTGCTCTGGCAGTGACTGCTTATGTGTATGTATGGAATCAAATCGCGTTTGCAGGTGCGCAAGATACATGCGAATGCTTCCTGCTAAAAAGTGAAACTGTATTTGGTTGCATGCGGCCGGCATGCCGTATGCGTAATATTGTGAGCTGTGAGTAATTGCAAAAGCGTGTTGTAAATCTGCAGACACACAGCATCTTAAAAAAAAAGTAGAAGAAAATAAACTTTCAGTTATCTATGCGTGCATGAGTTTGGGCCTTGTGGCATAACCAAGACTACCACGCTTACGCATACCCAGACTATCCAGTAAAGAGGGGGAGACAGCAAACACAAAATATTGACTACATATATATCAGAGCAACGTCAGCTGCTTCAGCAGGCACAGCAGCAATGAAAGTGGCCCAGGTCGGGCGAACGAGTATTTATCTTTTAAGTAGGTTGTTTCGGCCGTAGCAACGATTGTGGACTGCATTTTTAGCCGGCCGCAAACAAAGTTCAATAGCCAGGCCAAAGCCAAATAGTTGCCGAGTCACGTTTCTGCAGCAGCCAACTGCAAGCTGCCCCTAAAATTAGCTCAACTCTCTGGTGACCCCTATATATATAGAAAATTTGTTATAGCCCGATCGTGCGACATTTAAATTGTTACCGTCTGTGCAACATTGTGGCGCATGGTTGAAGTTCAGACTTGGTCTTTTGTCACTTTGAACTTTTTTTTTTTTGTTTTTTGTCGTGTTTTGTCTTTTCAAAGTCACATTTCGAAATCATTTCAAAATTTCCGTTTGCCATCAATAGAAGACGTGGCCGTGCAGCAGCTGTTGTCGCTGTTCGCGCCACAGGTGCCTTAAGTGTTGCAATGCCATTTATTTGTAAAGCTGTTGTTTTGCTGCTGCTATTTTTTATTTCGTTTTTGTTTTTGGCTGTTGACTGTTGCAGCTGTGACTGTGGCTGCTGCATTTGTGCGGTTTGTCTTACAAAAATTTTACCAATAAAGCTGTGGCTGCGACTGTCAAGTGCCGTCAACAAGACGCGTTCGCATCACATGACTGTGTGTTGCACTTTAAGCCTTAAGATGAAGAATAGCTGCAGTCGAGGTTAATAACTCATCTTAAAAACAAGCAAAATGCATATCAGACAGAGGCTAACAAGAGTAACGATTTATTTTAAATGTGCCATTGTATGATCACAACAAAAACTTCTTTTACTATATGAGCTAGAATAATGAATGAAGCTGAATCTAAAAAAAGATGCAAGTGTTTTTCTTAAATTCATTTAATATTGTGAACTATTGTACTCTGGGCTATCATGTAAGTATATAAGACTCAGTCAAACCCTATAACACTTCACAAGTACTTCAAGCTCTGCCTTCAAAATGAGATTTTCGGTTCTTTTGCTCCTTGCCGTTTGCATCTGCGGCGTGTCCGTTGTAAGTGCGAGGGGTCCACGGAAGGAGTGCAACAATATCTGTACAGCTGTTGTAAGACCTGTATGTGGCACCTGGAGACGCGGCAGAGTAGTAAGCGTCTGCACTTTTAGCAATCAGTGTAGGTTGAGAAGCCAAAGATGCAGAACAAATCAAGGTAAGCTAAATAATTAATTTGAACTGTATCAAAACGTGTTTAATCCCTTTAATCTCTCAATTAGATTGGCGGGTCACTAGACAAGCTCCATGCAGAAGGCAAACAAATGATTGCGCGCAATTGTTGAACTTGGCTGGATAAATCTTCGAAATCTACAAAATATCCAAAGTGCGCACTAAAATAAATTCTAATAAAACATATTCATGTATATAAAAGCGTATTTTGTTTAACGACTTATTGCACTGTTAATGTAGTTGTCCTGTCCAACAAGTAGATCCAATCACTCAGCCTTTTACTTGCTTCACAATACATTCATATTATAAAGGCAGTTACCCGCTGCGTTGACTGACTATGTGAGCTGCAGTCCCAGGTCCCAGCTGCAAAGACACACGCTGGTCATCGCCAGTTGAAGACTCGCTCCCAGGCGTGCAACATATGCCCCCGTTGCCGATTTGGCAAGACAAACAGTTTCAACACGGTGTCCAGTTTGTTGCCGCTGTTAATGATTAGCTCAAAGCCAGCCTAACGCTGTGTGTCGTAGGTGTACGAAGTATCGACAGACATTCAGTGAGTGCATGTTGCCACTGCGTCCGCAACAACGTAAGATTTATGACTGTCAGTTTTAAGCATTTTGCCATTTTATTATTATTTTTAGTTTTTTTAAATATATTTTTTGTGTGTCAACGTTCAAATATTTGAGCGCAAACGTTACTCAGTAGCCACTTGCAAGCTCTCGCACATTTTCTATTTAAATTTGTTGTATTTAGTACTTACTGCGTGCCACGAAACAGATTAACATTGTAGTCATAGACAGAGGAACGACCCGGTCCGGCCAGCAGCAGGGCACATTCCGAGCCATGTGCTGATTGCTGTGGCGCCCCAAATCGATGATATTGCGCCTGTGCAGCACTTAGTAAACACAGCATAAATATTCTGTAAAAATATAACAATATATTAAAATTCATTTATCTAAGCTTTTTATTGTGTGTGTTGGAGTATTAAGTTGGGCCATTAATCACCCCAACTGGCCAAAAGCAGCAGCAACAACAGCTGTCGATTCGCTGCCAATGTATGCAATTTGAGTTGCAATTGAGTTTTTGGTTTGTTATTGGGTTGTGCATTGTATTTTTTAGTGCCACACATTTGCGCGCGGTCTGATTTTGTTGACAGCTGGCAGCCTTGCTATTATTGAGTCAAATTAACGACGGGGGGCACGTGTTGATGTTAATAGCTTGTTCGCTTTTTGTCGCCCGCAACAAATACATATTTAATATTTTCGGTCAATTGTTAATGACTTTTTTCGTGAGCAGCAACAGCAGCAACAGCAGCAATAATAGCAACAACAAAAACAGCAGGTACAGTGAAAGTACCCGGTGTTTGGCCCTGCCATCAGGTTTGGTGTTCATTTATGATCTATTGCTTGTGGGCTTTTGATGAAAATGAGAGCTGTTAAGGGCATATCGCGATGTTTCGCTGCTCTTGTATAAGCTTAAATAAAACGCATTTAAATCCTTTCACTTTTCACATCGCATTCAATATTGTGTCTTTTGTGCTGAGGCTTTCTTTTTAGCTGATACTACAGGTGTATCTCGTTTCAGTGGTGCCTTTGTGTAATTTGAGTGGCATTGTGGCAGGTGAACAGCCCAACAGCTATGCAAACACCACACTTAAAATTATTTATGAATAAGTCGCAAGTGCTTTATTTTGGAACACAATAAATCCCATTCTTGTATACTCATTATAATCTTGCTATTGTTGGTGTATATCGAGTTCTAGGCGATCATGAAACTATATAAAGCTGAGTCAAGCCCTACTAAGCAACAACATTTCTTCAAAATGAGATCTACGACAATTCTTTTGCTGTTCGCTGTTTGCTTCTGCGCCCTATCTGTTGTGAGTGCTAGGCGTCCAGGCAAAGGATGCCCTCATGCATGTACCAGGGAATTTAAACCTGTCTGCGGCGCCTGGCGACGAGGCAGATTAACGAGCATTTGCACTTTTAGTAATGCCTGCACGATGGTACACCAAAAATGCAGAACGAATCAAGGTAAGTTAAACATGATATGTTATAAACTGTGTGAAACTGTTTTTGTTTTTTTTTTTATTATTATTAGATTGGCAACTTATTCAACAAACACCATGCACAAAGCAGACAAGAGATTGCAAAAAATTATTACGAATTTCCGGCTAAAACAAAAAAATGCAAAATCTCTAAATACAAAATATGAAAAACAAATAAAGCAAAACATAACAAATCATGTATTTTCTCTAATTAGAGCATAGCGGAGATAGCTAAGACTGAGGTAAATTTTTTTTAATGATGTGATTTTTCTTGGAGCCATCATTCATCTTAAACTCATTCAACTTGACCGTTGCAAGTTTGTTGCAAAGACTTTGTTCAATTTTTTGTATGCCTCTTGTTCATATAATATTTTAAAAGTAATTAAGCGCCACTTGTTTGTAGCAAAGAAAAATAAAAGCATTTATAAAGTTACACAAATCAAATGGTTCAAGGCGACATTTCGAAATAATAAGCGTGCAATGTTTGCAATTAAATGTTAGTTAACTGATTAGTTGGTCCCGTTGTTGTGTTTGTGTAGTTGTTTTTAAACCACACCAATCCAAGGCAATTAGAACGCAGTAAAAGGCTTAAAAATCGCCCACGCAGTGATTGGCTAGTTGGATGCCAATTGGGCACGCCTGACAAAAAATTGAATAGCTGAAAATTGAGTTGATTGCATGCAGGCCAGCAGACCAACAGACCAGCAGACCAACAGACCAGCAGACTAACGTATCACCAGTCAGTATCACCAGTTGCCACTGCGTAAGTCAATTAATTGTTGCTCGCCATTGGTGAGACAGCTTTTGTGAAAGGCGCTTATACGCATTCACACACAAACAGTTAACGTCCTTCTGGCCAAGAGAGTCAAACACAACGACAACAACATTATTGCATATTCATGCAGCGTCAAGTTTTACACCTGCCCGCAAGAGTCAATTAATTTTTTTCAGTGACGGCTGCTAACTGCTTTTTAAAAAAAACATTTTGCATGTATGTCAGGCACAATTGCAACTTATCTAACAATACAACAGATTTGCATAGCGCCCAACATTTGTTTTGTCCCACTCAGACCACATTTTGGCAAACTAACTACACAATTGTTGACCATATTTGGTAGTTTTTGGGCCAGGAGTGACCCCTTTTGTTAACCCAAAAAGCCTTTTAACAATATATGTATCTGACTGCTAACAATGCCCGCACACACTGAACTTTCAAAAACCAAGATACAGTTTGCCTGAAATGGAAGCCCAACTGATCTGCACATATTAAGAGCGCGTCCAACGTTGACATTTGTTAATAATTTTTTATCAACGCTAACGTTAATTGCCCGTTGCATTGTTATAACTGTTGTTACTGCGCTTCCATTGTTGTGGCATTGCCTGATGTTGCATGAAACGTTAAATTTGCATCGTTATGTCATCTCCCTTTCAGCTGGCATTCATATAAGTCTTGTGTTGCAGGCATATTGCCCAGCCCCAGGGGCGCGCCAAGTGCCTAGGACCTTTTGAATGGGCTCCCGATGTGGACTGTGATGTTGCTGCTGCTTCTGCTTTTCATGCTACTGTTGACTCTGTTGATGCAGCTTACCACATCTTAAAGCATTGTTGTTTGCTACACAGAGGGTTTTGTTTTTGTTTCTTGACAAGGTGTTGAAATATGCATAATTTTTACCTGATTATTAGCAAAAATAACAAAGGAAGTGCATTCCAAATACGGTATAATATCAACCCTGTGAATTTGTGAAATTGCAAGTTTAATAAAGAAGATGTGCATAAAAGATGCCTACTCATACGTATAGAAACTATTCACTTAATCATATCATTTAAAATCTGATTGTTGTGAAAATATGCACGTCAATGTACGATGCACAATGATAATCTTAGATACGAACTAACTAAGAAAAATATGTATATATAATATAATATGTATATACGAACTGAACTTTGATGCTGATAGAAAATAAACTATGTACGTACAAGTTTACATCTTTTTCATTATACAGGGCTAACAAGTTTTTCAAATAGTTGTATATTATTATTAAGAACTCATCTAACAGCTTTGAGGGTGCGAACAAACATTTTCAAGACCTGCTTTAAGACCTTAAAAATAAATAATTGTTTTAATAAATGCATTATTATAAAGCTTAAGGTTCATAGAGATTTTTTAGCCTTAAGGTTTTAATTGTTATTATAATTTATTTAAGATAAATATTCATAAAACTTTATATACCCATTCAAATATTATACAAAAACATTAACATTTCAATTCATAAGCATTTAAAAGATTAATAGAGCATTAAGTATGAATGCCAATATATCCAAAAGACAACGCATTCTATCCATAATAAAAAATGAAAAAACCCGTGCCTGGCTACTCGAATCTAATCGATTGCTTATGCCAAATTCATGAGATTTTAATTGTTGCATTTAGTTTTGCTCAACTTTGTGCACCGGCTGCTGTTGCACCGAACCAATTGCTACAGACCAAGTGAATCTCGCTCTAGACAGAACTGAAACTGACCAGACCCGGCTTGTCTTAGGCCACAGTCATGTCTTCACATCCGTTCGCTAGTTTTCGCACAATCAACGAGTGCTAATAAAAAAATCAAATCAATAGTGCACACACGGCGCATACTTAATAAACCGTTGGCCAATTGCAACACGAAGCGCATTTATGTGGCATTAGTGTCGCTCTTTTTTATTATGCCGTAAATCGGCAACATGTTTGCAGAGAAGCAAACACGTTTTATAGGTCTGCGTTATGGGCCAATAAGCAGGCCAAAGCTGCTATGACCCAAATACAATAAGCTAAAGAACCTATCAATTTAAACGGAATTGACGTGATCTTGTGAAGGGTTTTGATATATCACCCCAAATGGAACCAAAACTGCACGCGAATGCGATGCCATGCTACCACCGATAAGCATCGGACATGGCTAACGTGCAGTTTATAGACTTGAATATATCGAATTCGTTCGATTAGAATGTTCAGCGGAGACAGGCCTAACAGCTGCTGTTGTAGCTTGTAGCTACTATCGTCAAGCATTTGATCTTTGTTGCGCATACCGCTGCCACGTTGTCCATTGATAACTAAGTAGGCGATCTGCGGGCCAACAACTTATTAATTGGGCGCACAAACAAGCAAACGCCTTTGCTGAATTTATAGCTAGCAGAGTGCCGCAGCTAATTGCAAACAAATTGCAGTGCTTAGCACCAAGTCAAACTGTTTGAGCAAGAAGTTAATACAATCAGTTCAGTTTCAATGCCAAAATTATTGACCAAATATTGCACAGATTCAATGCAAAACTCGCTGCTCGCTGCTGTCCAGAGCCAGTCCAATCGATTGTGAATGCATAAATCAAATGCAAAGAAAACAACTTTTTAATTTGATGTTGATCGTTTGAATTTGGTTTGTTATTGTACAAGTAAACTGCCTTGACTTTCTTAGCTCTACATTAAACATTAACTCAAGTTTCAAGTCTCATATGAGCATCTGCTAACGTGACACCTACATACGAGAATGTTGTGCTTACATATGTCATAAGTGTAGCAACGGCTTTCGCCAACTTGCTGCACAATTTGCTTTTCAACAGTTACCAAATTGTTGCATGAATTCAATAACTCAACGACTCTGAATGTCTAACAATTGGCACATCGTCATCATCGTCATCATCATCAATTTAAGTGCGGATGATGCAAGCGGTACTCCACTTGGCCTGCCTACAAATGAGCAGGTGATTATCGCTTAGTTTTTTTTTCGGATTAGTATGGTTTGTTTTTTTGATATTCAATATGGATTTGTGTATTTTCGAGTGTATTGCGTATACCAGCATACCAACATGAAACATTATGCTTTGTTTAAATAGCATTTCAAGTTAATATGCAACACTTCACGAGTAGTTGCATCTAAACTTTTTTCTGGGCGCTGCAACATGCCGCATAGTTTTGCTTTCAATTGCCACATCATTTTGACAAGCGCACATTAAATCAGACCAAACCAAAAAAAAAAAACTGTGAAACAACAACAACGAGAAAAAAACCCATCCGCAAGATATTTGGGTTAGCTTTGGCTCTCACGATCTATAAGACGTTGGTATTGTCGATCTGAAGTCGCTTCATTTTTGCTGCACGATCGCCGACAGCTACTGCATATTAATTAATGCCGGCTTTTGCGTTTTCTATGCGCTCTCTTCTACTGATAAGCGCAAAAAAGAGAAAAACACAGAACTTTACTACATCCGAAAACATATGTACATATGTGAGTATGTAAATTTCACTTTCGGTTCTCACGCTTGCCAGCTACATGGCGCATATACTATGTAGATGTAGGTAGCAGCTATGATTTACAATGGGCACATAAATAATATTTGTTTGTCATAGCAGTTATTTGTAACACTTTCTCGCCTGTGAATCAGCAGTTTCCGTATTACTTAGAAATAAAGAAAATTTCTACACCACACAGTTGAGTTAGCACAAACAAACATGAGATTGCAATTTGATGGATGATTACTGTGCATAATTAGAGACACACAATTGCTTGTAAACATAAGAAGATGCATGGTCTTTAGAAATGTCGCTGAATTTGTGAAGGGATTATAGTTTTTTGCCATCCGTTCATCTTGTACCTAATAATCTCATTATTTGTAACCATGCTGAACTTTCGCATTTTTACACAAAAATCATCATTAATAAACAAAAAATGAATTAAAGTAAAATTTATAAAATAAACCCTTGTTGTTGGCAGCATGAGCATTATTTATGCTTCTTTTTGAATTAAAAAATTATTTCGGTTAATTTCAGTTAATGTCGTGTATTATGGCCCATCATCTGTTGAAATACAATCCTCAAGATCTGTATATCGAAAGTGAATGTTGGGCTAACATTCACTTTGAAAATCGAGCACCCAAGCCAAGTGCCACACAGCCCATCAATGTCAGGCGCACAAAAAAAAAAAAACAACAAAAAACAATTTGCTCGAATGTATATATATATATATATATATATATATATATATATAAATGTATTGTGTTGAAAGAAACCGTGGTTTTGTTGCCCAAGAAGTATGGCTAGACGAGAGGAGACAAGGAATTGGCATTATTCGAGTAATTGTAGCAAGGCATATGACCAAAAACCGATGCACATAAAGATACAAGTACAAAAAAACCACTACAAAAACAATTTAACCACAATTCACGGCTGCTGTCGTCGTTTGAACCTTGTAAGGCTTTTTATATAACACATAAAAATGACAACAGCAGACTTTCCTACTATTTAGAGTGTGTGTGTGTATGTCTGACTTTGATCAAATATGTATATATACATTGCTTTATGGTCAACCACTCATTAATGCGCAACACAATGCGTCTTTTATCGCAGCAATTCGATCTTTCAATTGGGCGCTTTCCAAATTCGCACAAGAAAACACACGCCCATCAGATTTGTGGCCCAACTTTGGCATTTGGGGTCCACAAGCAGAAAGTGCATGCAAATTGAGCTGCAGCAGCAGCCTTGACACAAATCCGATCAGAGTGCCGGTATAATCTTTCTCTCTCTCTCTCTCTCTTTTTTGGCCTTTAGCCATTTCACTTGCTCTCTATAGTCAGACAATTATGTCTTCATTTTATAATATTTACGCTAACCGGATTTCTAGCAAGTCAAGCGGCAGATGCAGCCCAGTTTTAGTTTGGGAGCATTGAAAGCGCGCGATTGCAGCAGGAAATCAACTTCACATTGCACTTAAGGCTGTTATTTATTTTTTTTGTTCGGCTAAGCTTGTCTTCTACATTTATGGAGAAAGTAAAGTGAACAAATGCAGACAGAGACACAGACGGCCACAGACTGGTTGTGCATGAATTCCAAAACAACAACAAACTGGCAAACTGGCAAACATTTGGCCAATTGTGTAACTCGATTTGAACTTCTCTTGCAATGTTAATGACCTCGTTATCGCCCCCTCATTTTTATTTTTTTACTTCAGCATTAAAGCATTCTGGTTCTGTTCTTAATAGCTATATTTTATGACTTGCAAACGTGGCCAGCAGCACCAACTGGCAATTAACAACAATGCGATAACTCAATATTGTTACTGTAAATTGTTAGCCCAGTCTTTGCCTGTTATTGCTGCTGTTAGCTTAGGTGCGAACTGCCGTTAGTTAAAGAATATTAAAAAGCAAATGCTATAAATATGCTAAGGCAACAATTTCTGAGTCATGCCGGACCTTAACACGCCCACAACACACACACACACTCTATACACTGCCCAGCCTTAAATCGCAGATAATCCAACGAGCTGACTACCTCGATCATTTGACTTGACAAGCTGTAGTTGAGTTATATGTTTATTCAATTATACTCTCTACTAGTATGCCCCTATACTATTATGAACAACTTTAAAACTTATCTTTCACCTCCGTGCCTAATTGGATTTTAAGCAAATAACACGTAGTCAAGCTGAGCTCTATTTAAGTAGGTGTGAATGCCAAAATTAACTTCGAAATGCGGGTTTTACTACTACTACTACCAAAATCAAGAGCATGACCTATACGCTCATTAAACTAAGCTTAGCTCTATCGTAGAGGCTGTCGGCGCTGATTTGTTAACCAACAATATCATAAATTGTAAGCTGTGATTGGGAAAAGCACATAAGGTGAAGAAAGTTTTCGGTAGTCTAAGAGAGCGGATGTACTTAGTAATATCAAAACAAACAAAAAACGTGTTATTTTTTATAGAACTCATTAAGCCGCGACTCAAACAATTACACACTCAACGCCATTTGTAGCAGCTAGCACAAAATCTTGTATCTTCGACCTGAATATAAATGTGGTAATCAAAACACAAACATGGCACATGCCAGTTTATTAAACAGCGTCAAAAGAACTCAAAGCAAAAATGAAAAATTTCTCTGCCTGACCACGCCAGAACTTTCCACAAACAAATACACCAGTGCCACGCCAAAAAAGAAAAAAAAACAGAAAACAAAAGAACGGTAATGTGCTAAACAGAAAGTTTGCCATAACACAGTCAGGTGGCGAGCAAATAAAAATGACATAAAACTACAAGACAAGTTAGTATCATAGAATGGGATTAGCTTATGCCACACACACACACACACTCGAGTCTTGTGGTGGTCCAAAATTAACTTGAACAATGTGTGTTGTAAGGTGGCATGCCATGCCATAAATCCAAAATGCAACTCATTAGTGTGTGGCATAGAAATATATACACAAATACGTACAACTTAACAACTAGCTACTAGTTAAGTTGTGCCAAACTGATCTGGCGACACATACATACCTTAAAATCATTTTGTTGACGTTGCACGTTACCACTTGGCCGTTGAACGTTGTGTTGTATCTGCTAATGACTTCTTTAAATGCGATTTTGTTTCGATTTGTGCGTTCGTGTTTCGCACGCAAAAACTGCAAAATAGCTGCAAATTAATCCAATAATGGCTGGCGGAACGATAAAGTTGCGAACGTTGCGACAGCCCACGCAGTTGGCGATAATCGGTTTTGTTTTTTTGGTTTTTTGCTTCGTTTCGTATTCCTTTTAACTTGGCCTTAATTATTTTAAGAGCCAAAGTGCAGCACGTCAGCTGCAAGTTCAAACACACTCGCACAATTTGCTTGAAGTTTTTTGCTTAAGTCATTTGATTTTAGAGCACATTTCTTTTCAGCTTTTAAGCTTGCCCTTTTTTCACCTTGTCATTTTAGTAATTTATGAGTATTCTTATTTTTCACTGCACTTGTTGATCGTTTTGGGTTTTTGTTTCAGTTCAACACTCAGCCAAAAACAACAAGCAATATCTATAGCCGCTTGCAGTACCGCCACGGCGTGTGTCCAACAAATAACTGAACTCAGCAGCCCAATGCTGCCACACAAAACCAAATAACTTGTCGACTTGAATGCGGCTGTGGCGGCGTCAACGCCAGCGTCAACGTCGAAACGCCACCAGCGCCAACAGCAGCATCGACAGCGGCAAAAGCCACAACAACGGTGACGATAGCGATAGCAGGCCAAAACAACGGTCTCGATATTTGCCCAGTACTTTGGTTATCAGCCAGCCAAGCCAGCTGCCAACAACAGCACCGGCAAAACAAACGCCCAACAAATACAAACGTGTCGGCACCAGCGCACTTCTCCGACGCTACTTTTAAGCTCGACTTTGGGTTTGACTTGAAGCAAACAAACAAAAGCGTCGTCGTGTTTGAGTGCGAATCTGAGCTGCAAGTTAGGTCGGCTACTGCTGTCAACAATATGGTGAGTTTCCGTTAAAGTGTGGTAGCTTTTAAGCGTTGTGGTGTATAAAGTAGCGTGCATATAAAGTTCGTTGCCTAACTCTTTTGTATTGTTTCAACCGAAATGATCAAATTAATCCACACAAAGACTTATAAGTATAAAAAACATTTATTCAAGCCTTAAGACCTTTAAAATTAAACTTTTTTATAATAAATTGTTATTGCTGCTTTTATTAGTACTGCTATAACAATTTTTTTTATTTAATTTCATAGAAATACCATAATGATATAAATTGTTGTTATTGTGAACAAATCAGCCTTTTACTTCATGTAAGGCATATAAAAATAACGCCAGCAATTTAATTTAAATAAATCCAGTGCGCGACAAAGCGTCAAAATGCCAAGCCGTTGAAATAATTTTAATTTGAGACATGCTAAAATAAAGTTGAATATTTTTTATACATTCGATATCGAATTGGTGGCCTTTGGCTTCGGCTTTGGCTTCAGCTTTGGCATTATTTGCCTTTACAATTGCTTTGCATAAACGCATGAAAATTGTGCAACTACTTGAAAAAAAGAGAACAGCAACAAGAACAACTGCTGTGTGCCACGAGCACCACGCATTTTTGAAAAGTGGATGGCTGGCTTTTGTTGTCTGTTCGTTCTTTTATTAAAGCCAACAACAAAAAACACATTTTTTTATGCGCATTACAATCTGCGTTATCGACCTGGTTTGACGGCATTTCATTTTGTTCGTATTTGTTGCGTTTTTCGTCTAGTTTATTAAACATGCCATTAAATTTTAATGTCGTGTGACATTTTTGTTTACGCACCACGTCAATGTAGAGCAAAACATTAGCATGTTTGCATATTAGTTGCTCATTTTTCTTGTCTGTCATTGAAGTGCTTAATTAATATTTGTCACATGATCATTTGATGCTCGAGTGCATCATAACTTAATTGTTGGGCCTTTGGCTGTTGATAAAGTTTGTATTACTTTGGCAAACTTAATTGCCAACGCGCCTTCGTTTGGGCCATTTGATTAGCCAGTCGCCAGAACAGCCAACTAAGCACAAATGGTCCATGTTAAGCCAATTTAATTAAGTTGGTGAAGCATAATGCCTTAGCCACAGTTTACTGCAGACAACCTTGCTGGCATTCTTAACATGTTCAAGATTTTTACCAACGCACTGCATGTAGACTTGTTGTTGTTGTTGTTTTGGCTGCTGCGTTCACTTTTCAAATGCTTAGAAAATGTCAATTTTTGGCACAATGTTATTTGTTAGTTGATCGAAGCGATTGAGCAATTGTTGATATGTTTGTACTGATTTAAATGGCTGACTGGCTAATTGTATATAGGCAAACCGCACGAATATGTCTTAGAAATTACAAACTCTTGACACTCCAAGAGTGCACAGCTGGCGACAACTCTGCGTATGAGTCATATTGGACTAACAGGGCGCCTTAGGCATATAGTTCCCTAGTGGCCTGTATAAAGTGTTTAAGCCAATATAATTTCGCTTACATAATACGACGCTGTTGTTAGCAGCGATTTTGTGGTTTTTAGTTTTTACGCAATTTTTTCTATAGATTATTTGAATCATTATTGCCATGACATTTCAGTTTTTAGCCAAAGAGCACTTATCAAAGCAATTGGATTTGCTATATCTTAGACAATTGTAAGCATAATTTTCTCATATTGTTGCATATGAGTTAACACAACATAATTCGACCAGTGCCGACCCTGAGCCATTTGAGTGTTGGGTGTGCGAAGGTTGCTTTTTAAACGCCATAATCGATTTTTACAGTTTTGCCCTCTTTTGGCTTTCGCAAACCAGAAATTAAATACCTTTGTCCAGCTAAGACAAACACAGTCCAGTTAAGCCAATAATGAAGTCTTCTATATGCCAATTATAACGTTGGCGACCGCTAATGAGAAATTGGCATCAAAATCGTTTCAGCTACGGTCTTAGCTACTTACGACTCATGTTTTATGCATTATTTTAGCAGCTGGCCAAAAACTGTTGTCAAAAATCGCAATGTGCAGGCTCTAGACTTGTATTATAAAATGAAAAAAAGATGTTTTAACGGTTTTGTAGTGGAATAATACATTAAAACAAAAGTAGACAAGAAGTACACATATTTTTAGTGTTATTGTGTTTTATGCATTAAAAGTGATTACAATTTAAATAACTTATTTTTTTATACGCAGCACGCGTCAAAAATATTTTAAAACGGAATAAAAATTGTTTCTTGTTAGTTTACGGTTCGGATTTCTTAACGTCTGGGCAAAATTTAAGTGGAGTATATTTAGTAGGGAATGTGGGTATATTTATTGGGGTTAGAGTGATGGCTGTGGCCCGAAATGATAGGAGCGGGAATGCCATATTGGTAGCCAGAGATGGAATGACGGTGACCAATGGAAACTGGAGCACCGATTTGTTGACCGAGAACGTTAGGATAGTTATGCGCTTGCTTATAAGCAATGTTATGATGATAACCGGTTGAGATTGGCCCGATTCCTTCGACTCCAACTGGCCTTCCAGCGATTCCATGGTGAGTAGAATGGCCAACGGGTCTGTAAGCCACATGTTCAGCAAATCCATTTGGCGTTAAGAGCGACGACTCTGGACGATGGGCGATTGCGCCGTAGACCAAACAACTGAGTAGTACAAGCAAAGTAGCAGCCATGTTCGAAAGAAGGTTCCAAATGTGTTGAAAGGTACAACTGATGCTCTTTCTGGTTGAACACAAAGGTTTTATAGCTTGACTTGACAAATTATTAGCTTAATTACTTATTGTGCTCTCGCATTTCAAAATAACGATAAATCTTGTTTATACTACTTATCAAGATCTACTTGTAAGTATTTAAAAAGGTTTCAATTAAAAAAAAACCTAATCTGGAACATGCTTAATTTGTAGCCGGCTAACCACTTAGCCTTAAAATATTTTTCCATTTATATTCATATGATCTTTTTTTCTGTTCAAAATCTATGTTGAACATAACTGTCAAAACGCGATTGAGATTAGTTCGTCCTCCACAGTTTTCATCCATGAATAATACTTCAATGAGAATACCGTTTATTATCAGAGAACCGACCCTTCTTGATGAATGGTCGCTTCTTAGAGTGAAAGATGGCCGATCTTGAGCATGTGCATCGAGCACAAAGCAATACAGATAGTTAATATAAAAGAAGCTCATGCTTGTCGATCTCTTTAAATTTTTTTTTTTTTAAGGATTATTGTTGTTTATTATAATTGTTATAGTCTGATGTTCTTACTACTTAACTTGGCGCATTTTTTTTAAGTTCTGGGCCAGCCATACTCAATCATAGCCTTGATGAGCCGTTTTACAATTATATAAATAATTTTAGAATTCTGAAAATTCTTTTGAATTGAAATAAAGAAAATAAAAATATTTGTTTTCAATTTTATAACGTGCTTTTGTTCTTATAATAATAAGTATGTTTATAGTAAATGGTTCTCTGTTTGCTTCTTAGTTATTATTTATTTAAAAGATTAAGTCAAGTATTTAATATATAGCTTAATAATATTTTAAGGAGCACTAGCTGCTAGAACCTTCGACTGAAATCATTGGTAAAATATTTTCTGTTCTTTCTAGTTCTAGCCAGATCAATTAGATGGGAAAGGTCTGGTTCTTTGACGATTTCCCACAGTGGTGCTCAATCCTCTTACTAAAGATGCAACGCCAAGTCCTAAAAATGAATTTGATCATTGTAGGGCTTTAGTGACGCACACAAAACTCCACATCAGGATAATAAATACGAAACGCATTTTTGGCCTTGTTTGGAACTTTTATAATGGTTTCAATGGTATTTTAAAGGTTAGCTAATGAACGTAACAGACGGTTGGAAGCATCTCAGACCTCATTTAGTGTATATATTGCTGAGCAGCCTTAACAGCCGAGTCGATATAGCAATTTTATAGCATTCATTCATCCATGTGTTAGAGTAATACAATCATAAAAGAAAGACACTTCCCATTTGCAATTTGGCAGATTAAGTTTATTTTAAAGAATCTAGACAATATTTAAGTTTAGTTTGACAACTAAACCTAAAGATTCACTAGACGGGAACTATAAATCTTATTTCAGCAAATAATTCTATGAGGCGACCAGCTGCTATAAATGTGTCAACTCCTCTGCGTCTAGGGGCGATCGAATTGAGTGGACTTCCTTGACGTCCTGCACGCATTGAAGATGGTCGATTTTGAGCAAAGGCTCCATATACTAAACAAGAAAGCAGTAAAATTTTAATAAAAAGCATTTTAGCTCTAACTTAGTGACTGTTTTGAGAGCTTTATGAATCTAAATTGGCTTCAGGTTGAATATGTCCCTTTTATACATATGACAATTTACAACAATAAATTTTTGGCTAATTAAGTCTTGCCTAAAGTGATATAATTAAATATACATTTATTTTTTAAAAATATGAATTTCGTTGTGTGAATTAGAATTTAGAAACCTGAAAAGATGCAACGAATGTAGATAATTGCTAATGTTTATTACCAAGTTCAAAACTTATACAGTTACAATTCCACTTCATTTTTTATGGTGAAGGTAATTATTCCTGAATGTTTCAATCATTTCAATACGAACCAATTCGAAATTAAATCAAGATTGTTACTAATGAGCACAAACTTTGTTTTGGCTGCAATTGCTTATCCCATTCTGCCTACAATGAGTTGAGTGAACGCATCTGGCTTCTACGCTTTCTTTATTTTGATTTATGTTCAACAACAAAGCAGTTAAATAATGATAATGCGCATTTTGATGTTGTAAAAAAGTTTGTTAAGCAACTTTGAAGTTTTTATTGACTGTTTGATCAGATTACATGTGTCGCATCTATATGAAGTTCCAAGCTTACGCTCTTTACAATTTTTATAAAAAACAAACGTGTTTTTAAGTGTATATTTGATTAAATATTGATTGAGGGTTTAAAAAAAATGTGTTGTGCCAGCAGTTTTTGGTTTTGAGTTTGATAAGTTCAAGTTTAAAGAGGGGTCATGTTGGATTGATAAAGTGGTCAATTGTTGGAATTGGGAGTCAACTAATAGGGAGCTTGAGTGCCTTGGATACGTAAGCCATGGCGAGCTACTACTTTGTGACCACCATGCTGACGTCCTGACGGAAACAAACGAGATGCTTCAGCACCGACGTGGGGAGCTTGTCTTGCAGCAGCTCCAGCATAATATGGCCTACCTCCAACCCTGGATGGGACTTCATTTGCAATTGGTCGCTGTACAACTGGTGCGGTGGCAGAATGTCCTGAGACTAGTAAACCACCAGCGGGTGCTCCCACAATAGTCGGTCGCTGTACGCTTGCGGCTCCAACAACAGGTGCAGAAATTTCCGGACGATAGGAAGATGGACGTTTTCCCTTAACACCTATGCTTGCTGGAGCCCCAGTCACAATTGGGCGCTGTGCAGTTGGTGGGACGTGAGCTGAAACAGCTGGACGGCGACCAGCCTGTCGCTTAATTGATGGCACGTAGGAAGATGATGGTCCTGAAACAGTTGCACCGGGAACTGCAGATCCGGAGACGGCTGGTCGGCCTATGGCCTGTGTAGAAACAGATGCAGCTGGAACGGATGGACGACCTCGCACAGGCGGCAAGTATGAAGTCGACGGAGGATGGGCTGCGATTCCGCAAGCAAGGCAGCTCAACAGGACAACAAAAATGGCAGTCATTTTAGTTTTAAAATTAAGGACGGTTTGTTTGTGCTTGTGTATTGCTATTGTTGCTTGTTGACAACTGATGATTATAGCGTTCATGTTCTGACCTTATATATCTCCAAATTCATACAAAATGTAATCAAATATTTTTTAATAAGCTTACAATGTTGTAAAGATAATCACTGCTTATAATCTCTTGAGGTTAAAAAGTTCAATCTCCTGAGAGGTCATTCAACTTAAATTGTGGAGTTTTCAGAGAAAATCAATTTTATATGTAAGATAAAAAGCTCGGATTGATTACAACAAGATTTTGGATAAGAGAGTACTATGAAGTTGAGTGGTTACAGAAAAGTTATTAATACTTTGACTTACATATTTAAATTTTTATTATTGTTACTTACAATTAAGTTTATTAAAAAAAAAAATCATATTTTAAGCTGTTTTCGAAACAATAGTTTAATTTGGGGATGGTTGCTCCTTACATTCTCCCATAGCGTAGAACGAATAAGCTAAACAAAATAGAAGAAAATAAATAA